>CM069147.1:30778986-31216486 GCA_035221665.1 Okamejei kenojei | reverse complement strand
CACACACACACACGTGTGTGGGGACCTGGCACGCACTGCCGTGATTGGTGATAATGGCAGATACAATAATGATATTTAAAAGGCTTTTAGATAGACACATGGAAGTACAGGTTATAAGGTAATATGAATCCTGTACAGGCTGATGAGATCAATTTTTTCTTGGCATTATGTTCTGCATGAATATTGTGGGCTGAATGAGCCATTACTGTTCTAAGTTTTATGTTCCATGTAAGCACATGTACACACACACATGCACCGTTGAAAAAGTATTAAAGGTAATATCGTGTATGAAGGTAGACAAACCTCCAGTGCAGGCCCCGGGACCCAACGCTGGGCCCGTGCCGCCTGCCCGAATACCATGAAGCCCAGATCTGCGACGCCATCTTTGCCACAAGGAGAAGCACCAACACTCAACGCCTCCCTGACCGATCTCAGGCCCGGACCACCGAAGACAACGCCGTCGCCGACCTCCACGTGGCTGCTGCCGCCGCCGCTGATCTTCACCTGCCCACCGATGACGCTGAACCTCGCTTCATCACTGGTACCGCTGGCTATCGCTGCCTCACCGACCTCGCTGTCTCATCGGTACTTCTGACTATCGCCGCCTCACTGGGACCGCTGATCCAATTTCAGGTAGTCCTTGCTTTCTCCCTCCTTCCCCTCCCTATTCCCAGCTCTCCCATAGCCCAGCTCTCCCATAGCCCACTCCGCCTCTTCCTTTCTTCTTCCCGCCAGTCTGAAGAAGGGTCTCGACCCAAAACATCACCTATTCCTTCGCTCCATAGATATTGCCTCACCCGCTGAGTTTCTCCAGCATTTTTGTCTACCTTTGATTTTTCCAGCATCTGCAGTACTTTCTTAAACAAATCTCCAGGGCCTGATCTGATACAGTGGCTTGCAAAAGTATTCATACCCCTTGAACCTTTCCACATTTTGTCACGTTACAACCACAAACGTAAATGTATTTTATTGGAATTTTATGTGATAGACCAACACAAAGTGGCGCATAATTGTGAAGTGGAAGGGAAATGATACAGGGTTTTCAAATTTTTTTACAAATAAAAAACTGAAAAGTGTGGCGTGCAAAAGTATTCAGCCCCCTTTACTCTGATACCCCTAAATAAAATCCAATGCAACCAATTGCCTTCAGAAGTCACCTAATTAGTAAATAAAGTCCACTTGTGTGTAATCTAATCTCAGTATAAATACAGCTGTTCTGTGAAGGCCTCAGAGTTTGTTAGAGAACTTAAGTGAACAAACAGCATCATGAAGCCCGAGGAACACACCAGACAGGTCAGGGATAAAGTTGTGGAGAAGTTTAAAGCAGGGTTAGGTTATAAAAAAATATCCCAAGCTTTGAACATCTCATGGAGCATTGTTCAATCCATCATCCGAAAATGGAAAGAGTATGGCACAACTGCAAACCTACCAAGACATGGCCGTCCACCTAAACTGACAGACCGGGCAAGGAAAGCATTGATCAGAGAAGCGACCCTAAACATACATGGTAACTCTGGAGGAGCGACAGAGATCCACAGCTCAGGTGGGAGAATCTGTCCACAGGACAACTATTAGTCGTGCACTTCACAAATCGGTCCTTTATGGAAGAGTGGCAAGAAGAAAGCCATTGTTGAAACAAAGCCATAAGAGGTCCCGTTTGCAGTTTGCCGCAAGCCATGTGGGGGACACAGCAAACATGTGGAGGAAGGTGCTCTGGTCTGATGAGACCAACATTGAAGTTTTTGGCCTAACTGCAAAACACTATGTGTGACATAAAACTAACATTGCACATCACGCTGAACACACCATCCCCACTGTGAAACATGGTGTGGGGATGCTTTTCTTCAGCAGGGACAGTGAAGCTGGTCAGAGTTGATGGGAAGATGGATGGAACCAAATACAGAGCAATCTTGGAAGAAAACCTGTTACAGAGTCTACAAAAGACTTGAGACTGGGGCGGAGGCTCACCTTCCAGCAGGTCAACGACCCTAAACATACAGGCAGAGCTACAATGGAATGGTTTAGATCAAAGCATATTCATGTGTTAGAATGGCCCGGCAAAGTCCAGACCTCAATCCAATTGAGAATCTCTGGCAAGACTTGAAAATTGCTGTTCGCAAAGAAGAATGGGCAAAAATTTCAGTCTCTAGATCTGCAAAGCTGGTAGAGATATACACCAAAAGACTTGCAGCTGTAATTGCAGCGAAAGGTGGTTCTACAAAGTGTTATAAAATTTGGAATCCATGTATCATTTTCCTTCCACTTCATAAATATGCACCACTTTGTGTTCGTCTATCACATAAAATGCCAATAAAATACATTTACGTTTGTGGTTGTAACGTGACAAAACGTGGAAAAGTTCAAGGGGTATGAATACTTTTGCAAGCCACTGTATATCTGAGGACATTGTGGGAATCTGGAGAGAAAATTGCAGGTGCTCTGGTTGAAATTTACGAGTCTTCCTTAAATACAGGAGAGGTGCTGGAAGACTGGAGGGTGACAAATATTGTGCCTCTATTCAAGAAGGGCTGCTGGGAAAATGCTGGGAACTATTGCCCGGCGAGCTTAACATCTGTAGTTGGAAAATTACTAGAGCGTAATCTGAGGGATAGATTATACAGGATTTGGATGGGCAAGTGCTGATTAAGGATAGTCAGCATAAGGACATAGGTTCAATGGTGAAGGGGAAAAAAATTAATCGGAACAAAGGATAGTGGGTGTATGGAACAATCTGCCAGAGGAGGTAGTTGAGGCTGGGACTATCCCAATGTTTAAGAAACAGTTAGACAGGTATATAGCGGCGCCATACGTGGTGAATAAAGGTGAGACACCAGGTCAGTTCAAACGGTTGTTTATTCAGTAGTGACATGTTAGGTGGGTGCGCTAACCATATTACAATGTTGCTGTAGCTGAGCGAGGTTGTACTCTCGGGCTCAGCTACCTGTTCACTCTTTAAGTCTCGCTGTAAGAGACCTTAAGTACCAGGACACTCCCTCTAGCCCATGACGTCCAGGAAATGCAGTGAACACAAACATGAACAATAAAAAGACAAATCAAAGTGCAATCAGTGTCCAAAGTTCAAACTGTCCAGTGTGCATCGTGCAGGATAGGAAAGCCGTGTTGCAGTGACAGCCTCGGGCCTGAATGTGGCACTGTGGACAGCGGTGAGGCTGCAGTGACGGCATCCGGCCGGAAGGTGACGCTGTCGATAGCGGTGAGGCTGCAGTGACGGCATTCACCCGGAAGGTGGCACTGTGGTCGGCGGTGAGCCTGCAGTGGCGGCAGCCGATCTGACAGCGGCTGTTGCTGGTAGTCAGGCTGCAGTGACAGCATCCGGCCGGAAGGTGGCGCTGAGGACGGCGGTCAGGTAAGTTCGTTCTTCTCTTCTGGCCGGCCGCGGCGTCCATTTTTGTAGTCGGGCGGCCGCCTGTCTCAGGATGGTGCGGTGGCCATCTTGTCGGCCGGCGGAAGCGGACTTCACCAGCAATTGAACCCCTGGGCCGGACGAGCAGCCAGCGCCCAGGGAACTTCAGAGTCCATGCCGGTGAGGAAAAGAAAGGTGCAATCGGCAGGCGTCCCAGGTAAGCCCGTCATATCGGGTGGCTAAGCCCTGGGCAGCGGCCGGCAGCGGCCGGCAGGGCCAGGTATGATGCAGGGCAGGGCGTGGAGCCCTGGCTGTGGTGAGGCTTGTTGCTTTGCCGGGTCTGGGGCGGTGAGGCCCGGTGCAGTGCGGTTGAGGTGAGGCCAGTGCAGGGCCTGGAGCCGTGGCTGTGGTGAGGACTGTTGTAGTGCAGGGCCTGGAGCCACGGCCGCGGTGAGGCCAGGTCCAGTGCAGGGCCTGGAGATGCGGTGAGGCCTGCTGCGGTGCCGGGGCTGAAACTGTGTCTGTGGTGAAGGCCGGTGCGGTGCAGGGCCTGGAGCGGTGTCCGCGGTGAGGGGTGGTGCAAGGCCCGGAGCCTAGTCCGTCCGCACGGCAGGTACTCTCTCTCTGCTCCCCGAGCCATCAGGCATGCGTCGGCGTTGCTGTGGGCAGAAGGCTGCTACGTTCGCAGCTCCTGCAGCAGCTGGTGGGGCAGCGGCGGCTGGTATAACCTCTCCGCTCGGTGGTCGGCTCCGGGCAGGTCATACGGAGGAGCTCGGCGGCCGGCACACAAGGCAGCCTGCCCGTTGCCGGGAGCAGGAGAGCAGCGGCAGCTGCAGCTTCTCAGCAATGGTGAGCAGCAGCTGGTGGGGAAGAGGCGGCATACCTCACTGCAGGGCTGGGTTGGTGGCAGCGTAGTTCTGCAGGGCTGGGCAGCCGGCTGCAGACATCAGGTCTCCCGAGGCTGCGTGCGTCAGGAGAGTCCAAATTTAAATTCGGACAGTCGGAGGTCACCAATGTAGCGGCACCATACGTGGTGAATAAAGGTGAGACGTCAGCTCAGTTCAAACGGTTGTTTATTCAGTAGTGACACGTTAGGTGGTTGCGCAAACCGTATTACAATGTTGCTGTAGCTGAGCGAGGTTGTACTCTCGGGCTCAGCTACCTCTTCACTCGAGGTAAGAGACCTTAAGTACCAGGACACTCCCTCTAGCCCATGACGTCACGTGCCCGCCCTCGTATCTCCTGACGAGGGTTCGAGCATAAGTGGCCCGTGTTTAGGCTGACGCCACAGCACATGGTTAGGACAAGTTTAGAGAGATATGGTCCAAGCATAGACAGGTGGGACTAATGTAGCTGGGACATGTTGGCCAGTGTGGGCAAGTTGGGTGGAAGGGCCTGTTTCCACACTAACTGTGACTGTCACTATAGTGACTAGTGGTGTCCCTGAAGCACACCACTAGTCACTATGACCTATGACTATGACACAGATGTCACCCAATGGCTCCACTTATCTTAAAGAACTGAATCCTACCTCACATTCTCCGATACTCTAACAAGAAATGATGCAACCCAATAGTATGCTTTCTATAGTGCATCTGGAGAGGTTAGTAAGTCCTTGGAGACATGCCAAACTGTCAACACCATATCCTGAACTCTGATATTTTTATCTTTGCACTGTTGCTTGTACTTGTATATGGCTTGATTGTACTCATGTATATGAAGGGAGAGATGTGTATTGTGTGCAGGTAGATAACTGATGGGCTTGGCATTATGTTCGGCACCGACATTGTGGGACTAACGGGCCTGTTCTTTTGTCCATTTTATGTCAGAGGCCCAGGAGCCATTGGAGCGAGAGGAGCAGTTTCTGGGCGGTAAGTTGAAATATCGAGCGCGGGGCTTTGCTCCACAGAGGCCCAGGAGCCGTTGGAGCGAGATGTGTGCCCAATCTGCAACGTTCCAGCACACATCGAAGGAAGTGGTCTGGTGGAAGCCGCTGATTGGTGGAAGTGGACTAGAGGAAGCAGCTGATTGGGAGCAACACCAGGTTTGTATTTCTGCTTTCTGGTTAAGGGTTCAGTGAGTTAAGGGTTCAGTGAGTTAAGGGTTCAGTGAGTTAAGGGTTCAGTGAGTTAAGGGTTCAGTGAGCTAAGGGTTCAGTGAGCTAAGGGTTCAGTGAGTTAAGGGTTCAGTGAGTTAAGGGTTCAGTGAGTTAAGGGTTCAGTGAGTTAAGAGTACAGTGAGCTAAGGGTTCAGTGAGTTAAGGGTCAGTGCTTTTTAGTAAAGGTTAGTTTAATGGATTAAGATTTTTAAAGTGTGAGTGAGTTGATTTAATTTAGGGGTAAGCCATGTCAGTTGAGACCGGCCCCATGGTTTGCTCATCCTGCAACATGTGGGAGATCAGGGATATGGTCGGTGTCCCTGGTGACTACTTTTGCAGGAAGTGTGTCCAACTGCAGTTCCTGGCAGACTGCATTGAACGATTGGAGCTGCGGTTGGATTCATACTGGAGCATCCATGATGCTGAGAAAGTCGTGAATAGCATGTACAGCGAGTTGGCCACACTGCAGGTAAAAGCGGCGGACAGAAAGGGGAATGGAGTGGCCATTAGTCAGCATAGCAGCACCATAGGCAGGTAGGGGGCAGAAGTGCGCCGCCCTATGTTGTGCAAGGGATCATCTCAACATTCCAATTGCACCAAGATATAGGTCCTGCCATTTGCTGATGATGAAAAACTGGGATACAAATTTCTAGGCATTTTGGGGGATGGTCTGCACCTGGGCTGGAAGAACCAATGTCCTTGCGGGGGGGGGGGGGGGGGGTTGACTCAGGGGATCAGGGGCAAGGTGAAAATAAAAGTGGCAGGCAAAAATTCCTCCCACTTTTCTCAGGGCCACCTATCACAGCAAGCCTGAAGTCTTAATGGCATTCAGAGACATGGCTCCTGACCAGGCTGGGAGCTGAACACCCAGGATATTCAATATTCCAGGGATGCACAGTGGGAGGAAAAAAGAAAAACCTAGTGGGAAGTGGAAGGCAACTAAAACAGTTATAATGGGAGACTTCCAATCTACATAAGTAGGGGATTCAATTGTAAGGAGAATAGATAGGCAATTGATTCTTAAAGGGTTGATGGTGGATATGCAATGAAAGACATTTAAATACTGCATGGATGAATTACAACAATTGTTCATCCAAATTTGGCAAAATAATAAATCAGGGAAGGTAGCGCATCTATGGATAACAAGGGAAATCAGGGATAGTATCAAAACAAAAGATGAAGCATACAAATTAGCCAGAAAAAGCAGCCTACCAGAGGACTGAGGGAAATTCAGAGTCCAGGAGAGGAGGACAAAGGGCTTAATTAGGATAGGGAAAATAGATTATGAAAGAAAACTGGCAGGGAACATAAAAACTGACTGCAAAAGTTTTTATAGATATGTAAAGAGAAAAAGGTTAGTTAAAACAAATTTAGATCCCTTGCAGTCAGAAACAGGTGAATTGATTATGGGGAACATGGACACGGCAGACCAATTGAATAACTACTTTAGTTCTGTCTTCACTAAGGAAGACATAAATAATCTGCCAGAAACAGCAGGGTACTGGGGGCCAAATGAGATGGAGGAACTGAGTGAAATCCAGGTTAGCCGGGAAGTGGTGTTAGGTAAATTGAATGGATTAAAGGCCGACAAATCCCCAGGCCAAACAGGTTGCATCACAGAGTGCTTAAGGAAGTAGCCCCAGAAATAGTGGATGCATTAGTGATAATTTTTAAAAACTCTAGGTTCTGGTGTAGTTCCTGAGGATTGGAGGGTAGCTAATGTAACCCCACTTTTTAAAAAGGGAGGGAGAGGGAAAACGGGGAATTACAGACCAGTTAGTCTAACATCAGTAGTGGGGAAAATGCTAGTCAGTTATTAAAGATTGGATAGCAGCACATTTGGTGGTGAAATCATTGGACAAAGTCAGCATGGATTTATGAAAGGTAAATCATGTCTGACGAATCTTATAGAATTTTTGGAGGATGTAACTAGTAGAGTGGATAAGGGAGAACCAGTGGATGTGTTATATCTGGACTTTCAGAAGGCTTTCGACTAGGTCCCACATAAGAGATTAGTATGCAAACCTAAAGCACACGGTATTGGGGGTTTAGTATTGATGTGGATAGAGAACTGGCTGGCAGACAGGAAGCAAAGAGTAGGAGTAAACGGGTCCTTTTCAGAATGGCAGGCAGTGACTAGTGGGGTACCGCAAGGCTCAATGCTGGGACCCCAGCTCTTTACAATATATATTAATGATCTTGATGAGGGAATTGAATGCAACATCTCCAGGTTTGCGGATGACACAAAGCTGGGGGGCAGTGTTAGCTGTGAGGAGGATGCTAGGAGGCTGCAAGGTGACTTGGATAGGTTGGGCGAGTGTGTAAATGCATGGCAGATGCAGCATAATGTGGATAAATGTGAGGTTATCCACTTTGGTGGCAAAAACAGGAAAGTAGACTATTATCTGAATGGTGGCCGATTAGGAAAAGGGGAGATGCAACGAGAACTGGGTGTCATGGTACACCAGTCATTGAAAGTAGGCATGCAGGTACAACAGGCAGTGAAGAAAGCGAATGGTATGTTAGCATTCATAGCAAAAGGATTTGAGTATGAGCAAGGAGGTTCTATTGCAGTTGTACAGGGTCTTGGTGAGACGAGTATTGCGTACAGTTTTGGTCTCCTAATCTGAGGAAAGACATTCTTGCCATAGAGGGTGTGCAGGAAAGGTTCACCAGACTGATTCCTGGGATGGCACGACTTCCATATGAGGAAAGACTGGATAGTCTTGGCTTCTACTTGCTAGAATTTAGAAGATTGTGGGGGGATCTTACAGAAACTTATAAAATTCTTAAGGAGTTGGACAGGCTGGATTCAGGAAGATTGTTCCCGATGTTGGGGAAGTCCAAAACAAGGGTTCACAGTTTAAGGATAAGGGGGAAGTCTTTTAGGAGCAAGATGAGAAAAACATTTTCACACAGAGAGTGGTGAATCTGTGGAATTCTCTGCCACAGAAGGTAGTTGAGGCCAGTTCATTGGCTATATTTAAGAGGGAGTTAGATGTGGCTAAAGGGATCAGGGGGTATGGAGAGGAGGCAGGTACAGGATACTGAGTTGGATGATCAGCCATAATCATATTGAATGGCGGTGCTGGCTCGAATGGTCGAATGGCCTATTCCTGCACCTATTTTCTATGTTTCTACGTTTCTATGTTCTATAGTATTGTAGGAGAGAATTTTGTGTGATACCTGTACCATGAATCTGGCTTTTCTTGGGGCCCAGCTAAGATAGGAACAGACACCAAATAAAACATCTCGTAGATCAGAGGTGAGTCTCTTGAACAAGTTAGTTTATTGCAGGCTTTAACAGTGTGGACTGAAAAACACTCTGAGAGAACACAAAGTCTTTCAAAGATTCACAGTATCCACAACATTTTTATATTCTCACGACACAATGGTTACTTGTGGATTCTACATTTTTCAAATGTCATCTTTGCTTGATGTCTCTGTATTTATTAGTAGTTTAAAGGATAACATTTTGTGTTTAATAAAAATAAAAAATAAATAAATAAATAAATAAATACATATATATACAGATTATATATAGACAGAGGCCCAGGAGCGGTTGCAGTGGGAGGAGCCCAAATCCGTAACGTTCCATTCGCAGCTCGCAGTTCAAAACTCCCAGCTCGCAGTTGAGGAAGCTGCTGATTGGTGGAAGACGACTCGAGGGACCAGCTGATTGGCAGTCAGATCCCTGCTGATTTTGTTCAGCTAAAATCCTTGCATTGTAGTGTATATTGTATCCAGGATAAGGGGGAGTATGAGTGCCATGGCAGTTTACTGTTCTGGATGTCAGATGTGGGAGGTCATGCAGTCAGATAGCTCTCCAGACGTCCACATCTGCGCCAGGTGCGTCAAGATGGCGATCCAAATGGACCGTATTCGGTACCTGGAGCAGCAGCTCGATGACCTCTGTCTGGTCAGGGAGAGTGAGGAAGCCATAGAGAGGAGCTACAGACAGGTGGTCACTCCAAAACCACAGGAGGCTGAAAAGTGGGTCACGGTTAGGAGAGGCAAGGGGCAGAGGCAGGGACTAGAGAGTACCCCGTGGCTGTACACCTTGGCAATAAGTAACCTGTTTTGAGTACTGTTGGGGGCACAGCCTACCTGGGGGTAGCAAAAGCGGCCGGGCCTCCCGTACAGAGACCGCCCAGTTGCTCAGAAGGGTAAGGAAAAGAAGAGGAGGGCAGCAGTAATAGAGGACTCTATAGTTAGGGGGTCAGATAGGCGATTCTGTGGACGCAGTCAGGAGACCCGGATGGTAGTTTGCCTCCCTGGTGCCAGGGTCCGGGATGTGACTGAACGTGTCCAAGATATCCTGAAATGGGAGGGAGAGGAGCCAGAGGTCATGGTACATATAGGTACCAATGACATAGGTAGAAAAAGAGAAGAGGTCCTGAAAGGAGAATCTAGGGAGTTAGGAGGAGTGTTAAGGAGAAGGACCGCAAAGGTAACAATCTCAGGATTACTGCCTGTGCCACGCGACAGTGAGAGTAGGAATGGAGCGAGGTGGAGGATAAATGTGTGGCTAAAGGACTGGTGCAGAGGGCAGGGATTCAAGTTTCTGGATCACTGGACCTCTTTTGGGGAAGGTGTGACCTGTAACAAAAAGGATGGGTTGCACTTGAACCCGAGGGGAACCAATATCCTGGCGGGGAGATTTGCAAAGGCTACTGGGGAGACTTTAAACTAGATGGGTTGGGGGGAGGGACTCAAATAGAGAAAGCAAGTAGTCCGTTTGTGAGGCAGGAGGCAGAGAAGAGAAGCAGTCAGACGCAACACGTAGGGGGGAAAGAAGAAAAAAAAAATAAACGGAGAATAAGAAGTGGAGGTTTCTTAAATGTGTGAGCAGAGAGACAGAGGGGTGTAAAATGAGGATAGGAGCAATAGGTAGCAAGGTGAAAAGTGGCAGGCAGACAAATCCAGGGCAAAAATCAAAAAGGGCCACCTTTCAACATAATTGTAAAAGGGGCAAGAGCCTTGTAAAAACAAGCCTGAAGGCTTTGTGTCTCAATGCGAGGAGCATTCTTAATGTGGATGAGTTGAATGTGCAGATACTATTAATAATTATGATATAGTTGGGATCACAGAGACATGGCTCCAGGGTGACCAAGGCTGGGAGCTGAACATCCAGGGATATTCAATATTCAGGAAGGATAGACAGAGAGGAAAAGGAGGTGGGGTAGCGTTGCTGGTTAGAGAGGGGATTAACGCAATAGAAAGGAAGGACATTAGCTTGGAGGATGTGGAATCGATATGGGTGGAGCTGCGAAACACTAAGAGGCAGAAAACGCTAGTGGGTGTTGTGTACAGGCCACCTAACAGTAGTAGTGGAGTTGGGGATGGCATCAAACAGGAAATTAGAAATACGTGCAACGAAGGTAAAACCGTTATAATGGGTGACTTCAATCTACATATAGATTGGGTGAATCAAATTGGCATGGGTGCTGAGGAAGAGGATTTCTTGGAATGTATGCGGGATAGTTTTCTAAACCAACATGTGGAGGAACCAACGAGAGAGCAGGTTATTCTAGACTGGATATTGAGTAATGAGGAAGGGTTAGTTATCAGCCTTGTTGTACGTGGCCCCTTGGGCAAGAGTGACCATAATATGGTTGAGTTCTTCATTAGGATGGAGAGCGACATTGTTAATTCAGAAACACGGGTCCTGAACTTAAAGAAAGGTAACTTTGAGGGTATGAGACGTGAATTGGCCAAGATGGACTGGCAATTGATTCTTGAAGGGTTGATGGTGTTTATGCAATGGAAGGCATTTAAAGACTGCATGGATGAACTACATAAATTGTTCATCCCAGTATGGCAAAAGAATAAATCAGGGAAGGCGGCGCATCCGTGGATAACGAGGGGAATCAGGGATAGTATCAAAGAAAAAGATGAAGCATACAAATTAGCCAGAAAAAGCAGCCTACCAGGGGACTGCGAGAAATTCAGAGACCGACAGAGGAGGACAAAGGGCTTAATTAGGAAAGGGAAAATGGAGTATGAAAGAAAACTGGCAGGAAACAAAAAACTGACTGCAAAAGTTTTTATCGATATGTGAAGCTCAAAAGATTAGTTAAAACAAATGTAGGTCCCTTGCAGTCAGAAACGGGTGAGTTGATCATGGGGAACAAGGACATGGCAGACCAATTGAATAACTACTTTGGTTCTGTCTTCACAAAGGAAACATAAAATAATTTGCCGTAAATAGCAGGGATCGCGGGTCAAATGAGATGAAGGAAATGAGTGAAATCCAGGTTAGCCGGAAAGTGGTGTTGGGTAAATTGAATGGATTAAAGGCCGATAAATCCCCAGGGCCTGATAGGCTGCATCCCAGGGTACTTAAGGAAGTAGCCCCAGAAACAGCAGATGCCTTAGTGATAATTTTTCAAAACTCTTTAGATTCTGGAGTAGTTCCTGAGGATTGGAGGGTAGCTAATGTAACCCCACTTTTTAAAAAGGGAGGGAGAGTGAAAATGGGGAATTACAGACCAGTTAGTCTAACATCGGTAGTGGGGAAACTTATAATTGAGTCAATTATTAAAGATGGGATAGCAGCGCATTTGGAAAGTGGTGAAATCATTGGACAAAGTCAGCATGGATTTACGAAGGGTAAATCATGTCTGACGAATCTTGTTGAATTTTTTGAGGATGTAACTAGTAGAGTGGATAAGGGAGAAGCAGTGGATGTGTTGTATCTGGACTTTCAGAAGGCTTTCGACAAGGTCCCACACAAGAGATTGGTATACAAACTTAAAGCACACGGTATTGGTGGTTCAGTATTGATGTGGATAGAGAACTGGCTGGCAGACAGGAAGCAAAGAGTAGGAGTGAACGGGTCCTTTTCAGGATGGCAGACAGTGACTAGTGGGGTCCCGCAAGGCTCAGTGCTGGGACCCCAGCTATTATAATATACATTAATGATTTGGACAAGGGAATTAAATGCAACATCTCGAAGTTTGCGGATGACACGAAGCTGGGGGGCAGTGTTAGCTGTGAGAAGGATGCTAGGAGGCTGCAGGATGACTTTGATAGACTGGCTGAGTGGGCAAATGCATGGCAGATGCAGTATAATGTGGATAAATGTGAGGTTATCCACTTTGGTGGCAAAAACAGGAAGGTAGACTATTATTTGAATGGTGACCGATTAGGAAAAGGGGAGATGCAGCGAGACCTGGGTGTCATGGTACACCAGTCATTGAAAGTAGGCATGCAGGTGCAGCAGGCTGTGAAGAGAGCGAATGGTATGTTGGCATTCATAGCAAAAGGATTTGAGTACAAGAGCAGGGAGGTTCTACTGCAGTTGTACAGGGTCTTGGTGAGGCCACACCTGGAGTATTGCGTGCAGTTTTGGTCTCCTAATCTGAGGAAAGACATTCTTGCCATAGAGGGAGTACAGAGAAGGTTCACCAGACTGATTCCTGGGATGGCACGACTTCCATATGAAGAAAGACTGGATAGACTTGGCTTGTACTCGCTGGAATTTAGAAGATTAAGGGGTGACCTCATAGAGACGTACAAAATTCTTAAGGGGTTGGACAGGCTAGATGCAGGAAGATTGTTCCCGATGTTGGGGAAGTCCAGGACAAGGGGTCACAGTTTAAGGATAAGGGGGAAGTCTTTTAGGACCGAGATGGAAAAATCGTTTTTCACACAGAGAGTGGTGAATCTGTGGAATTCTCTGCCACAGAAGGTAGTTGAGGCCAGTTCGTTGGCCATATTTAAGAGGGAGTTGGATGTGGCCCTTGTGGCTGAAGGGATCAGGGGGCATGGAGAGAAGGCAGGTACAGGATACTGAGTTGGATGATCAGCCATGATCATGTTGAATGGCGGTGCAGGCTCGAAGGACCTAATGGCCTGCTCCTGCACCTAATTTCTATGTTTCTATGTTTCTATGTAACCTTTCATCTTTGTCTTTCCACGGAGTTATTTGTAACATTATGTTCCATGGTAATTATTATATCATTCTTCCCATTTGTATAACAAATAGATACCATAAATGTATACATATTTTAATACCCTCAGTTGTTTACAACCCCTAATGTTGATTTTAACTAAACTAGCTGTACTGTTCCTGAGACTCGTGGTGTGCGCTTTCAAGCTTCTGTATCTTCAGCCGGATGGGAGGTGGGAGAAGATGGATTGACTGGGGCGTGACAAATCTTTGATAATGTTGGCCGCTTTTCTTAGGCAAGGTGTCAATATATTCCTTAATTATGTCACAAAACAGATGATCTGGTTATTTTCTCACCACTGTCCAGGAGCTGTTGCACATTGTTTGTTTGCCTTGTTCATACATTATTGCAAAAGTACTTCCTTGATTGCAAAACACCATGTGATGGCAAGTGGCTGTGAAAGGTGCTACAAATAAATGCAAGTCTATTGATGTTTTTATGTTTTTTTTGGCAGCTGTGATAATGCTTAACACAAGCAGATTCTGAAGAGATTTATTGCCTTTGAATTGGTTGCTTCATAAATCTGCAGACAGATAGCACATTGACTTGGCCTGTTCCTCTAGATCTTGATTGAAGCTTGGCATGTCCATAAAGCTGCCAGCAATTCATTGCTTCCACACCAGAGTGTTCTGTATGTAAATATTTGGTCTTGAGCCAACTGCTGTTACAACATAGGACAGGACAGGTTTGGAGGGATATGGGCCAAACGTGGCAGGTGGGACTAGTGCAGCTTGGACATGTTGGCCGGTGTGGGCAAGTGGGTCCGAAGGGCCTGTCGCCACGCTGTATCACAATATGAACACGTAAATCTCGTTGGAAACAACCTTGGCTACAAAACAACATATATTGCTGCATTGAATGAACTTTAGACTTTAACGATACAATGCGGGAACGGGCCCTTTGGACCACCAAGTCCATGCCAACCAGTCATCACCCTGTACACTAGCACTATCCTACAGACAATTGACAATTTTTACTGAAGCTAATTAACCTACAAACCTGTGTGTCTTTGGAGTGTGTGAGGAAACCACAGCACCCAGAGATAACCAAGCCAGACACAGGGAGAACGTACGAACTCCGTATAGACAGCACCCGTCGTCAGGAACGAACCCAGGTCTCTGGCGCTGTAAGGCAGTAACCCATCACTGTGCCACTGTGCCTCCACTAGGACTTTAAAGGTCAAAGGTGGGTGCACATGAATAGATCACAGATAAGCCACAATCTCACCCCAGGAAATAACGGGCAGAGAGAGCTTAATGGCCTCTCCTGTGCTGATGTTCGGGTCAAAAGTGAGATTGATAGAGCTTAGGCTGCACTTCTAACGAGTGAAGCAGAGTTAGAGCTTCAGGTCGATGACCTTTTATCAGTTCCAAAAGGTCAGTCTACCTCAGAATGTGATGAAATGCCATTGACTTGAAAAATTAACTCTGCTTGACCTACTTTCTCCACCATTGACTGATTTTGTCTCAGTGTCCCTATTTTTATCTTTACTATTGATAAATCTTCATCAAGCAATGAATTTAAGAATCATAGAATCATGGTCATAATTGGAATTAAGCCTTGGGTCTCCCTGGATCTAACGATGGTGTAAGTGGCTTGAAGACTGAGTGGACTATTGTGGATACAGTGTTCCTTCATTAGTGCAGTGACTACCATTTTGTGCTTAACTGCTTCCAAAATAATAACTGGCATTGGGCTTCATTATTCAGGCAAGTATTGATTTTATTCCTTTGTCCTGCTCCCGATTCCTAATCCCATATCCATTCTGCAAAATCCCCAAGATTAAAAGTTGATGGGTCTGGATCTATGCAGTCCTAAAACTTTTAACCCTATGTTGTGTTGTTTAGTTTAGTTTAGTTCAATTTAGTGTAGTTATGTTTAGGTTAGTTTTGTTTTTAGTTTAGTTTAGTTTAGTGTACCGAGGTACAGTGAAAAGCTTTCTTGTTGCATGCTAAAGGGCCTGTCCCATTTCCCGAGTCCTCTGCTGAGTTGAAATAACCTTAAAAAAAAATCAAGATTTTTTGTGATCTCCAAACTCCTCCTCCTGACTATCTTTTTATTTGTGGACTTTTTTGTCATGCTGAAAAAAAGTCCCGACTTACCTGATGCCCTGAGTACCTACGGCTGGCCTAACGAGCCTACGGACTCCTCCGGCCTCCTACGGACTTGCTACGGCCTCCTACGGACTTGCTACGGACATCAAGGGGAAAACTCGGGAAAATTCGTGAGTAACTCGGGAAAGTGGGACAGGCCCTTTACCAATCAGTGGAAAGATATGTTATTCCAATCAAGCTGTCCACAGTGTATAGATACAGGATAAGGGGAATATTGTTTAGTGCAAGATAAAGTGTCCTCCAGAACTTTGTGATATAGGAATAGCTCCTTATAGGAATTAAGTCATCTGCAACACATCAAGTTACTTGAAGTCAATTCTGTCTGTTAACTGATCCAATTAGTCCATGTAAATGTGTTGTTAATCAGCATTATTTATCTGCACATGATACCTAATTTAAGAGTGAAGTATTAAAACTTGTTCTCTGCAAATCTTTGAGATTTTCCTTAAAACTAAATCTGATAGAAATAGATGATACAATCATGTAGTATAATAGTAAGATTAAATGAGAACTTACCAGTTTGAAGTTTGATCCTTATTTTATGAGGAGTTACGTTGAAGGATTACATGAAGAAGCCCCGCCAGGCGCATGCGCGTCATACTTCAAAGCAGCGGCGTGAAAACACAAACAAATAGCCTAACATAGTAAGGCTCGTAGAAGACTAGAACTACCAGATGATCTCTTAGATTATGAGGGTGGGAGCGGAGGGCACAT
Source organism: Okamejei kenojei (assembly GCA_035221665.1). Taxonomy (NCBI): domain Eukaryota; kingdom Metazoa; phylum Chordata; class Chondrichthyes; order Rajiformes; family Rajidae; genus Okamejei; species Okamejei kenojei. The sequence continues at coordinate 31,200,241 of CM069147.1, read as the reverse complement.
AATCCCTCAACATAACTCCTCATAAAATAAGGATCAAACTTTAAACTGGTAAGTTTTCATTTAATTTTACTATTTTACTTTGGAGTCACGTGAGTGACTACGTGAAGATTTCAAAGCTCTGTATTTTCATGCCGTAGATGCACACCATATGACAATCTGCTTCGGTTGACACAATAGGGAACAAATAGTAAGATTAATCGAGAACTTACCAGTTTGAAGTTTGATCTTTATTTTATGAGGAGTCGAGTTGAGGGACTGCGTGAAGAACCCCATGCAGCCGTTCGTATGTCAATCTTCAAAGCAACGGTGTGAAATCACAGATAATAATGACTGAAGTATAATGATAAGATAAGAAAGACTAGAACTACCAGATGAGATCTATGAGGGCTGGGAGCGGAGGGCACGTAGTCCCTCAACTCGACTCCTCATAAAATAAAGATCAAACTTCAAACTGGTAAGTTCTCATTTAATCTTACTATTTTACTTCAGAGTCACGTGAGTGACTACATGAAGACTTCAAAGCTCTGTGATATCATGCCGTGTGAAACGAGTGTACACAACCACACCTGCTTCATTGACAAATGAAGGGAAACATTCATAATGCATACAGTCATAACATAGATGTAAAACATGCTGATGCTGTTTAAATGAAACAATAATATTTCCATCTCTCACCCAGATGGAAAATATAACCAGAACATAAATAGAGTTAATAACCCAGGGTCAGCAATGGGTCATTACAGATGTTTGGAGAGTCGTTCGTTAGTCCATGCTGCAGCCGTAACGATGCGACCCAGCGGAACATAAATACCCTTGCTGCTGATGTTGTAGCAGCCCTGGTGGAATGAGATCTGGAATCAGAATCCATTAGTACATAACACAACTCTGTTTTTCATCTGGTTGGCCTGAACAATAAGTTCTCCCAAATTATTTATTTATGCATCTATTTATTTATTTATTTATTGTGACTAACGACATTAACATATAACAATAACAATTACAGCACGGAAACAGGCCCTCTCCGCCCTTCCAGTCCGTGCCGACCACTTGTTTTCCCCTAGTCCCATCTACCTGCACTCAGACCATACCCCTCCATTCCCTTCACGTCCATATACCTATCCACTTTACTCTTAAATGTTAAAATCGATCCTGCCTCCACCACTTCTGCTGGAAGCTCATTCCACACAGCCACCACCCTCTGAGTAAAGAAGTTCCCCCTCACGTTACCCCGAAACTTCTGTCCCTTAATTCTCATGTCATGCCCTCTTGTTTGAATCTTCCCTACCCTCAATGGGGAAAAAACGTATCCACGTCAACTCTATCCCTTTCATCATTTTAAAGACCTCAATCAAGTCCCCCCCTTAACCTTCTGCGCTCCAAAGAATAAAGACCTAACTTGTTCAACCTTTCTCTGTAACATAGTTGCTGGAACCCTGGCAACATTCTAGTAAATCTCCTCTGTACTCTCTCTATTTTGTTGACATCCTTCCTATAACTAGGTGACCAAAATTGTACACCATACTCCAGAATTGGTCTTACCAATGCCTTGTACAATTTTAACATTACTTCCCTACTCCTATATTCAATGCTTTGATTTATAAAGGCCAGCACACCAAAGGCTTTCTTTACCACCCTATCTACATGCGATTCCACCTTCAGGGAACTATGCACAGTTATACCTAGATCCCTCTGTTCCACAGCATTCCTCAATTCCCTACCATTTACCATGGACTTCCTATTTTGATTTGTCCTGCCATCCTTCACACTTAACAGCATTAAACTCCATCTGCCATCTTTCAGCCCACTTTTCCAAATGGCCCAAATCTCTCTGTAGACTTTGAAAATCTACTTCATTATCCACAACACCACCTATCTTAGTATCATCTGCATACTTACTTATCCAATTTTCCACCCCATCATCCAGATCATTGATGTACATGACAAACAACAGTGGACCCAACACAGATCCCTGAGGCACCCCACTGGTCACCGGCTTCCAACCTGACAAACAGCCATCCACCATTACTCTCTGACATCTCCCATTCAGCCACTGTTGAATCCATCTTGCTACTCCGCGTCATTAACACCCAAAGATTGAACCTTCTTAACCAACCTTCCATGGGGAACCTTGTCAAAGCCTTACTGAAATCCATATAGACAACATCCACTGCTTTACCCTCATCAATTTCCCTAGTAACCGCTTCAAAAAATTCAAGAAGGTTTGTCAAACATGACCTTCCAGGCACAAATCCATGTAGACTGTTCCTGATCAGACCCTGTTTATCCAGATGCTTATATATATTATCTCTAAGTATCCTTTCCATTAATTTGCCCACCACTGACGTCAAACTAATAGGTCTATAATTGCTAGGTTTATTCTTTGAACCCTTTTTAAAAAAAGGAACAACATGCACAGTACACCAATCCTCCTCATTAGAAACGGCACTATTCCCGTTTCTAATGACATTTGAAATATTTCTGTCATAGCTCCTGCTATTTCTACACTAAATTCCCTCAATGTCCTAGGGAATATCCTGTCAGGACCTGGAGACTTATCCACTTTTATATTTTTCAAAAGTGTCAGTACTTCCTCCTCTTTGAATCTCATTGTTTCCATAGCTACTCTACTTTTTTCCCCTTAACTCACAGAGTTCAATATCCTTCTCCTTGGTGAATACCAAAGAAAATAAATTGTTCAATATCTCCCCCATCTCTTTTGGCTCTGCAGATAGCTGTCCATTCTGGTTCTCTAATGGTCCAATTTTATCCCTCGTTATCCTTTTGCTATTAATATAGCTGTAGAAACCCTTTGGGTTTACTTTCACCTTTCTTGCCAAAGCAACCTCATATCTTCTTTTAGCCTTCCTAATTTATTTCTTAAGATTCTTTTTACATTCTTTATACTCCTCTAGCACCTCATTTACACCATGTCTCCTATCATTATTGTAGATATCTCTCTTTTTTCGAAACGTGTCCAATTTCCCTTGAAAACCATGGCTCTTTCCAATTTTTACTATTTCCTTTCAACCTAACAGGGACATAAAGATTCTGTACTCTTACAATTTCCCCTTTAAATGTCCTCCATTTCTCTTCTACATCCTTCCCATGAAACAAAGTGTCCCAATTCACTCCTTTAAAATCCTTACGCATTCCCTCAAAGTTAGCCTTTCTCCAATCAAAAGTCTCCACCCTAGGTCTAGTTCTGACTCTCTCCATAATTATATTGAAACTAATGGTATTGTGATCACTGGTCCCGAAGTGCTCACCAACGCATATCTCCGTCACCTGACCTGCCTCATTTCCTAACAGGAGGTCCAGCACTGCCCCTTCTCTGGTCGATACCTCTATGTACTGCTGCAAAAAACTATCCTGCACACATTTTACAAACTCCAAACCATCCAGCCCATTTACAGAATGTGTTTTCCAGTCTATTTTTGGAAAATTGAAATCTCCCACAATCACTACCTTGTGCTTACTACTAATATCTGCTATCTCCTTACATATTTGCTCTTCCAATTCTCGCTCCCCATTTGGCGGTCTATAATACACCCCTAAAAGTGTTGCTACACCGTTCCCACTTCTCAGTTCCACCCAAATAGCCTCCCTAGACGAGCCCTCTAATCTATCCTGCCAAAGCACTGCTGTAATATCTTCTCTGACAAGCAATGCAACACCTCCCCCTCTGGTCCCTCCAATTCTATCACACCTGAAGCAACACAATCCTGGAATATTTAGTTTCCAATCACAGCCCGCCTGCAACCATGTTTCACCGATTGCCACAAAATCATATTTCCAGGTGTCAATCCAGGCTCTAAGTTCATCCACCTTACTTACAATGCTCCTAGCATTAAAATATACACATTTTAGAAACCCACCATCCCTTATTCTCTGTCTATTATCTTTTTCATCTTTCTCGCCTACATTTTGGATCCGAGTGCTTCCCTTCTCTGCCTCTTGCCCCACACCCTGACCCCTAGCCCCCTCTACCCGAGTCCCTCCCCCCAGCCTTTCTAGTTTAAAGTCTCCCCAGTAGCCTTTGCAAATCTCCCTGCCAGGATATTGGTCCCCCTCGGGTTCAAGTGCAACCCGTCCTTTGTGTACAGATCATGCCTTCCCCAAAAGAGGTCCCAGTGATCAAGGAACTTGAATCCCTGCCCACTGCACCAGTCCCTCAGCCACGCATTTACCCTCCACCTCATTTCATTCCTACTATCACTGTCACGCGGCACAGGCAGTAATCCTGAAATCGTTACCCTTTTGGTCCTTCTCCTTAACGTTCCCCCCAACTCCCTAAATTCTCCCTTCAGGACCTTGTCACTTTTTCTGCCTATGTCATTGGTACCCATGTGTACCACAACATCAGGCTCCTCTCCCTCCCTTATCAGAATCTTTTGGACACGTTCTGACACATGCGAGACCCTGGCACCAGGGAGGCAAACTACCATCCAGGTCTCCCGACTGCGTCTACAGAATCGCCTATCCGACCCCCTAACTATAGAGTCCCCTATTACAATTGCCCTCCTCTTTTTGCTACCCTTCTGAGCATCAGGGCCGGTCTCTGTGCCGGTGGCCCGGCCGCTGTTGCTGCCCCCAGCTAGGCTGTTCCCTCCAATCGTACTCAAACCCGAGTACCTATTTTCCAGGTGTACGGTCACAGGGGTACTCTCTAGCCCCTGCCTCTGCCCCTTGCCCTTCCTAACCATGACCCACTTGTCTGCCTCCTGTGGTTTGGGAGTGACTACCTCCCTGTAGCTCCTCTCTATTACCTCCTCACTCTCCCTGACCAGACGGAGGTCATCGAGCTGCTGCTCCAGGTTCCTAACACAGTCCTTTAGGAGCCCATCTCGACACACCTGGCGCAGATGTGGACGTCTGGAGGGCTATCAGATTCCCTGACCTCCCACATCTGACATCCAGAACAGTACACTGCCCTGGCCTTCATACTGCCCCCCTTACACAGGATACAATATCAACACAATACAAAGTACACAACAAACTGCTGGAATCTGACTGCCAATCAGCTGCTTTCCCTAGTCCACTTCCCACCAATCATCTGCTTACCCTAGTCCACTTCCCACCAATCAGCGGTTTCCTCCTCAAAACAAAAAACAAAAAAAAACACTTCTCCAAATGGAATGTGTATGGAAAAAACATAAATGTTTTCTGAAAAAACAAGCCCCACGCTCAATTTTTAAGCTTACTGGTCGGGTGTCGCTCCTCCCCCTCCTTCTCTTCCAATGGCTCCTGTGGGCCTCTGAAAAAACAAGCCCCGCGCTGGATTTTTAAGTTTACCGGTCGGGTGTCGCTCCACCCCCTCCTTCTCTTCCAACAGCTCCTGTGGGCCTCTGAAAAAACAAGTCCTGCGCTGGATTTTTAAGCTTACCGGTCGGGTGTCGCTCCTCCCCCTCCTTCTCTTCCAATGGCTCCTGTGGACCTCTCTGGACCATTGCTAGTCCAGAACTCCAAGCTCTTGATGACCTTGACATATTGTTGTATATATGTGTGCTTACCTTATCAAAGGTCCCCTGGTATGCCTGTGACTATTTTGAGACCCGACCCCCTTCTGGTCTGCTCAAGTATTTATAACATAATATTATATATTATAAATTTACAGACGTTATCATCCTGTACAATCACAATTATGTAGCGACTGAACCTGCTGCACTAAACCAGTGCCAGAAGGATAACTACCTAATAAACTCCAGCCATATTTTAAGGATATAGCTGCAGCCTCCTGGTGAACAGTGTTCACAAATGTCAACATTGCATATGGCATTATATGGTCCTGGGACCTATGTTGAAGATATCCTACCCCTTGATAACCCAATTAATGGCCGTATAACTCCATAATTAACAAACGATAATTTAGCATGAACTTGAAACTTTAGCAATCAATAACATTTTCCATGGAACATAAGCATAACAAACTCTTTCATCTCCTGGAAAAGAAAATTCCACGGTTTGGGTGCTATGCAAACACTTTGAACACATAGAAGGATAGATGTAACAACCCAAATCTTAGGGCAGTTTATTAACCTGCAGAACATAATTTGAGTTTATCATGCCACAAGTGATTTCCCAAGCCTCAGGCTGAACCAGCAAATTACGTTTAAAATAACCAAATAAGGGTATATTATTTGCGACAAACCAGGAATCAATGTGCATAACCACTCAATAGGAACCTTAAGCGGCCTCTTAATGACTTTATTTGAAACCTCAATTGATACACAAAATGGAGGGAGCCATAAAAGCCTACTCCTTTTTAGCAAAATTGTATGTTTCGCCACTGTAATGCCACTATTTTGCAACCAGTGAAATAAACATGAACCATGTTAGGTGTTCCATTAACCAGAATTTCATAATATAGTGCAATTCAACACCAATTCTGTGTTGCCATTAACCTATACTTGGCGATTCTCCTGTGACAACAAAATATGTAACCATTCCATGGGTCTTTAACTGATTGCACCCTCGTCACTAACATATGCCATCATCATAATGTATCAACCTGAGTATCATAATATGCACATTTGTCCAATCACTCTTTAACCCATATGATGCCCGTAGGGTCTATAGATAGTTGATACCCACAGACATTTTTTGCAAATCAGCTCCACCTCCAGACTCGAGATGATATTTGCAACTTGGAATCTGCCGTAAACAGCAACTGTGGCCCGATTTCCGAAACGGTCTTGTAAGACAATCTTGGTCCTTCTACTGAACCTGTGCAATTCTAACCTGCTTGAAAAGCTAGAACAGACCATTTTACATGATTAGACCCCTCAAATAGCTGATGTCTCAATCATTTGTAATGTTTAACTAAGTGAACACCTTACCAAGCTGTAAGTGGTCCCTTAATTGTAGAGTAGCACAGGTACAGTGCGTGGAACCTCTGGTCAGCCTTCATGTTGCCACCAACTTCAGTGAACCGCTTACTGCCAATAAAGACGTGGGGCGCATAATCACCAAAACTATGAAACCTTGCTCGTTCCAATAGCTTGTGCTTTGTCCTCCAGGTTTCGCCAATGGAAAGGTCTTACCTGAATGGAAGATTTCGACGGCCAACTGTAATGCCCCCCTTAGAGCGGTATTCACTGCATATGTGTTTGGGATGGTAACTTTCTGGCCAGGCATAGACCTCTGGGCATATGCCCTGAATCCCTTGGGCATGCTCTATGGCTATACCCTCAGACTTGGCATTAGACTATACTGATCCCACATGCTCTCCTCTTACGTGAGGGAGCCATTAAGCAGCCCTGATACAAGGTGCTGCTGGCGCAGCTTCAGCAATACGCCGACTTTGCCATGGCCCCAGCGTCAGAATAATACTGATGCAGCATGCTCTCCTCCTACATGAGGGAGACCTTAAGCAGGCCTGCTAAAAGCGCTGCTGACACAATTTCCTATTTAAGGCCATTAGCACCATATTGTAATTTAATTGAAGATTTACTTAACAACAACTGGAGCAGTAATGAATACCGTTTGTCCATCCTTGTGACTTTATTAATTTCACCTGGAGAAACAAGGTGTGTTAACAATGACCTATAATGCACTTAATAGTTAACCATTTAACAAGATAAGTTGTCTTACTTGCACAGCTGAATCATATCTATACTATTAACAATTAATCTAACGACTAGTAAACCTGTTACCAGAGTTTATTGACAGCCATCTGTTGCCCCGGCCGGCATCTCAGCCAATTGAATACCTAAAAGTGAATCCCAACATCCTACAAGTCTATTTGATAGACTTAATCTAGCTGGATGGAGGAGCCCAATTTCTCAAATATAGTTTAAGACTTAACAGATCCTGTTATATTGCCTTATCCTAACAATGACCCCTCATCTCCCATGATCACTGTAAATGGGAATACCCTACTAAACAGCTATTCCCATAAAGCAGCCCTGAAGAAGGTACCGCTGGCGCCCATAAAGCAGCCCTGAAGAAAGGTGCTGCTGGCGCGGCCTTTCCCATAGACCAGTATTTGCCATAGATTTGGCGTTTTCATGAAGCAGCCCTCAGCAAAGGTGCTGCTGGCACAGCCTCTCCAATAGGCTAGCCTGCCATAGCTTGGCATTCTCATGAGCAGTCCTGAGCAAAGGTACTGCTGGCACAGCCTCTTCCATAGGCTGCCATTGCCATAACTTTACTACTGATCCACCTCCTGCCTAAAGGAGTTTCTCTAAATTCATTCCCAGAGGTGAACCTACCAAATCTTTCTTAATTACTCTGACTATTTTGTCAACTGTCCCCATATCCTGGGGATTATTGTGGTTAGGGAACCCCATAAGTGAAATTCTCCTCCCTGGGAATCAATCCCCGGGCACCCGGGCTACTCATTTACTTGAATTAAACCCCATTTCTTGGGGACTACTTTGGTCTGGGAACCGCATACAGTTAAGTTTCCCCACCACCGGGAACCCAGGCTGACCTTTCAGGTCCGTTAAGCCCCATCCCCTAGGGACTACTGCGGTCTGGGAACCGCACTATCCTCGGGTATCCCCTCCCCGGGAACCCAACATGTGGAGTCACTGACCGCGTTATCAGTGACTCCGATCGCAAACCCGACATTCGCCAGCTCCCCGCTCCCGCGGTCGGGCCAGGGTTTTCCCCCAAAGCCCTAGGCTGATTCACTCGTTGGCCTCGCGACCATCCCGCATAAACCCCGGAGGTTCCTGAGGAAACCTAGAACAGGTAAGAAATAGCACTTACCTGAAACTTTTTTTCTTTAGACTCACCGTTGGAGGAGCAGCGCTGCTCCACAGTCGTCTGCACGAGCGTCTGACGTCATGACGCACGAACGGCTGTACGGGGTTCTTCACGTAGTCACTCACGTGACTCCGAAGTAAAATAATATATTGAACATTGCTTCGAATTATTCAATAACTATTGTTAATAATGACAAAACCAGGAATAACCCCTCTGTCCCAGGGGAAATTACAAACAATGACAGAAAACAAAGCAAATGAATTAAATGGAACCCAAAGCAGCATGCCCAAACCGTGGCACGGTCTGTACAGGTTTGTCAGAAAATTGAGAAAATGTTGCTTCTCGAGACGATCCTGCGGCCGCGAGGATTTGGTCTAGCGGCACGTCCTGAGCCTTCGCCGCGGAGGTTGATGCCGCCCTGGTAGAGTTAAAGACATGATTGTCGACTCCAGCATAATTGAAACCTGTTTCAACCATCTAGAAATAGTTTGTGCTGACACTCTTTTATATGTCTTTTTGTGACTAATGAGCAGTCCTGTCTCAGAACCTCTGAGACTCCCTGTTACCTTAATATATTGGCTTAAGTGTTTAACTACATATAACATTTGGTCAACAGGATAGGCTTTAAACGTCACCTTGGTTCCAGCCATACCTGGCCTGCTTTGTTTGATTAAATCATAGAAGGTAATGTCATTTACAGACAAATGCATACAATCTATTCGTAACAATTGTAATGTTTGTACATGTTGTGCTGAACCAGCGCTATTAGCATAACCAGTAAGAGTTAATCTCTGCATAGATAATGAAGTAATTGGAGCCCATTGCCGAAGCATTGTGAGAACAAGACTGGTATCCCAGATTTCTGTATATCGAGGTTTCGGAGGGTTTTTATTAAAAATTCCTCTCAAAAATCGGGATACTAACGGATGAGACCCGATAGGACGTTGTTCTGAAGACTGCCCTAAATAAGAGGACAACACACTCCGAGCACTGGTAATGGCACTGTAACTCGGGTGCTCATCAAAATGCAACTTAGCAAGGAACTCCAACACATCACATATGCTTGCATTATGATAAGATATATTGGATTGTACACAGAACAGCTCCCATTTCTTTATGTGAACCATATATTGTTTTTGAGTGCTATTTCGCCAGCCTGCAGTGAGAACCTCCATGGCCCTGTTCAACAATCCAAGTCCTTGGAAATGTCTGGTCAGAACCTGCAGACCAACAATTAATACGGTCATGTAAAGGGTGGCTTTCTCCTGTAACCGGATGCACCAACAAATTACTGCAGCTGGGAATGATCGTGAATGGCTGAACCATCATTCGAAGCACGAATGGGAACCATGGTTGTGTTGGCCAATCTGGGACCACCAAAACGCCTGTGGCGGAGTCACGCTCTATTGTGGTGAGGCATTTTGGGATGACAAAATGGAGGAATTGCATCAAAATTGAATGCCCCCAATGTAATGAGAATGCATCCACGGCAACTGCACCTGGATCTGGCTCCCATGAAACATATTAAGGCAACTGGTGATGTAATCTGGATGCAAACAGATCAATCTCTGGCAACCCAAATCGAATGGCAATTGTGTGACAAAGTTTAGAATTCAACATCCATCCTATATTGGCATGAAACGTATGTGACCTATGGTCGGCCACCACATTGTCTATACCTGGTAAATAAATGGCTGAAACCCAGATATGTCTCGAAATACACCAATGCCACATGACGGTAGCCAAGTTAACACATGATATTGATCGTGCTCCTCCCATATGATTAATATATGCCACTACTGTGGTGTTATCAATCTGTAGTTGAACGTGTAAATCCTTCATTGAGGAGCAATATGCCGTTAACCCATAAAATGCCCCCAATAATTCCAAAGAATTTATCCCGTGTGTGTGGCGAATGAACCTTCGTGTTCATGCCATCTACCCCCACAGCTAGACTCGGTGTCCGTAGCCCCCCATCCGAGAGCGCTTACATCAGTCTGTAAGATCAGTGAAGGGTCTTGTCCCAAAATGTTATTGGTAGCTTGATTAACATTAACAATCCACCACTGCAATTCTGCGAGAGCTGTGGTTGGTAACTGCATAACCCGATCAAAATGGCCTGCATTTGATTTTAGTACTTGTTCTCATGCTCTCTGCAAATGTTGATAATGCAAAGGCCCGAAATGTACTGCAGGAAAAACTGCTACACATTTCCCAATGACCTTAGCCACTTCTCGGATGGAGGGATAAAGTTTTTGTGGGAGGCAAGTACAGACATCAACAACATCCACAACCTTGGCTGTCGGTAATGTTACTCTCATATCAACTGAATCAATAAGAAACCCCAATACTCAATATTTTGGGTTGGCTGTAACTTGGACTTAGTTGGATGGACCAAAACCCTAATGACTCAAGCACATTTTTTTGGTTGCTGCAACCGATTCATGAGCTGGCTCTGTAGTGTTGCTGACAATTAAGATATCATCTAAATAAGCCCACAATGTGATTATGGGCCCTCAACAGCCCCAGCACAGGTTTTTAACAATTTAGTAAATAGCCTGGGTGCTGAACTTTAATCCATTAGGCAATGCTTTGTATTGCCACAGCCGTCCCATCCAATTAAATTTCAAGTACACGCGATAATGAGCATGAATTGGCAGTGAAGAATACGCATCTTGCAAATCAATAGTTACCACATAAGAGCCCTGTGATAGCAGCTGTTTAGCAGTAACGAAGGTGTCCAGTTTAAAATGCCTATAGAGAACTGAAGAATTTAAGTGAGTGAGGTCCAGAATTACTCTACAACACCCATCTTTTGAAGTCTGGGTAAATATTAGACACAATTGTTGAGGATGATTAATGGCTTTATCAATCAACATCATTTACCTGTTCAGTCTCTGGAGCAGAAAACACCCACATTTTATTACGCTCGTGCTGTTGAGGTGGATCTATCTGTGAGATAAACTCAATGGTAGATGCGAGACAGTATTTAGTATAAACATATCAGACGTTATACAGCACCATTCATTAGAAAACAATTGTAATCTACCTCCAATAGGAGATTGGCCACCAGAACTTTATCGTTAACAAAATTCCCTGCACCTCTACAGTTGAACTGTAAGTCTGTTGTCTGCCCATATTGGGGTTGAAGCCTGTCTGTCTCGGTGGGTATTCTCGTTGCCCAACTGGCCTCCCCCTGCTGGGCCCGGCACCTGGATCCGACCTTCAGTACATTAGCCCAGGTGTTCGAATAGGTGGCCTCAAAATGCTTGACTACATTAAGCCAATTGTTTTGGCCTCATCATTAATTTCACGAATTTTCATGACAAGGTCTGTTCCAAACAGGAATTTAGGCATTAGTACATTAGTCGCCTTACATAGAGCAGCAAATTTTTGTTTGAGGGTTGGCCTGATGGCGATATTCCCTGATGCAATTTACCTGAAAAATGCATTGCATAAAATAGCCAACCTATCTTTTTTGAGTTTGAGGAATGATTGTCCCTTGGACCATAGTGCCAAATGCAGTAATTGCTGCAGCCACCAGTTGGAGGACGTGTTGATACCGAACCTCCTGTCCCCTCAAAGAAGGACTCATAGGTGCCCAGATAGCTGGGTTCACCGTGGGAACTTTTAGTGATGCACAGTAAACAGGTGTCTTATATTTGTTTGCAGTCACTTGCATCATAGCTTGCTGGAGCTGGTGAGATACTAAATAATTGATACTGCTGGCAAGGTATTCTGCCATTGCCTCACCAGTCCCCTCCCGATGTGCAAAACTCTTTGCTATTTCCAAGACACCCGGAGCATGGCTCTTGTGCGTTGGTGTTTACACATAAGCAGGGACACCAGAATCAGGGTCAGCTGCATACTGCCCTGCTTCTCCCAAATCATACAGTAGGGAGGCATCCTCCAGTCCTAAACAAGGCGCTGGAAGGAAAACCCCAATATATGGAAAGCCCCTCCATATGTTGTGCTTGGTATGGGCCCTCTTGGACAGCGCTGGCCCTTGGAACCTTATATAAGCAAAGGTTGGAGCATCAGCTCCATGTTTCCAATCCTCCCCCATATTCTTTTATTAGCAGGGGGAGAGTCACCATTGTCGTCAGACAACACAGGTCTGTGAGACTTTCTCTTTGCCTTTTCATGGCTAGAAGCAGCCTCAGGCTGCTTAGTACCTGGAGCTAGTGTGGAAGATTTACTCGCTATCGGAACTGCTGCCAGTAAAACGGCACCCGGCATCGGAACCGGCGTTGCCGCACTTATCTCCCGACCCGATCGAATTCGTGAATCCCTGGACCCACGCTAATAGTGAATCCTCCTCCTGACAGCTCAACTCTCCAACTCCTACTGACTGCTCGAGCCAGCTTTACAGAGTGGAAATACTTCTTGGTAAAGTTTGTAAAACACTTACCTTAGAAGTTCCTACTTACCGCTGGTGGAGCTGTGCCCTCCAACCCGTTCAGTGCGACATGCGCGGACGTAATGACGTGCATGCGCCTGGCGGGGCTTCTTCACGTAGTCACTCACGTGACTCCAAAGTAAAATTTATATCTAATTTCTAATAAAATCAGAAACTTTTCTTCAAATTAAGAGAATAATCTGTTTTGTGATGACCTAATTTGTTTATCTAAATTACTACAAATTAGATTCCACATATACATGAATATATGAAGAAAATTACAATTTATTCTAAAGTGTTCTATTTTTGTATTTATTTACATTACATATTTAAAGCAGTTCATTATTTAGTATCTAGTTTTAAATCACATATCTCCAGTCCTTTTGTGCTGCAAGACTTATAATGTCAAATCTATTTTCCAATTTACTGATGTAAACTAGAGTTCGTTGTCCAGATCCATTCCTCAACAATCGATAAACTCTCACTTATAGTATTCTGAGATGTTTTGAGGAATTCAGTCAATTTCTTCACACAAATTACACACCACAATTTTTGTTTGGGGTTAGTTTAGTTTAGTTTAGTTTAGTTTCGAGATACAACGTGGAAACAGGCCCTTCAGCCCACGGACCAGCGATCCCCACGCCGACCACTGATCCCTGTGCACTAACACTATCCTACACACTAGGGACAATTTACATTTTTACCAAAGCCAATTAACCTATAAACGGTTAATCCATTAACTTACAAAACTACAACCGACGTGGTCACAGGGAGAACGCACAAACTCTGTACAGAGTAAGTCACTCCGTAAGTGCAAAGCGAGGTCAGGCAACGTCTTTGGTGATAGTGCAACCTTACTTGATGAACTGAATGCTTTCTATGCTCACCTTGAGCAGTAGGCCAACAGGGCAATGACACCTGTCCAGACTAGTGTGCCTCTTCCTAGGGTGACCAGCAGAGATTAGATCGGCCTTCCTGAGGGTGGCCCAGACGGGGTTCATAAGGTCATAAGTGATAGGAGCATAATTAGGCCATTCGGCCTATCAAGTCTACTCCGCCATTCAATCATGGCTGATCTATCGCTCCTAATCCCATTCTCTTGCCTTCTCCCCATAACCCTTGACATCCATACTAATCAAGAATATATCTGTCTTTGCCTTAAAAATATCAATTGACTTGGCTTCCATGTCCTTCAGTGGCAAAATATTCCTCAGATTCACCACCTTCTGACTAAAGAAATTCCTCCTCATCTCCTTTCTAAAGGAACGTCCTTTAATTCTGAGGCTATGACTTTTGGTCTTAAACTCTTCCACTAGTGGAAACATCTTCTCCACATCCACTCTATGCAAACCTTTAACTGTCCGTGTCCTTAATAGCTGCATGAACCAGCTAGTGGGGGTATTCACGGGCACGAAAAAAAAGTTACCCCTATTAATCCTATTAATTCTTTCCCCCTCACCTTAAACCTATGTCCTCTGGTTCCTGATTTCCCTACTCTGGGCAAGAGAGTCTGTGCGTCTACCCGATCTGTTCCTCTGATGATTTTGTACACCACTATATGATAACCCTTCATCCTCCTGCACTCCAAAGAATAAGGACCGAGCCTGCTCACCCTCTCCCTATAGCTCAGGCCCTCGAGTCCTGGCAACATCCTCGTAAATCTTCTCTGCACCCTTTCCAGCTTGACAGCATCTTTCCTATAACATGCGGACCAAAACTGAACAAAATGCTCTAAATGCAGACACATCAACATCTAATACAAGTGCAACATGACATCCCAGCATCTATATTCAGTTCTCAATTCTTTCTATCTCACTCTATGTGTAGATTTCTCCCTATCTCCAGTCTGCTTCCACATCCCCGTGATCCACTCCACTCCTTCTAAAATACCACTAATTTGCTTCCAGTAAACCCTTCAAGCAACAAATAACCTCTCAGATTCTTGAACGGTTTTCCTGAGCAACCTAACCTCGTTGCAAAGAGCTTGCTGCTTAAGATGCTTTTGCTGTAACAGTCACAACAAATCAAATCCATTATTGCACGTCCTGAAATGTAAGTGTTGTCTGGAAACTATTTCATGAAAATCAATGCAGTCGGAGCAGCATTTGTTTATCACGAGAGGGTTCTTGGAACTAAACTACAGGCTCTGCCCGAGGCTGGGTATTCACCCACCGTTAACTCAACCATGTGTACAGTGGAGGCTGGTGGCTGCATTCCTTCCCTGAAATCTGGTGTATTTGATTTGTACCAGCCTTTGAGGTTGAACTTTGACTTCAAAGACTCAATGCCATGAAATAAATCGAGCAGGCTGTTCAAATTCAGTGCAAAACCAGGCATTTTCTCTGCTAATTATATCCAGTGAAATTGCTACTCTATGAGTCATAGCAGAATCCATATCTACCAGAGAATATGGCACAGTGCCGCAGCGGTAGAGCTGCTGCCTTACATAGTAAGAGACCCAGGTTCAAATCCTCAGCACATTTACTGTCTGCATGGAGTTTGCACGTTCTCACTGTGACTGCGTGATTTTTCTCTGGGTGCTCTGGTTTCCTCCCATATTCTAAAGACAGTCAGGTTTGTAGGTGAATTGGATTCTGTAACTTGTCCCTAGTCTACAGATCTGATCATTGGTCAGAACTAAGGGTTGCAAATGAAAGATAGCTTCCAAAATAATGAAGGCAATAATGCTGAAGATTCTCCAGCCTGTGTTGATTCTTTAAAGAGTTAGTTCCAACTTTCTGCTCGTTTCTGAGGTCATTGCAATATTTTTCTTCCTGTTATTTATCATTTCCTTTTTAAAAGCAGGCACTTAATCTGCATCGAAAGTATCCCAAATCATAAATATGCTTCAAATGAAAACAGATTTTCCTCACATTTCTTCAGATTCCATTTCTATTTATTTCTTACTTTTTAATTTCAAAAAATAAAATGTATTCATAATTTTTAAAATGTTATAGGAAAGATGTTGTCAAGCTGGAAAGGGTTCAGAGAAGATTTACTTTAGACTTTAGAGATACAGCGTGGAAACCCACTTCGGCCCACCGAGTCCGCAACGAGCAGCGATCATCCACACACTAGCACTATCCCACACACTAGAGACAATTTACAATTAACAGAAACCAATTCACCTTCAAACCTGTACATCTTTAGAATGTAGGAGGAAACCGGAGCACCTAGAGAAAACCCACGCGGTCACAGGGAGAACGTACCAACTTCGTACCAACAGCACCAGTAGTCAGGATTGAACTCAGGTCTCTGGCATTGTAAGACAGCAGCTCTACAGCTGTGCCATCATGTCTCCCTGAAACCCTCTAATCCAGGCAGCATTCTGGTAAACCTCTTCTGCACCCTCTGCAAAGCCTGCACACCTTTTCCTATAAAAAAAAAGGAATTCTATCTTATTCAAAAATCAGAGAATTGAATAGAGTACAATGGTGGTGAAATGCCGGCATTGTTTTTCAGCATTCAGTGGTCTGGTACGTGGATGAACGCTGTCAATGGATTTCATGCAGGACCTGGGGACCTGTGATCTCACTCATGCAGAGGGAATCACGCCAATGACAGCAGTCAGAAACTATTACCATCAAAACTTGACACCGTGTGTATGTGTAGCTTTCAATATAATTGCTGTGTGTCGTGGGATATCAGTGGAGGCAGACGCAATGTGACACAGGGCGAAAACACAACCTACTGATCTTATCGGGAGCATTTCTCAAATGCTTGTTGAACCATATTTTTTTAATGGCATTCATTGTTCTCTTGAAGCGTAGTTAAGTCTCCCCACCAGGTGCCTGATCTAACAGAATGACAAGCTTTGTCCAGGGTTGTACGAGAGAAGACATGTATTAATAGAGCTTCCTTCATAATCATAAGGTTTTATTGAGCTTCATAACAAATGAAGCAACTTAAATGTGCAATAATGCAGAAAGACGCAACTGCCAATTTGTGCACAGCTTAGCATGGTGGTACAGCAGTAAAGTTGATGCCCAACAGAGCCGGAGACTGTGGTTCAATGCTGTCTGGACGGCATTTGTACGTTTTCCCTGTGACTGCGTGGGTTTTCTCCAGGTGCTCCGGTTTCCTCCCACACTCCAAAGACGAACATGTTTGTAGGTTAATTCTGGAAATTGTAAATTGTCCTTAGCGTGTAAGATAGTGCTCATGTACAGGGTGATCACTGGTTGGCAAGACTTGATGGGCCAAAGGGCTTGTTTCCACGCTGTGTCTCCAAAGTCTAAAGTTTAAAATGAACAGGACTCTCAAAGAAAAATGGGTTGGTTTGAGTGAAGACGACATAGAAATTACTAAAGGGCAGAATATGGAGATAACTCATAGTCTTTTAATTTTTTGGTTAGTTTTTTATTGTCTCGCGTACATGAAATGCTTTTGTTTGCAAGCGATCTAGTCAAGAAAACAAATATTCGTGATGTAGCAACAAGAAACTGCAGATCCTGATTTATACTCAAGATAGACACAAAGTGCTGGAGCAACTCATGGGTCAGACAATATCTCTGGAGATGGACACAAAAAGCTGGAGTAACTCAGCGGGACAGGCAGCATCTCTGGAGAGAAGGAATGGGTGACGTTTTTGGGTCGAGACCCTTCTTCATATTGGTTAGGGTTAAGAGAAATGAGAGATATAGACGGTAATGTGGAGAGATAAAGAACAATGAATGAAAGATATGCAAAAAAGTTATGATGATAAAGGAAACATGCCATTGTAAGCTGTTGTAAGGTGAAAATGAGAAGCTAGTGCGACTTGGGTGGGGGAGGGATAGAGAGAGAGGGAAAGCCCGGGCTACCTGAAGTGAGATAAATAAATATTATAGACAATAGACAATAGGTGCAGGAGTAGGCCTTTCGAGCCTGCACCACCATTCACAATGATCATGGCTGATCATCCACAATGAGTACCCCGTTCCTACCTTCTCCCCATATCCCTTGACTCTGCTATCTTTAAGAGTGCTATCTAACTCTCTCTTGAAAGCATCCAGAGAATCGGCCTCCACTACCTTCTGAGAATTCCACAGATTCACAACACTCTGGGTGAAAAAGGTTTTCATCATCTCCTTTCTAAATGTCCCACACCTTATTCTTAAACTGTGGCCCCTGGTTCTGCACTCCCCCAACATCGAGAACATGTTTCCTGCCTCTATCGTGTCCAATCCCTTAACAATCCTATATGTTTCAATAAGATGCCCTCTCACCCTTCTAAATTCCAGTGTATACATGCCCAGTTGCTCCATTCTTTCAACATATGACTGTCCAGCCATCCCAGGAATTAACCTGGTAAACCTACACTGCACTCCCTCAATAGAAATAATGTCCTTCCTCAAATTCATAGACCAAAACTGCACACAATACTCCAGGTGTGGTCTCACCAGGGCCCTGCACAACTGCAGAAGGACCTCTTTGCTCCTGTACTCAACTCCTCTCGTTATGAAGGACAACATGCCATTAGCTTTCTTCCCTGCTTGCTGTACCTGCATGCTTACTTTTAGTGACTGTTGTACTAGGAAACCCAGATCTTGTTGTACTTCCACTTTTCCTAACTTGACACCATACAGATAATAATCTCCCTTCCTGTTCTTCCTACCTAGTGGATAACCTCACATTTATCCACATTAAACTGCATCTGCCATGCATCTGCCCACTCACCCAACCTGTCCAAGTCACCCTGCATCCTCATAGCATCCTCCTCACAGTTGACACTGTCACCCAGCTTTGTATCATCTGCAAATTTGCTAATGTAACTTTTAATCCCTTCATCTAAATCATTAATGTATATTGTAAATAGCTGCGGCATCAGCAACGAGCCTTGCGGTACCCCACTAGTCACTGCCTGCCATTCTGAGAGGGACCCGTTAATCCCTACTCTGTTTCCTGTCTGCCAACCAATTTTCTATCCATGTCAGTACCCTACCCCCCCCAATACCATTTGCTCTAATTTTGCCCATTAATCTCCTATGTGGGACATTATCAAAGGCTTTCTGAAAGTCCAGGTATACTACATCCACTGGCTCACCCTTGTCCATTTTCCTAGTTACATCCTCAACAAAATGCAGAAGATTAGTCAAGCACGATTTTCCCTTCGTAAATCCATGCTAACTCGGACTGATCCTGTTACAGCTATCCAAATGTGCACCATTTCATCTTTTATAATTGACTCCAGCATCTTCCCCACCACCGATTTCAGGCTAACTGATTTATAATTCTGTTTTCTTTCTCCCTCCTCGCTTAAAAAGTGGGATAACTTTTAGCTACCCTCCAATCCACAGGAACTGACCCTGAATCTATAGAACATTGGAAAATGATCACCAATGTGTCCACGATTTCAAATGCCATCTCCTTAAGTACCCTGGGATGCAGACCATTAGGCACTGGGGATTTATCAGCCTTCAGTCACATCAGTCTACCCAACACCATTTCCTGCCTAATGTGAATTTCATTCAGTTCCTCCATCACCCTAGGTCCTCTGACCACAAGTACATCTGGGAGATTATTTGTATCTTCATTAGTGAAGACAGATCCACAGTACCTGTTCAACCTGTCTGCCATTTCCTTGTTCCCCATAATAAATTCACCTGTTTCTGTCTTCAAGGGACCCACATTTGTCTTAAATAATGTTTTCCTCTTCACATACCTATAGAAGCTTTTACTATCCTCCTTTATATTCTAGGCTAGCTTATTGCCCCGTATTGCCTTTTTGTTATCTTCTATTGCTCTTTAAAATGTTCCCAATCCTTTGGCTTCTCACTCATCTTTGTTATGTTATACTTCTTTTTCATTTTTATACTGTCCTTGACTTCCCTTGTCAGCCACAGTCTCCTCTTACTCCCCTTAAGTCATTTAAGTTGTCCAAGGACCTTAAAAGAGGGGCCACCATCGACTCCACAGTCAAAAAGGCACAACAGAGGATGTACAGCTGAGGAAGCACAACCTGCCACAGGCAATGATGGTCCAATTATATACTGCCATTGTAGTCTGTCCTCACCTTCTCCATCATGATCTGGTTTGGCTCAGCCTCCAAGCACGACATCCAGAGGCTGCAGCGAATCGTCTGATCAGCTGAGAAGGTTATTGGCTGCAACCTTCCCTCGAACTGTACACTGTACACTGCAAGGGCCAGGATGCGAGTGGGTAAGCCATCTCTGACCCCCTCTAATCCTGGCCACAAACTGTTTGAATCACTTCCCTCTGGAAGGCGACTCCGGACTGTCAAAGCTGCTACAGCCATACATAAAAATAGCTTTTTTTCCCCCATGATTAGTAGCTCTACTCAATAACCAAAAAAGTAGCCTCCTTTTGCTCTGGTCTTTTATTTGATTCACATGTTTAATCAATAATGTTTTATTATTAATGTTTAATGTTTTATGTGTCATTCCTAACTGTCACTGTATGTCATGTGTCACTTGTGGTCGGAGCACCAAGGCAAATTCCTTGTATGTGAATTCTTGGCCAATAAACATATTCTTTCATTCATTCTTATAATCTTTCTTAGAATCTTCCCTTGTCAAGCATCAAGTATCCTTTTACACTAATCATACATCAATTCAATTTCTCTCTACATTTCCAAATTTTAACTTTCACCCACACAATGGGAGCAATCTTCAGCAGCGAATCAAGCTACCAATCTGCACGTCTTTGAAGGAAGTTATTGCATGGAACCATTGATAAGTTGATGGACACAAAATGCTTGAGTAATTCAGTTTGGTCTGGCAGCATCTCTGGAGAAAAGTAATATGTGATGTTTGGTGTCGAGACCCTTTATCAGACTCTATCTGAAATGTAACCTATTCCTTTTTTCCAGAGATGCTGCCTGACCCACTGAGTAACTCCAGGATTTGGTGTATATCTTCAATGTAAATCAGCATCTGCAGTTCCTTCCTACTCACATGGATCAGTAGAGCTGAGAGTTAATTAAAGTTCAGACTAGTTTTGCTTTTAGACCGGGGAACTGGTAGACCGGGGGCAGAGGAGAGCAATGATATAAAGATTATAGTAGAGAGGAGGAGAAGGGAGAGGAGATCTGAAGAAGGGTCTCAACCCGAAAAGTCACCCATTCCTTCTCTCCAGAGATGCTGCCAATCCCGCTGAGACTGAGTTACTCCAGCATTTTGTGTCTACCTAAAGATTGTAGAAGGTGGCCCTGGCAAGTGAAAATAAATATCAGCTCATCCCAGTGTGATCTAGGTTGCCAAGGGTGTGGGACATATTGTTCAGCTTCAGGCAGCAGTAAACTCAGGACTACACTCCCGCTGTCACAAAGTATTATGGAGATTCACTGCCTTTGTGACTCTAAAGAAGAAACTAGCTTCAGAATGACAACAGTAAGCTTTAAATGTGCTCCTACTGTTCCATTATCGAGATGAGAATATTTTTTTGTGAATAAAAATATACTTGGCGCATTATAGACAATAGACAATAGACAATAGGTGCATGAGTAGGCCATTCGGTCCTTCGAGCCAGCAATGCCATTCAATGTGATCATGGCTGATCATCCCCAATCAGTATCCCATTAAGAGAGGACTGAAAGGAATTTGCAAGAACTTGCAATAAGGTTCATTCATATGGAAGCATATTCAGACCATTTTCAGACCCCAACAGTTTATCGCAGGTCCTGTCCCGCCCACCATCGAAGGGATCAGAAGGAGGCACTGCCTCAAAGGCCTACACCACTGTAACCATGCTCTCATTTCACTCCTACAATCAGGAAGAAGGTACAGGAGCCTGAAAACCTGGACCACCAGGTCCATGAACAACTACCTGAATATTACAAACACGAACCTCAACTATTAATTAACTGAGGACTATCTCTGATTGCATTAAGGACTTTAGGTTTTGTCATATTGGTATTGGGGTTATTAATTTATAGATTTTTTGTTTATGACATATTATGCATGTGTATCATAGTTACAGGCTGCAAGTAAGAATTTAATTGTTCAGTTGTTGGTACACATGATAATTAAACACGCATGAATCTCTTGACTTTTGAAAGCCATTCAATGTTCTTTTTCTATATTTCTTGGATATGTTATTTATGAATGTTTATTTTCAAAATTAATAAAACAGTGTAACACATTCAACAAATAAAATATCACAGGAGCATTGTTGCAAAATTTACTGTCGCATGAGAGAGGGAGAGAGGGAGGGAGTATAGATAGAGAGAGAGAAAGAGAGAGAGAGAGTGTGAGAGAGAGACAGAAAGAGAGATAGAGAGAGAGATTATATATACAGAGAGAGAGAGAGAGATAGAGAGGAGATTATATATATATTATATATTATATATATATATATATATATATATATTTTTTATATATATATATATATATATATATATTTAATATATATAGAAGATAGAGTTAGGAAGAGATAGAAGATAGAGTAGAGATAGAGGATAAGAGATAGAGATAGAGATAGAGATAGAGATAGAGATAGATAGAGATAGAGAATAGAGATAGAGATAGAGATAGAGATAGAGATAGAGATAGAGATAGAGATAGAGATAGAATATAGAGTGAGATTGAATAGTAAGATTAGAATAAGAATAGAGAGAGAGTGATTAAATGAGAGCTTTGAGAGAGAGAGCAGCGCGTCAATCTTCAAAGCAGCGGTGTGAAATCGCAGGTAACAATAATTGAAGAACATAGTAAGATTAGAAACCTAGAATTACCAGATGACCTTTGTGATATGAGGGTTGGGAGCGGTGGGCACGTAATCGCTCATCGTAACTCCTCATGAAATAAAGATCAAACTTCAAACTGCTAATTTCTCATTTAATCTTACTATTTTATTACGTAGTCACGTGAGTGATTCCGTGAAGAGTTTAAAGCTTCTATGATTTCATGCCGTAAATATACGAATCCAGGCATCTCACTGCATCGATTGACCCAGGATGAGTGAATAATAAACAATGCACTGAACCATGGCATTGATTTGAACATGTGAATGGTTTATTTAACAAAAAAAAAACAATAGCAACCTCTCTCTCTCCCTGGGGGACACTATGAAACAGAACCTAAAATAGTTTGTGTGAATACCCCCGGTCCGGTAAGCGGCTTGTTATAGAATCTTTGAAAAGTCAGTTCATTTGACCATCCTGTGGCCGCGAGGATATGGTTGAGAGGGACGTCCATTGCCCTCGCTGCTGACATTGATGCCACCCTGGTGGAGTGAGATTTAAAATTGTGAGTGTCCACTCCTGCACAAGCCAGAACCTGTTTCAGCCAACTTGAAATGGTCTGTACTGAGACTTTCTTGTGCGGCTTTTTGTGGCTGATAAATAATGCTGATTCTCTTGAGGCTCTTGGTGACCTTGATATAATGTTGCAGGTACGAGACTACACACAATCGTAAATCCGTGGGGTATGCCGAAAAATTAACCTTGAACCCTGACACCCCTGGTCTGCTCTGTTTAATTAAATCATAAATGTAAAACATAACGATATTCCCAGATGACACCATCCTGTCCAGTTGCAGCTTCTGCAACGTCTGGACCCATTGCGCTGAAACCAGCGCCATGAGCATGACCACCTTTAGGGTGATTTTGGGCAAAGACAGGGATGTGGCTGGAGCCCACTGATGAAACAGCGTGAGTACCACACTCTCATCCCAGATTTCAGAGTACCTGGGCCTGGGGGGATTGGGATTAAAAATACCCTTCATAAACCGGGATATTAAAGGGTGAGATCCAACAGAAAGTTGTTCCAACCCCAACCATAAATAAGATAACAGGGCACACTTGGCACGATTGATGGCACTATAGCTCAACCTTTCATCAAAATATAGCGTTGACAGAAAATCTAGCACATCTGAGATGCATGCCGTGTGATATGTTATATTCCCCCGTAAACAGAACACCTCCCATTTCCTGACATGAGAGATGTACTGTTTTTTGGTACTCTCCCTCCAGGCCATAGTGATCACATCCACGGTACGATCGGTTAGTCCAAGCCCCAGGTATGGCTTCCTTAGAATCTGCAAATCAACAGATCAATATGGTCATATAATGGATGTTGTTCCCCAGTTACAGGGTGCACCAGTAGATTACTACATTTCTGGACAGTCATAAACGGCTGTGTTATTATTCCCAAAACGAGTGGGAACCATGACTGAGTAGGCCAGTCGGGTACCACCAACATTCCTGAGGCGGAGTCCTGCTTGATTTTGAGCAGGCAACGATTGATGAGGCAAAATGGGGGAAATGCATATAAAACATTCCACCCCAGTGTAGCGAG
Organism: Okamejei kenojei; assembly: GCA_035221665.1. Taxonomy (NCBI): domain Eukaryota; kingdom Metazoa; phylum Chordata; class Chondrichthyes; order Rajiformes; family Rajidae; genus Okamejei; species Okamejei kenojei. The sequence continues at coordinate 31,175,896 of CM069147.1, read as the reverse complement.
AATGCATCTACCGCTACTGCCCCTGGGTCTGGTTCCCATGAAACATACTTTGACTGGTGATTGAGTCTGGATGCAAACAAATCGATATCTGGCATCCCATACCGAGGAACAATATCATTAAATACAGCATGATTAAACATCCATTCTGTGTTGTCATTGAATTTGAATGACCTGGTGTCCGCCACCATGTTGAATCTACTTGGTAGGTAGATCGCTGAAATCCAAATGTTTCTTGTAATACACCAGTGCCAAATAAGATTAGCCAATCACAAGATTCTGACTTGATTCCACCCATGTAATTAACATACGCCACTGTATTGTCAATCTGAAGCTGGACATTCAAGTGACGCATACTGGTACAATAAGCCTTAAGACGTTAGAATGCTCCCGACAGTTCTAAATAATTAATCCCATATGATTGAAGAATAAATGCCTCATGCTTATTCCATCTGCCTCCACAGCTAGAGATGGTATCAGTAGCACCCCACCCTAGGGCACTAACATCAGTAATTAAATCAACTGAAGGCTTTTCAATCAGAACTTTACCGGAGCAACTTGAAATGTTCAATATTCACCACTGCACTTCAGCAATGGCTTCAGCTGGTAATAGCATGGGCCTGTTAAAATGACCTGCATTTATCCTGAGTGCCTGCTCCTTTTCACGTTGTAAATGTTGGTAATGCAAAGGTCCAAACTGTGCAGCTGGAAAGGCAGCCACTAATTTGCCAATCAAGCTGGCCACCTGTATAATTGAAGGTTGCTGCTCCACCATGAGCTTGTTACAGCCTTCAATTAAGTCTAATCTCTTGCGCCTGGGCAGAGTCACAGATATGTGAGTTGAATTAATAGTGAATCCCAAACAATCAATGACTCTAACTGGTATCAATTTGGATATAACTGGATGGATGAGGAACCCCAATCTCTAAAACATGAGTTTAACAGCTGAAACAGATAATTCATCTGCTTCCAGAGGCTCCCCTATGATTAAGATATCATCCAAATAAGCCATTATAATAGGACTCTGTGCCTGGAGTAGCCCCAATACTGGTTTTAACAGTTTTGTAAATAGTCTAGGGGCCGAAGTTAACCCATTAGGCAATGCTTTAAACTGCCATAATTGCCCCATCCAGCTAAACTCCAAATATCTCCGATGATCCTTATGAACAGGCACTGAATAATATGCATCTTTAAATTCTATACATGGCCTATAACATCCTCTGGAAATCAGTTGTTTGGCAGTAACAAAGGTTTCAATTTTGGAATGTTTATACTGCACAAAGGGATTAAGGCTCGTTAAGTCAAGGATGATTCGACATCCCCATCCTTCTTTGGCCTAGGAAAAATATTAGACATGAATTGGTGTGATTGGTGAACCCTCTTCTCAATTACCCCATTATTGTATATTTTTTTTATTTCAGCTTGTACCTCCAAATTCTCCTGTTGTGAAAAAAACAATATCCGGCTTGGTGTATGCTGTGTGGGTGGATGCAAATTTGGAAGGAATTCAAATTGAAACCCTTGTATACTGTGCAGTATAAATGGGTCTGATGTTATCCCATACCATTCCTTCAAGAACAAATGTAATCTGCCCCCAATTGTAGGTGATCCCCACTTAATATGTTCTGACAAGAACCAGACCCACCTACCTCCATGGTTACTGGTGGAATTTTCTGCACCCTTTTTCTGGGGGGTAAGGCCATGTTCGCCCGTGCCCCTGGTGGGGTGCGCCAGCTGTGCATATTTGCGAATGGCCGGCTTGGTCCTTGAACCGATCTGGTTTCAGCGAACCGTTTGTAGCGGTACTGCCGCCAAAGCGAGGTTTTGCTGGTTGTCGGTGCTTTGATGAGTCTGACCGTTCTTGCCTCGTCGTCCAGCTCCTTGACTCTTTTTGAGAGATCTTCACCGAACAGCAGGTTCGGTGGCTGGATATTGCTGGGTTTACACAGAGCCGCGAACTTAGGGTTGATCGTAAGGCGGATGGCAGATTTTCTCAGTCAATTGATCTCAAAATGTGCATTGCACATGAGGGCCTGGGCATCCTGCTGTACATCAGACAGGTGCCCTCCATCCACTGACCTGGCGAATGCTGTACTGCCCGAAGTGAGCAGCTTCAGTACCCTCTGAAGCCTCATTTCATGAGCTCGGATACCCACGCCCATGTGACCCCAGACGGCGTGGTTAACTGCCGGCACTTTGAGCAGGATACAGTTGGCAGGAGTCTCATATTTTTGGACATTTCCTCCATATATGCTCTTGAAGCTGGCGTGCGGCCAGGTAATTAATACTTGCGGCCAACTCATCACTCAGCGGTTCCCCTGTTTCTGAGGGAATAGCAAATCTTACTGCCAGGACTGGCACCTCTGGCTTGTGCCTCTCATCCTTTGGGGTAACCATGGACTCGGCGTTAGTATAAAACTGAGCATGCTTCTCCTCCTCCGAGTTGGCGTGTACTTGGTGACGTTTATCCAGCCGTCCTGGCCCGACTCAACGGACTCCATCCCAATGGTGCAGCACGCTCTAGTCGCGGGTTTTGTGTCGTACAGCACAACCACTCATAGCACACAGCTACTCTCCCGCTCGCTGACACAACTCCTCCAGACCCTTGGAAACAAGAATTACCAAGCGCAGAAAACGACCTCCGACTAAGTTTAACACTTACCTGAGGGTTATTAAACTTACCGCTGGAGGAGCGATGCACCGCCCAGCCGGTCGCTGAGTCATGCGTCAGACGTAATGACGCACATGCGGGCTGGCGGGATTCTTCATGGAATCACTCACGTGACTCCGATGTAAAATATATATATATATATATATATATATAGAAAAAGAGGCAGAAATTGAGAGAGAGAGAAAGAAAAAGAAAGAGAAATATAGAGGGGGGGGGGAAGGGGAGGGGGCGGGGTAGTGTCAATGGGAAGGGGTGTGTGGTTTTGATATAGTCGAGGTCACCAAGCTGGGGATGTGGAGTGAAGGGAAGGAGGGGTAGTTTTGCAGTGTCCCGTCCATGTTTTGAGCAGGGACTGGGAATCACATCCTTCAGTCAGTGGAGTTGTGTAGGGAAAAACGACAGATGCTCCTTTAAATCGAAGGTAGACTCAAAATGCTGAAGTAACTCAGCGGGACCAGCAGCATCTCTGGAGAGAAGGAACGGGTGATGTTTCAGGTTGAGACCCTTCTTCAGACGGCAGTAGTGAGAGGAGCTGCTTTTGTTATGCTTCCTGTTGTTACAGCGCTGGCTGTTGGTTCCTCTGATCTCCAACAGGGGTGCAACATTAATGCTACACCTAACCTACACAGATCTTGCGCTCTATATTGGTACTGTACACCACGTGCTACATGCAGGAAAGCTCTTCTCTGATGCCAACGTTACCTTCTTTTCTTTGTCCTGAACGCCAAAAGCATTTATTTTGGTTTAATGAAAATACCAGCAATTTCATTTTTCATCTGTCCCTCTGAGCAAGTTTGCAGTGATTACTTTCAATGTGAACACAGTTTTGGGAAGTTTATTTAATGGAATGCTATTTAAAAAAACAATGCATCAATGTCTGTCTCTCACCTCTGGGTATCTACGGCAATATTTATTAATAGCAACTCAGAAATAATTTAGTTTGGTTTAGTTTAGTTTAGAGATATGGGCAGTGGGTAGGTGCTATAGACCTGCACGGGAAGGTAGATGCTCCCGCCCCCACGAGTCTCGGGCAGATGGGGCTCGTCAGCCTGGGAAGGCAGTCCATCTAGGAGAGGGAAAACTTTGATTTAATAACTCCATTGCTATGTGGCCATATCCAGTCATGGAAAAGGCTCCAGGAATAAACCTCAAGAAAATCCGGAGTCGGAGCCCCTAAGGCAGTTCGTCGTTGACTACAACTCTGGCAGCTCCTGCGATGGCGCTGGTGCCCTGAGAGAAACGGGGTGATATGCATGGCCCTGAGGCTGTGTTGCTTGGCCAATGAGATTCGATCAGTCGTACGTGGAGAGAGGGGGACACGGTCGGTGCTCGCCGCGGTGCCTGCATGGGCAAAACAGTATCCCCTCCATACATATGTGAAACTCGCCAGAGTCTTGCATCCATAAACACGGCGCGTCATCATTGAGGTAAACATTGTAAGCGACACTGCTCGTGTTTTAGCCGTAGGTGCGTTGGGAGGCAGAAGCAGAGCGGCAACAGACTAATATCATCACCCATGGTCCTAGTAAATGACCGATGAGAGTGGAACCGGGTTACCTCGGAGGTTTAGAGATACAGCATGGCCAACAGGCCCTTCGGCCCATTTCGAGTCTGCCGCCGACCATCGACCACCATCCATTCACACTATTACAAGCGTATACTCCACGCCTGTTCACCATGCAAGTAGTCTTCCACTTTTTCACATACCACGTTCGCTACATACTAGGGACACTTTACAGAGGGCCAACTCGCTTACAAACAACCCCAACGTCTTTGGGATGTGGGGAGGAATCCGTAGACAAACCCAACAGGAAACGCAACCTGGTCACAGGGAGAGAACTTGCCAACGCCACACAGACATACACCCAAAGCAGGAGTCGCAAACACCAGATTCTGGATGAAGGGATTACAAACGTAAACATTAAGGAAATTTGCAAGATAACACAGAACTGCTGGGTTGGCTAGTGTGAAACTGTGAGGATGATGCTATGAGAATGCAGGGTGACTAGGACATGGGGGAAGAGGGAAAGATGGCATTGGCAGATGAAAGTATTAGATGCGGTATAAATGGTGAGGTTAGCACTTTGGTGCGCAAAAGAGGAAGGCAGATTACTATCATAGTTAGGGAAAAGGGAATTACAACGGGATCTGGGGGTTGTACTTCAGTCTATGAAAGGTAAGCACACAGGTATACTCAGGCTGTGAAGAAAGCAAATGGCATGTTGGCCTAGTTAAAAAACATGACGAATCAGAATACAGTAAGCAAAGAGGTCCGAGACAGTTGTACAAAAGCCCTGAATAGACCACACCTGGAGTAATTGTGTGCCAGTTTTGGTCCCCTAATTTGAGGAAGGACATTTCTTGCTATTGAGGGGAGTGCAGCCGTAGGGTTTTATCAGTTAAATTCCCCCGGGATGGCTGGACTGTCATGCTGCAGATAGAAATGGAGCAGCATGGCTTGTAGTCTCTCAGTCTGGTCTGGTGTTTAGAAGAATGACACGGGCTGGATCTCATGGAAACATTAAAAAGTGAATTGTTAAGGGCTTGGACACGCTGGAGGGGGCAGGAAGCATGTTCCCGATGTTCGGGTGTCCAGAACCAGGGCCACGAGTTAAGATTAATGAGTAAGCCATTAAGAACGGAGACGAGGAAACACTTTTTCTCACAGAGAGTGGCGAGTCTGTGGAATTCTCTGCTTCAGAGGGTGGTGGAGGCAGGTTTCCAATCCCCAGATCCCCCGCTTTCAAGAGAGAGCTAGGGGATATGGGAAGAAGGCAGGAACGGTGTATGGATTGGGGATGATCAGCCATGATCACATTGAATGGCGGTTCTGGCTCGAAGGGCCGAATGGCCTACTCCTGCACCTATTGTCTATTGTCTATTGTCTATCTCTGATGCTGTGAGGCAACGGCTCTAACAGCTGTGCCACTTTGCTACCCAAATAATGTGACGATCTTATGAGTGATCTTCAGCCCGAACATTACATTCCTGTCAGGTTCTCATGAATCTTAATTGCTCTAATATCTACAATCTATCAATAGCAACTCTGAATGAATGCTATGAATGAGCTTCCACCCATTGAGGAAGATGATTCCAAAGTTCCACCATTGTTTGTGTGAAGACCTTTCTGTTCCTTTCCGACCAAAATAGCTGGCCCATTTTCAGAGACAGTGTATACTGCTCCAAGACCCTCTCAGTTGGAGAAATATTCTCCTGAACCTTGTAAGAATTAGGGTGGCTCAATGGCACAGCAGTAGAGTTGCTGCCTAACAGCGCCAGAGACCTGAGTTTGATCCTGACTACGGCTGCTGTCTGTACGGAATTTGAACGTTCTCCCTGCAACTGCATAGGTTTTCTTCAGGTGCTCCGGTTTCCTCCAACATTTCAAAGATGTGCAGGTTTGTAGGTTGATTGGCTTCTATAAATTGTTCCTAGTGTGTAGGATAGAAATAGTGCGCGGGGTTCATTGGTAAGCACAGACACTGTGGACAGAATGGCCTGTTTCCCTGCTGTGTCTCCAAAACTACACTGAAACTTTTACAGCTTCAAGACTGATACCTATAGACGTTGAGGTGATCAAAAATGTGTGAAGCAAAGTTAGTGAAATAGATATATCATAATTCAACTGAATGATGGATCTGATGGATGAACACACCTTCCTCTGTTCATTCACTCACTCCCAGGTGTCATGGTCATATACCATCTTAAATCACAGAAACAGGCCCTTCAGCCCACCATATCCATGCCAACCATCAAGTACCCATCTATCAATCACATTTACCGGCACTTGGTTCCTGGCCTACTAAACCTTGATAATTCAAACACTTGTACATCTATATAATTAAAAGTCTCCTCTTGACCACTTCCTGTCTGCGCTGTATATTGATTTTAGAAAAAATGCTACCGTATATTGCTTTGATTTTTGGCCATCTTACCCACAGTCCTCTTCCGCTGATCAGGCCCTGAGGATTTTTCCCATCTATGAAAAATAAAAGAGTTATGAATGTTTAAAAAACCTTGAGATCCTCTAGCCTGTCAATCACCGCAATGAAAGTAACACCCCTTCTGGGGGTGGGGGGGGGGGGGGGGGGGGGGGGGGGGGGGGGGGGGAAGGGGGGGGGGAAGGGGGAGGGAGGGGGGGAAGGGGGGGTGACAGGACTATAAATCATCGGATGTCTGAACATGACAGGCTCTCTGCAAGATCGCGAGGGAGAGGCCCCGACTCTCATTCTAAGCTGTGAATCAACTCCACTGTGAGTCTGCAATGTACTTGAATAAATTATTTGTTAGACCTTAATGAAAATGAAATGATTTTTTGGCCTGCTGCCCTGCCAATACTTGAAACTGCATTGCTTTATTAGATCTGACTGTGTTTGGTTCAAATGATCCACTCATTTCGTGACTTCCGCTTAGTGGACAGGTCGCGCTGATTGCGTAATTTCCGGTGAGTGCAGAGGTCGCGCAGATTGCGGTAGTGTCGCTGACTGCGGAGGCGCTAAAGTGGAGAACCGCATTGAGCTGTGTGAGTAAATTCAATAGAGTTTACTGCCATATATGTGGTGTGTGAGTCAGTGAGTATGTGTGTATGTGTGTGTGTGTGTGTGTGTGTGTGTGTGTGTGTGTGCGTGTGTGTGTGTGCGTGTGTGTGTGTGTGTATGCGTATGTGTGTGTGTGTGTGTTTGTTTTTGTGTGTTTGTGTGTTTGTGAGTGTGTGTGTGTGTTTGTGAGTGTGTGAGTGTTTGAGTGTGTGTGTTTGTGTGTGTCTGTGTGTATGAGTGATTGTGTTTGTATGCGTTTTGTGAGGTTGTGTGTGTGAGTGTGTGTGAGTGTGTGTGTGTGAGGGTGTGTCTGTGTGGATGAGTGCCTGTGTGTGTGAGTGTTTGTTTGTGAGTGTTTGTGAGTGTATGTGTGTCTCTGTATGTGAGTGTGTGTGTGTACGTGTGAGTGTATGTGTGTGTGTGTGTGAGTGTCTGTGTGTGTGAGTGTGCATGTGTGTGTGAGTGTGTATGCGTGTGCGTGTGTGTGTGTAGTGTGTGTGAGTGTTGTGAGTGTCTGTGTGAGTGTCCTGTGTGTGTATGTGTGAGTGTATTGGTTGTGTGTGTGTGTGTGTGTGGTGTGTGTGTGTGTGTGTGTGTGTGTGTGTTGTGTGTGTGTGTGGAGTGTCTGTTGTGTGTGAGTGTGTGTGTGTGTGAGTCTGTGTGTGTGTGAGTGTCTGTGTTTGTGAGTGTCTATGTTATGAGTGAGTGTATGTGTGTGTGAGGTGGAGGGTGTGTGTGTGTGTGACTGTATGGTGTGAGTGTGTGTGTGTCTCTGTGTGTGAGTGTGAATATGTGTGTGTGAGTGTATATGTATCTGTGAGTGCGTGTGAGTGTGTGTGAGTGTATGTCTGAGTGTATATGTGTGTGTGAATGTCTGTGCCTGTGTGTGTGAGTGTCTTTTTTGTGAGTGTCTGTGTTTGTGAGTGAATATATGTGTGTGTGTAAGGTGGAGGGTGTGTGTATGTGTGAGTGTATGTGTGTCTGTGTGTGAGTGTATGTGTCTGTGTGTGAGTGTGTGTGTGCAGTGAGTGTATGTGTGAGTGTGTATGAGTCCTGTGTGTGTGTGTGATGTCTGTGTGTGAGTGTCTGTGTGTGAGTGTCTGTGTGGGTGAGTGTGTGTGTGGGTGAGTGTGTGTGTGGGTGAGTGTGTGTGTGGGTGAGTGTGTGTGTGTGTGTGTGTGTGTGTGTGTGTGTGTGTGTGTGTGTGTGTGTGTGTGTGTGTGTGAGTGTGTGTGTGTGTGAGTGTCTGTGTGTGTGTGTGTCCGTTTTTGTGAGTGAGTGTATGTGTGTGTGTATGTGTGTGTGTGTGTGTGTGTGTGTGTGTGTGTGTGTGAATTTGCTGGCCTGTACTGCTTGAAATGCTGTGAAGTTGGATTTGCTGGCCTGCACCCCGCTTGAAGTGCTGTGAGATTGGGTTTGCTGCCTACACCCTGCTTGAAGTGCTGAGAGATTGGATTTGCTGCCTGCACTGCTTGAAGTGCTGTGAGATTGGATTCGCTACCTGCACTCTGCTTGAAGTGCTGTGACATTGGATTTGCTGCCTGCACTCTGCTTGAAGTGGTGTGAGATTTGTTTCGCTGCCTGCACTCTGCTTGAAGTGCTGTGACATTGGATTTGCTGCCTGCACTCTGCTTGAAGTGGTGTGGCATCCCTGCGCTCTGCTTGAAGTGCTGTGACATTGGATTTGCTGCCTTCACTCTGCTTGAAGTGCTGTGACATTGGATTTGCTGCCTTCACTCTGCTTGAAGTGCTGTGACATTGGATTTGCTGCCTGCACTGAATGATGACTTTTGAAGTAAATTCTCAGATTTTCTTTGTTAAAATTTGACCACTCAATCTCTCTATATTAAAATTGTCTTTTTTTATGAACAGCAAAGAATAATCAAGGCAGTGAGCTGCAGAACACAACAAGAGACACAACAAGAAATAACTGAACTTAATAAATCATCTATAACATTTTAATTGTTGTCATATTTTAAGTAATTCATATTTTAAACTTTAATAAATCCTTTTTCCACTTGTCATGCCTGCGTGTTATTCATCCCAATGTGTACCTAATAGGCAGGAATGGCTGCTCTGTCAGAGAGCCACTAAGAGTGCATGGGGGTAGGTTGCTGAATGCGCCTGGGGGGGGGGGGGATGGGAATGGCATAGGATCAGAGTGGGGGGGTGAGGGAGGGGAGGAGGGGGTGAATACTGAGGCGAACTGCCACCACACCACCATGAGTGACTAGACTGCCAACCCACGTCCCACCAAGCCATGGAGTAAGATGGGGGGGGGGGAAAAACTGCCAGCCCACCAGCTGTAAGTGGAACTAGACTGCCAGCCCCACCCACCCATGACTTATTAGAACTGCAAGCCCAGCCCACCACCACCATGGCTCATGGGAAACTTCAAGTCCAGATCCATTCAGTTCCACAATGTCCTGACAAGCACACTCAATCTCTCTATATTAAAAAATTGTCTATTAATGATACAGGAATAATCAAGGCATGAGCTGCAGAACACAACAAGAGACACCACAAAATAACTGAACTAATAAATCAGCTATAACATTTTAACTTGTTGTCATAAATTTACGTATTCAATATTACACTTAATAAATCCTTTTTCCACTTGTCATGCCTGCGTGTTATTACCATAAGAATCCCAAGTGTATACCTAATAGGCAGGAATGTGGCTGCTCTGTCAGAAGAGCCACTAAGGAAGTGCATGGGTTAAGGTGCTGACATACGCCTGGGGGGGAGGGGAATGGCATAGACTCAGAGAGGGGGGGGGGTAGGTGAACGGGAGGAGGAGTGGACTGCGTGAACTGCCAACCAGCCGACCACACCAGCCATGAGTTTGCACTAGACTGCCAGCCCACCAGCCATGAGAGTAAGTTGAAACTGCCCAAGCCCCACCAGCTGTAAGTGACTAGACACCTGACTGCCAGCACCACCAGCCCATGACTTAGTGAACTGTCCAGCCCCACCAGCCATGGGCTCATGGAACTTTCAGTCAAGAATCCATATACACTCCACAATGTCCATTACAAAGCGCCTAACTGGAAACCCTGCTCCCTTCGGCCACGACCACCCATATGTAGCCGCACCAGAGATCCATGCAATATGGATAGACTTTCTCTTCATTGCTGTAATCAAAAAAATGAAAAGTCATTGAAAATGTCTCAAATTGATGTCCACCCTCCTCCCCTCTCTCACCTATCACATCATGAGTCTTACTGTCGTCCTTGTTTCTTTTTTTTTTAGCAGAAATATTGGGCTTAGTTTCTGAGCTGGCCAGCCACCCAGCCTATGCTACTGGCTTGCCAGACTACCAGGACTGAAGTGACCTAGCCTTCCAGGCAGCTCAGTGACAGAGCTTGATGCCAAGCCCAAGAATTCCATCCCTCTTCCCTTTGGCCACAACACCCATGCAAGTGCTCCAGAAAGCCCCTGGCTTGCAGGCATATCAAAATGGGAATATGTGTTGGCGAGATGGAACTATTGCGTTGGGGGACCAGCCCGTCGCCGTGGGACGCTGGAACCAACTGGTTTCCCATTTAGTGTTAAGTAAATTTAAGATAGTAAGGTATCTATGTTTGATCCTCATTCAGGTTTGTCTATTAGTGGAATTTGATGTTCACGCTGGACCATGTGGGTTTAGTTCGGTGTCTCTGGTTTCCTCCACTTATCCCAAAGACCATTATGGTTTTAGAGATAATGCCCTCTGTAATAGTCCGCTAGTTTGGATAGGATAGAAACTAGTGTATTGGTAAACATTGGTCGGCACAGACATGGTGGCTGAAGGCCTATTTTCCAAACTGTAATCTCAAACTTAGATTAGGCTATAATATAAATATTGCTCTAAAATAGACAGAATTCTGTTGCAATTTGCTTGAACTTTGTGGTATGTAACATATTTCTGAAGAATTTTCTTTACCATGAAATAAAGCATTGTTTAGTGTAAAAACAACTGAAAGTTCATGGCATAGAGAGGGCCAAGATTATTGAGTAGCTCTATCTCCAGAGGAATGTTGGCTGACAGATGCTGTTCATCGTATTTGCATTTCAATTAGTAAGTTAGTAAAGAAATGCAGTTATTTAGTGTCTTTTTCCTTAAACATTTACCTATGCTCTTTAAAAACCAAAAACATAATTGCGTGCAGAGGAATCAATGTAGTCAATTTGTGCACCACAATGTCTCACGAGTCTGAGTGGAGTAATGATCTAAGCGGCACGTTGGTGCAGCGGTAGAGTTGCTGCCTTACAACTGCAGAGACCCCGGTTTGATCCTGACTACAGCTGCTGTCTGTACAGAGTTCGTCACATTTCTCCCTCTGACCATATGGGTTTCCTCCCACATTCCAAAATCATGAAGGTTTGTAGATTAATTGGCTTTTGTAAATTGTCCCTAGTGTATATTGTCCTGGGATGGCAGGACTTCCATATGAAGAAATACTGGATAGACTCGGCTTGTACTCGCTGGAATTTAGGAGATTGAGGGGGATCTATAGAGGCCTTACAAAAATTCTTTAAGGGGTTGACAGGCATATGCAGGCAAGAGTTGTTCCCGAATTGGGAACTCCAGAACTAGGGGTCACAGTTATAAGGATAAGGGGGAAGTCAGTTAGGTAACAGAATGAGAAGATCTTTTTTCACACTCAGAGTGTTTAGTCTGTGGAATTCTCTGCCACAGAAGGTAGTTGAGGCCAGTTCATTGGCTATATTTAAGAGGGAATTAGATGTGGCCCCTGTGGCTAAAGGGATCAGGGGTATGGAGGAAGCAGTACTGGATACTGAGCTGCTGGATGATCAGCCATGATCATATTGAATGGCGGTGCAGGCTCGAAGGGCCGAATGGCCTACTCCTGCACCTATTTTCTATGATTCTATGATTCTATGATTCTATAGGATAGTTTTAATGTACAGGATGATCACCATAGAGGAACAGAGGTACCACCTTAAGGGCCTGTCCCACTTGAACAATCTAATCCATGAGTTTAGAAGACCCTAGATGAGTTGAAAAAAATGTCAAGGTTGTGTTGACACGCCGATGTAAAAGACCTCCTACGACCTCTTACGACTATGTCTATGACCTCCTACGACTATGTCTTTGATCTCTGATGACTATGTCTTTGACCTCCTATGACCCCCCTCGACCTCTGTCGTGCACACCTAAAACCAACTACGACTAGCTACGAGTGGAAAATTATCATATGATAAAATGACGTCATGTTTGCATTTTTTTCCCGGGCCAGTTACCGACCTATGACTACCTACGACTACCATCACAACCTACTACGAACTACCTACGACCTACCTATGAATAAAAACTATCAATTTTTTCCATGTCAACCTTTTTTTTATGTTTTCCATTAGGCTGAAAAAAACGCCGCAACCTACTTGAGGCCACGAGTACATGGAGACCAGTCACGAGCATGAGGAAGAGTTACGAAGACCTCCTACGACCTCGTGGCCGACAGGCTGTGAGATGGGTCAAGGGAAAATTTGCGCGGTCGCCAATTAGGTCATGAAAGTGGGACACGCCTTTTTAGCGCGCCTGGGACACAGGTTCGTATTGACTAGGAGTGCTGCCTGTAAATAGATCCCCCGGACATGAGAATTTTGAAAAGAAGGAGGCTATTGGAAACCAATTAGATTGTGTTGGATATGACATTTCTTTATTCTCAGAATATTTCCCCACATACTGGAAAGTAAGAACATTTTGGGAAAGGTCAACACAATATAAGTGGAAGTTGGGAAAACATTCTTCACCCAAGAGAGTGAATTTTTGATCCAATACAATAATTCGCTGATACTCATTGTAAGAATTTTATTGTTTTCAATCTGGGCATATGCGACGATAAACACTTCTTGACTCTTAACCTCTTGACTCGTGACTCACCTAGGACAGTTGAAATGCTTTTTTTTTTGAAAACCCAGTAAGTATTCCTGTATATAATAAATCTCACCTAGGCAGTCAAACCCACGTGTCCGCCACGTTATTAGCGCAGACAAGTGACAAAAGTTCCCACCGAAGTCAGTCGCACACATACGGCGTTCTCAGCACTTTCCCCGCCACCCCCTTCCCGCTTGTTCTCGCAGCCGCTCCCCACCCGCCAAGATGAGCAAACAAAGGCACAATAATCCAACCCATCTAAGGCAAGCGACTGATCGTTTCTTGTACATTAAAATACACTCAAGGAAAAAAGGTTTAATGCGGGAAAGTGGCAGTGTGTAACTGATCAAAATATGATCAATTGAAGGAGGCAGTGTGAGTGTGCTGAGCGGCACGATCCCCACTCTTGCGTCTAATTTTCCAATGATCTTTTGTTAGGATGCTGTCATCTCTGAGCTTAAACGGGGAAAGGAAAGAGGCCGGTTTATCTCGAGCTGAATGCTGAAGTATGAAAATAGGCAGCAGTTCCTCTATTACAAACCACAGTGGCCATCAGCACACAAAAGCTTGCATGTAATTTTAGTGCAAGTGGACACCTTATGACTGAAATTGGGCGCAATCCTAGAGTTTAGTTGATCTAAATATATAATTGTCGAGGTTAGAGCAAGCACCATTGACTGTGGCTTGTTTCCCTATATAACTGAGCACCTGTACCTGGTGTAAATGGGGTAGGATAAAAGGCTGCTGCTTTGCACTAATATTGAAGAACTACACCAAGCTTTCCCCTATCATCTAATGTGTTAGTGCTTACCCACCACCTTGGAGACATGAAGGCAATCTCTCTGTTATCTCTCCCGCGTTATGACAAAGTTGTCTATTTGTGCTCACCAGTGGCGCAGTTGATAGCTGCTGCCTCCCCCCCCCCCCTCACCAGTGCCAGATACCCAGGGTCTCGATCCTGACTATGGGTGCTGTCTGTATGGAGTTTGTACGTTCTCCCTGTGATAATGTGGGTTTTCTCTGGGTGCTCTGGTTTCTTTCCAAAGACATTCAGATTTGTAGATGTATTAGTCCCTGTAAATTTCCCCAAGAGTTTAGGGAGTGGATGAGAAAGTGGGGTAACGTGGAAATAGTGTGAATGGGTGATCAATGGTCGGCGTGGACTTGATGAGTCAAAGGGCCTGTTTGCAGGTTTGAAGGTTAATTGGTTTTGGGAAAAAATTGTAAATTGCCCCAAGTGTACAGTGTCTGCAAGTGTAACAGCGATCGCTGGTCAACGCAGACTCTGTGGGCCAAAGAACCTGTTTCTTTAATGTTATTCAGTGCCACTTTAATGTAATCGCTAGGTGAGAATGAGAAGCTGGTGCGACTTCTCTCTGTGAGGGATGGAGAGAGAGGGAATGAAGTTAGATAAATCAATGTTAATACCACTGTACTCTGACCAATATGAAGTATGAGATGGTCTTCTTCCAATTTGTGTTTAGCCTCAATCTGACAATGGAGGAGGTCTAGGACAGAAAGGTCAGTGTGGGAATGTGAATGGGAATTAAAGTGTTTGGCAACTGGGAGATCAGGTTAGTCCAGGCGGACTGAGCAAAAATGTTCTCGTTCTCACCTAGTAAACAGCAAACAATGGCCTGTTTCCTTTATCGTTGTTACTTTTTTTGCATATCTTTCATTCATTTGTTCTATATCTTTCCACATCGACATATATAACCTTTGTTTCTTTTTCCCGACAGATTCTCAGTCTGAAGAAGGGTCTCAACCAAAAACACCACCCAGTACCTTCTCTCCAAAATGCTGTTTGCATGTCCCACCTTTCACTTTCAAGAGAGAGCTGATAGGGCTCTTAAAAATAGCGGAGTCAGGGGATATGGGAAGAAGGCAGGAACGGGGTACTGATTGGGGATGATCAGCCATGATCACATTGAATGGCGGTGCTGGCTCGAAGGGCCAAATGGCCTACTCCTGCACCTATTGTCTATTGTCTATTGCCATACTTTGTCCCACACCCACCTCTCTCCCACCTTACTCCCGTCCCACTACAATCAGTCTGAAAAAAGCTCCCAGCCCGGCATTGCTTTTCCATGTTCTCCAGAGATTCTTCCGGACCCAGTGAGTTACTCGAGCACCTTGTGTCCATTTTTTTTTCTCTGTGTCTCTACGATGTTCAAAACCCCCATGTGTAAAGATTTTTCGATGACTGATCGTTTGTCATCAAAAAATTAATATGCCACACCAACTCACCTCAGTTCTAGATTCCACTTTTAGACAGGCATGGATTAATGTTACGTGATGTGTTTTCATTCCACGATTCAATACTTTTGTTTAGTTTAGTTTAGTTCAAGCTTACGAAGAATGTGGATAACAAGGTCTGCGCGGCCCAACTGAGTCCATACTGACCAGTGATTCCCGTACACTTTCAACTATCCTGCACAACTGGGGGTATAATTTACTATGTTTTTGTACTTAAGCAACTTAGCCTACAAACCTACGTCAGTGTCTTTTGGAGTTGTGGGAAAAAACCGGATCACCGGAGAAAAGGAAAACCCGCGTGGTCTAGGGAAGAAGGTACAAACTGATGTACCAGACTTAACCCATAGTCTGGATTTGAACCGGATCACTGCACTGTATAGGCGGGACTCTTACGCATGCCCTCGACAATGAAAATAGTAAGTTGGAATCCTGCAAACAGAAACATTTCAAGATGATAACGGACACACATCCCATGGGTAATCACCCCAAGTCTTGCACACCTAATTGGGGACATTGCGACAGGAGATTCTTCAAGCATACTTACCCCATCCGACTCCAATTCTGTTAACAAGCTCCACCAGTTCAATCCTGGTAAGCATTCCTGTGGAATTGGCTTGATTGGCATGTTTTTTACTTGGAAGGCCCAGTGTACCAGGCTGTTAGATCACTTATTTCTAATTGCCGAGGGAGGTTTAGCTGATCAGAAAATGTTTCCAGCTGACTGGCTCTTTTTCCGTTATTGATAGCACCTGCTCCTGGTGTAATTGGGCCGTACAGTCACGAGTGGAAGGAGTAATTGGCTTCCTATATTAGCCACCAAATGACAAACCACAGTACGAGCCATTGGATGTTATTAAGTTGTTTAGTTTATTATTGCCATGTGTGCCCAAAGTACAGTGAAAAGGTTTTTTGTTGCGTGCTATTTCACTCAGTGAAGAGGATATACATGATTACAATTAGCTGTCGTAGGTGCGCGGATTACAGGGATAAAGGGAATTATGGTTTAGTGGACAAATTAAAGTCAATAAGTCTTGATTAAAGATAGTCTCCAAAGAGCTAGCGCAGGGGCTGCTCTATCTGGAGGGAAATGAGGCAAATATGTTCCAGTTGTTTGAAGAGTGCAGCAAAATAAGGAGGCCAGCCAGAAACAAAGGAATTGAAGATGCTAAGTTTACCAAAAAAGAAGGCGCAATGGGTGGTGGAGTAATTCCGCGGGTCAGGCAGCATCCAGGGGAATAAACATGGTTCTATTATGAGATCCATTTCTCCCTGATGCTGCCTAAAACCCGCGAGGAATTACTCCACCACTTTGCTGTCTTACTCAGAAAATGTTGCCTGGCCCCCATGAATTATTCCAGCACTTTGTGTTTTTTTCACAAGGATGCTAGGGATGTGACAGAGGGTTTGAGATATAAGGAGAGATTCCTAAACTTCTAAGCTCCTAAACTCTAGAAATCTCTACAATGCCACAGTTGTGCAGCGGTAGAATCGCACATTACACACCAGAAGACCCTGTTCGCATCCTAGACCTCAGTTGCAGGTCTGTATGGAATTTCACTCTTCTCGCTGTGGACTGCATGGGTTTGTCGGGTGTCAGGATTCCTCCAATTCCAGTAAAGGCGTTCGGACAATGTTCTGTTGGAACATTGGCTGCTCTGAAGGATAGATCGTTATGTAAATGAAGAGATGATGAATGGATGGCATATTGGCTCCATGGAAGGAAGCAGAGGGCAAGGTTGGAAGTTGCTTCTCAGACTGGATGCCTGTGACTAGTGGTGTGGTGCCTCAGGGTTCTGTGCTGGGCCCCTAACTGGATAAGGAACATACAGGGCAAGATTAGCAAGTTTGCTGATGATACAAAAGTTAGTGGTTTTGCAGATAGTGAAGATGGTTTGTGAAACAATTGCTCAGGATCTGGATCGATTGGCCGGGTGGACGGAGGAATGGTTGATGGAATTTAATTACAGAGAAGTGTGAGGTGTTTTTTTTTTGGGGGACCGTCAAACATGGGCAGGGACCCGACACAGTAATTGTAGGCCTCTCTAGGTCGTGTTGTGGAGCAGCAGAGGGATCTAGGAACAGGTGCTTGGTTCCTTGAAGGTCGAGCGCAGGGTAAATGTGGATAGAATGGTCAAAAAGATTTTTGGCACTTTGGCCGCATCAGTCAGAGTATGAGCATAGAAGTTGGTATGATATGTTTGCAGTTGTATAAGACATTGGTAAGAGCATTTAGAGCATTGTGTTCTCAGTTCTGGGGCCATGTTATTAGGAAATAGTTGTCAAGCTTGAAAGGGTTCAGAGACAAATTTATGAGGGACGTTGCCAGGGACATAGAGGGTCTGACCTATTAGGGATAGGTTGTTTAGGGAAGACTCTCTATTCCTTGGAGCGGAGGAGCGATTAGGGATGATCTTATAGGAGTATATAAAATCATAGAGGAATAAATCGGGTTAGATTCACAGAGTCTTTTGAACAGAGTAGGGGGAACAAGGACTCAATGGACATGGTTCATGGTGAAGGGGAACATATTTATAGGAAACCGAAGGGGTAACTTTTTACACAAAGGGTGGTGGGTGGGTGTATGGAACAAGCTGCCCAGAGAGGAGGGAGGTGGGTTAGAGCTGGATATCCATTGTTTGAAACAGTTAGACGAGGTACATGGATCGGAAAGTTTGGAGGGGATATGGACCTAGTGCCAGGCAAGTGTGTAACTAGTTGTAGCAGAACATTGTTGGCGGTGTAGGGGTTTTTGAGTATGGCGAAGGGACTGTTTCCACCTGTAACACTCTCTCTGACTCTACCGAAAGCCTAAGAAACACAGGTTTGTAGGTTTATGTTATGCTTTCTCGTAAATATCTTAGATGCGCATTTAGAAACTAGTGTGAGGTGGATCGATTGGTTAGAGCGGAGTTGGTGGGATGAAGGGGCTGTTTCCATTAGTTATCTCTATAAAAATTATATTTATCTTTACCTCTCTACCTATCAATTACTCATTTAGGACTTTCATTTATACACACACTTGTTTACACATTTCCCTTGTATTTCATTCTGATATTGTGCACAAATAAAATTTTATTGTGTTTTCTCCTAGGGAAAGTGCAAAAAAAGAAGTCACTAATTGTTAAGTGTTTATTATCTGCGTGAAAAAATGAGGTGGAATGAGAATTCTTGTAACGGATGTCTCCTTCATGCTGAGTGCCACTTAATGATATATACATATATAATAAATATTAGAATTGGAGATCTTTAATACTCTGCAGTATCTCCTCCAAAGATAGACATTGAGTTACCATTTCAGTATCAATTACCCTTCTAGAACTAGATTACTTAGCCCTTACCCTTAGCCGATGGCATGGAAAATGATGTTACACTGTTTTTAATTATTTTCAAAATATTGATTGGTATATAAATTGGCATTTGCATTGTTTTATCACAAAACAAAGGTTTTCATCTATTGATGGGCGGACAAGTGGCAACAATGGGCTCAAGTTTGCTTTATTTTTTGCCCCCTTACAAGCGACAGAAGCCCAAGTTTGATCATGACTACAGTGTATCCGTATGGAGTCTGTAACGTTTCCTCCCAGTGACCGGGTGGGTTTTCTCAGGGTCGCTCCGGTTTCCTCCCACACTCCAAAGACATGCAGGGTTTGTAGGTTTTTAGGCTCATGTTTACTCCGAAAGATAGACACAAGATGGATGTTAAGTTAACTCGTGCAGACGGGTTCAGGCAGGTTCTCTGGCGAAAAAAATATGGGTGAAGTTTTGGGTTGGAACCTTTCTTCTGAAAGAGGGGGGGGGTGGGGGGGGTTGTGGTTCTGGGAAATGGGGGAGGGGTGGGGGAGGGGGCGGGGGGGGGTGGGGGTCGTGGTGGTGGGGGGGGGGAGGGGGGAAGGGTAGTTGAGGAGGGGGGATGACAGGGGTGCTGTGGGGCGGGGGGCGGTGGGCGGAGAGGGGGGTGGGGGGGGGGGAGGGGGGTGAGGGGGGGGGGGGGGTTCCTGCGGTGGCCCGGTTCTGGGGATTCGGAGGAGGGAGGGGACTGATAAGATAAGAAAACAGGCCAGCACAAATTATCGGTAAAATTCTCGGTCAACCGAACAGGATGAAAAAAAAAAGCAAATATAGGCACAAAGAAAGGTGGAGGACGATATTGGCTTCAATGTGTTGGCTGGGAAGAGATGTTAAACGAAGGGTTACAGGGATACAAACCTAGGTGGAACTAGTGGAATGTCGCTGGGTGGGGGAAGGAGGGGGTAAGTGAGGGACGGGGGGAGAGGTCTGTCCTTTCTCGGGTATTGTGAAAATATCTAGCCTTTCAGCACAACCTATCCCCTACACTGACCAACATGTCCCATCTCTATTACATATGTCCCACTCCTGTCTGCTTTGGGCCCATTTCCCTCTAAACCTGTCCTATCTATGTTACCGGTTCTAATTGTTTTGATAAAAATTTGCGATAGTCCTGCCTCAACTACCCTCACTTTGGTAGACTCGTTCCATAACACCCACCACCCTTTGTATAAAAAAGTTGGCCTTCTCAGCACCTCCTATTAAAACTTTCCTCCTTTACCTTAAACCTAAGCACTCTCATTCTCGATTCTCCGGCTCTGGGCAAGCGAGTCTGTGCATTCCTCTCTCATTTATTTTAGTGCATCTTCTTTTTAAAATGAATGAAACTATCCAAATAGAATGTGTACTAAATTAAACATATAAACAATTCATGTTTTGCAAAAAAAAAAATACTATCACAATTTTTTATTTGTTACATATTCTGTACAATGCATCTAACAAAGGTCATACTGAAGGCTGGGGTGTGCATATTTCTATTGAGGAAACTGTGCCCCAAAAGCTCTATCAGAATTTAAATTGGTATTCTGTCTACCTTTGCCCAGCCCTTCCAGGATCTGTAGCCAGATGACCTTCTTCCTGAGGTGGAGAGGGGTAATTATAATTCAAAAGAATGCTGCATGCCATGTCTAATGAACCATGTTTGCAAAGGTCAAACCTACTGGGAAAAAAAACATTGCCCTTGAGAGCTTTGAGCACTGAGAAACCCAACGTGGTATCAGGGGTCATGCTACCATTATCTAGAAGGTTGAAAAAGGAGTCAATGGCATATGTTGCTTGCGAGGCAGGGAAAGCACAGTTTCTGGCTTCCTTTTCCGGTCCACACTAGATCCACATCGAAGCGTATAGCTCTTAACTTGCCTCTAAAATGGCTGAGCAAGCTGTTTTGTAATAACACCCTGGCAGGATAGCAGCACGGTGGCACAGCAGTAGAGTTGCTGCCTTTCAACACCACAGATCCAGGTTCGATCCTGACTACAGATGCTGTCTGTAGGGGATTTGTACGTTCTCCGCTTGGGTTTTCCCCAGATGCTCTGCTTTCCTCCCACACTCCAAAGACATGCAGGTTTGTGGGTTACATTTGCTTCATTAAAGATTGTAAGTTGTCCCCAGTGTGTAGAATAGTGCTAGTGTACGGACTGATCGCTGGTTGGCATGGACTTGGTGGGCCGAATAGCCTGTTTCCGTGCTGTATTTCTAAACTGAACTAAACCAAAAGACAAAGGCCACATAGATTGTAATGATTCAAGAAGGCAGCTCTTTGTGACCTTCCCAAGGGGCGAGTAGAGGAAGCACTATCATCAAAGGGCTCTTGGCCTCAGAATAAAAGGATGTACTTTTAGAAAGGGGATCAGGAATTTCTTTAATCAGAGGATGGTCAATTTGTGGAATTCTTTTCCCACTGACGGCTGTGGAGGCCAGGTCAATGGATATTTTTGGTGGAGATTGTCATATTCCTGATTTGTCAGGGTGTCAGGGGTTGTGGGGAGAAGGCAGGAGAATGGGTCCGAGAGGGAAAGGTAGATAGCCATGATTGAATGGCAGAGTAGACGTAATGGGCCGGATTGTCTTATTCTGCTCCTAGAACTAATGAACTTATGAAGACTACATCCAGTGAAGGTACATACAAAATAAATTATAGTTCTCAGTAGAGGGTGTTGTTGTCACTGGCAATTCACCACATCAAAAGCACCAAAAGTGTCAAGGGGGTCAAGAGTGTATATGTCCCGAAATGGAACAATGCAATTTCGTATTTGCTGCAGCACAACTGATATGTACACATATTACGCTGTAAAACCCAGAATAAACAACAAAAAAATGTTAAGCATATATTAAAAAAAGAAGGGTAGAGATAAAAAATTGGGGAGGGAGAAAGCAACTGATGGTCATGAGGTATTAACAAGGAACTGCGGATGTTGATTTATACCAACGATAGTGCGCAAATTGCTGTCTAATGACTCAGTGGGTCAGGCAGTTTCTGGTCAGGATCCTTCTTCACGCTCAAAGAAAAGTCTGAGCAAGGGTTCCGGACCATAACGTCACTTATCCATTTTCCCCAGTTGCTGCCTTGCCCCGCTGAGTTACTCCAACATTTTCTCCAGCAGATAATGGATAGGTGACATTAAAAAAAAACATCTGAAGAAGGGTCCCAACCCAAAATATCACCTATCCATTTTCTATGGATAGTGGATAGGTGACATTTTTAGGTTGGGACCCTTCTTCAGATGTGCTTCTGAGACTGAAGAATAGTGTCAAACCAAAACTACCTGATCCGCTGAGTTACTCCAGCATGTTGTGTCTATCTATTGATGGTTTTGAAGGCCTTGACCTCAGGAGGGAGGCTTGCATCTTAGACCTTCATGGGGATGAGACTGGCTATCAGGATGCAGAGTGGCCTGCAGTTTTAATGTGGAGCCAAAAGGCTCATTCCTGCCTTTCAAGTCAAGTTCATTGTCTTATGCACAAGTGCGGTGAGATACAGGTATGATGAAAATGTTTTTGGTTCATCTGCGTGAAAGTCTTTTTCTGCAGCTGGCTCTAGAGACTCTAAGAATCATAAACTCTGTGTGTTACAGTGCAAGGAAAGAGTCCATTCATTCAGTGTCAGCCCACTGAAAAATCATAAGAGCATCATAAGACATAAAGTTAGGCCATTTGGCTCATCAAATCTGCTCCTCCATTCAATCATTTGTGGGCCAATGGCCCCATTCCTGTTGTGCAAACTCCCTCCTCCCTGAATGCCGTTTGCGCAAAATCACTCCAAAGCAAAAATAATAGTTTTCAATGGAAATGAAAACTGAAACGTTAATTATGTTTCCCACTTTGCTGATTTGTTAGCCTGTGGAGTATTTCTGCTGATGTGTTGCATTGAAGGAAGCGAATGCCAAGCAGCGTGGAAGGGACGACATGAAAGAACGCAGGGAGGCGAGCACTGGTGCCGGGGTGAAGCTGAGAGACGAGCAGAAAAAGACCAATGGCAGTTCAGAAATGGTGAAATCGATCGCAGTCAGCTGAGAGGTACTGAAGGAGCTCCGTAAAAAAGCAAGCTGACAAATATAACTATGCATATAAATCCAGTCATCAAAGAACGGAAGGGGAAAGAAAAGGATTTAAAAAAAAACCCAGCTCAAATAATATTTGCACATCAAAGAATGAAAACAGCATTGAGCAGAAATAATGGGAACTCAGCAAGCCTCTCCTGCACATTTAAAATCCAGTTGCAATTCAATGCTGTGCTGCTTCTGTGTATCTTTATCATTTCTGGGTCTCTTTTGAATTGTTTGTGTAGTTCTTGGACTATTGTCTTGTGCATTAGTAATCCAGCTCACTGTTTTAAATTGACCACTGTAACCGGTCACCTATATCTGTCTTTAATAGCTTTATTTAGAAGAGCTACATGTGAATTTGTAATAATTTTGCACTAATTGCTGATGGCTATTTCAATAGAGGATGATTTAGAATCTTTGTGTCGGAAGGAACTGGATACTAGTTTCATTCTTTGATGTGCAAAGACTAAAAAAGGGTCTCGACCCGAAACGTCACCCATTCCTTCTCTCCAGAGATGCTGCCTGTCCCGCTGAGCTAATTCAGCTTTTTGTGTCTATCAATGGAAGGGAGGTTGGTTTGTGTGATCTGTGCACCAGCAGTAAGTTGAGACAAGAATATCAAACAAACAGGACAGCTACAAGTTGTGCATTCTGTTGTGCTAAACACACAATAAAACAAACCTGCCTGTTACTACAATAATATAAATGTTCTGCATGCTATGCAACTTTTGATCATTGCACCCTAAATCAATATTGGATTCAAAAAACTTTTTTGAGTTTTGTCAGACTGGAACCGGACAACATCGGGAAATGGGTAGGTTTTTTATAATTATTTTGATTGCTGTAATTTAAGGGAATGAATTCCGGTTTCCACATGTCAATGAGATGCTAAGATCTCCCAGCAGCCGAATTCTTGCAAATGAATAATGGAAATTATTGAACAACGTCCTCTGTGAGTATTTGTCTGTGAGTATTTGTGTGTGTGCCTCGGTGTTTTTTTTCCCCCGCAAGCAGAGAGCGTGAGTTTGAAAAGAAGCTCAAGGTGACTTTTCAGCTCACCAGATTCTTCTTGATTATTTAATTGAATTTCAAATTATTTAGCAAGAGTGGTCTTTGTTTTTCAACTCCGACTGAGCAGAGATGGTAAATGAACAGTGATTATGCATAATACCTTCAAAGCTGGGCAGAAGGACTGGGGTGGGGGTGAGAGGGGGGGGGGGGAATCCAATCAACCCATCACCCTCTACGACAAATCAATAAGACTGATGCTTTAACTCTATCAACCCTCTTTGGTATTCATAGAACGTAAAACATAGAACAGTACAGCACAGGAGCAGTTCCTTCGGCCCACAACGTCTCTGCCGAACGTGACGGCAAGGTCAACTTTAGAACTTAGAATGTAAAAATCCATACAGCCAGCACCCATAGTCAGGATCAAACCCGGGTCTCTGGTGCTGTAAGGCAGCAACTCTACCGTCGCATCACCATGTCCTGGGCCTCCGCATTTTCAGAGTGAGGCCACATACAAACTGCAGGAACAGCATCTCATATTCCATTTAGATAGCCTACAACCCAATGATACGGACACACCAATCGACCCTCTTCCTATCCCCCCCCCCCTTTCCAATGTGCTTCAAACCTCAGTGTGCAACCATTTCTCCCACTAACCTGCCCCCATCCCTCCTCCCACCCCATCCTATCCAAAGGTCTCTTCAATGCCACCATTTTACTTCGGAGTCACGCGAGTGAGTACGTGAAAAAGATCCCGCCTGGCGCATGCTCGGCATTACGTCGACGCATGTGAAGCTCCGACAGGGTGGAGAGCGCAGCTCCCACCAGCGTAAGTTTAACCCGCAGGTAAGTCGCTGTTGAACTTTCTTGCTAGTGGGTTTAAACTCTGCAATGGCCCTGTCTCATGGTGTGAGTCATCCCACGAGTGACCCCAAGTGAAATAAAAAAAAACAGACTCGTGGTTGTGTACGAGATTTCAAGTTTATGATCAAGTGTTTAACTCGAGTTCCCACGGGTATGTCATTGCTGCGATGTTCCAACTTCCTCTCCCGAGTTACCAAGTTCCTCTCCCGTTACTCTTGAGCCAACCGTGAATGAAGGTAAGTGTGTGAGGGTGTGAGAAGTCCATGCCGGGTGCCGGCAGCAGCCGCTGTTCTTTCACATCAGTTGCACATCAGGGATTGTTGGGAGACGGAGCTCAGGGTTCGCCTCCTGAGCTGCTTTGGTGCCCAGGCGTAAGTTGAGGTGGAGGGTGGTTGGGGATGGGGGGTGGACAGACAAGGCTCTTGGATGCTGGGATCATTCTCTGCGGGATTGTCTTAGTGCGGGAGACATGTATAGGAGAGGTGTGCTGACTGCAGGCAGACACTTTGGTAGTGATTGCCCACCAGTCTCAAAAGCCGCTGTGTCTCTCTGTTCCTATGATAGCAGGGGGCAATCAAGCAGCACAATAACCCCTCACCCTCCACGCCAACACAAAGGGCAACGATCCCAAGGCTTTAGGGGCAGAAACAGCGGGCAAGCGACAATCACCCGCCATAACGCGAGAGAGATCATGCGCTATTGTAGGTCTCCTTTGCACGTCGGTGTTTCTGTATTTCTCCATCTCATTGTTCGCCCTGTCTGTCACCAAGCCCACCCCCACCCCTCTGCTTCCCGGCCATGTGTGTGACCCCTTCCCTCCCCTCTCCAGCTCCCCGTCCATTGCACCGGGCGCGGGGGCCTCGCACCGTATCTCATGTCGGCGACGATCCCAAGGCTTTAGACGGAAGGCAGACGCAACAAGCTGGAGTAACAACGTGGGCCAGGTAACATCTCTGGAGAATGTGGATAGGTGACGTTTCGGATAAGGGCTCGTCTTCTGAAGAAGGATCTCGACCCGAAAGTTCACCTATTCCTTCTCTCCAGAGTTGCTGCCTGACCGCTGTGTTACTCCAGCTTTTTTGTGTCTATCGTTGAATGGGTGATGTTTCGGGTCGAGACCCTTCTTCGGACTGAAAATAAAACTTGCCTCGCGTGTGAAGCGGCTTGTAAATTAAAACATAAAATCAAGAAATGTTTAAAGGTTGACTCGTTTATGTGCTGCTATTCATTCACCTGGCCTATTGCTGTCCTCCCTCGTCCACGTGAGCGCTGGACAACTCACGGGTGCAAACCTCCGCTGCATCCGGGCGGAGGGCGTGATCACCGGACTGACGGCAAGTAGAGGCGGCGTCGGCCAAGCCGGCTCCCCACCACCGGGATAGACACCAAACTACTGGAGTAAACTCAGCGGGATCTCTGGAGAAGTCTGAAGTAGGGTCTCGACCCGAAATCTCACCCATCCCATCTCTCCAGAGATGCTGCCTGTCCCTCGGAGTTACTCCAGCATTGTGTGTGTCTATCTTCGGTGTAAACCAGCATCTGCAGTTCCTTCCCAATCCCACACTCTCGGCCCCGGGGGGTGAATGGAGCATCACATGTGGACACATCCCACCCACCGCCCCAGACTTGCCCCTCCGGCAGGTCTTTAACCGCGTCCTAAAGATTCCCATGAGATTCTAAGGCAGGCTCCGAAAGGAGTTTCCATACACTGAGTATGGTGCCTATGAAAAATGAGAATCTCATTCACCAGTGCCTGGATGGAGTAACGCAAGACATGCTTGCGTTACTCTGCAATGCATATTCAAACCCAATTGTATGATGAAAATTGCCATTTGGCTAACATTATACCCAAAAAATGCAGGAATATGTGGGCAAGCTATAACCAGATTTATGATTGATGAAAAACTGCCCAAACAATTAAGGATATTTGCCTTATAAAACTTCTCATCCCTGATTTGAGAAAACAAACAGGTTGAATACGAACCCCTATATTAAGAGAAGGAGATCTTCTGGTTCATTTACGGAAGTACAGAAACGTCATTCCAACACACATGGAATTTCTGGGAAACAACCTCTGGTTGGTTGTAAGATTACAATGTTTTGTAAATTCTGCATTAAATCTGATCGGCTTGGTGTTTGAATGTCCCAGGATCTCGTCAGGTAGAGATAATATATCCCAGACACAAGTATGGGGGTTGCAGAGTCATTCTGGGACTCACAAACTTAAATTTATATTCAGTATTATTGCATTTTTAAAAAAAAAGTACACTTCAACACTGTAACGAAGTTGTTATCACAAGGCTGCTACATGGCTATTATTAGACCTAAAAAAGATGCCTTATTATTCAGGTACTTAAATTAATTGGATGGGTCAGCTGAAGGAATTAACTAATGGGTTAAATTCCGCCCTCAGATTGCTCACACAATTATTGAAACCAGCACTGGTGTTAATGAGGGCTCAGGATCACATTGTAATGACTTATCCAGAGGATATGTTAATTGTAAATGGGAGACAGCTGAAGAACTGGGTTCAGCAACCATTAAGCGTATTGAAAGGCTAAGGTTCTGTACATCCAAACAACATGTAAGTTACAGGCATCCCAAACAATTGATTATTTAGGATTTGTCATTAATACAGTTGATATGTCAGTAACTTTACCAACAATTAAGGTTGGGGATGTTACAAATGCCTGTACTTGTCTGGTAAAAAAACATTATCCCACCATCAAGAAGTAGCTACGGTTTACTGGTAAAGTGATAGTGGTAAAGTAAAGTGATCAAAGTCTGCAAAGACAGAGAATAAGCGTAAAAAGCGTGCAGGTCATTGATTAGGTTCATGCAGTTACCAACTAAAAAGGTTGAGCTGAATTGCAATGATGGATTCTCAATGTTGCATAAGTTACTAGAAGTAAAAATGTGCTTGTTTCAGTAGTTTCAGTGGTATTACAGACTGATGGGAGTGCTCTCGGATGGGGAGCCAAGGACAGCGACACCAGTTGTGGTGGTCGATGGACTGTCCAAGATGATTTAATTCTCCAAATACATGTTCAATTATGAGTATACAATACTACAGCTGTGGGAGAAGACAATATTGTGGTAAGACAACAGATCACGAAAGTTCAATGACAATACAGAATGAATGTTAAAATTCAAAATGTTTAAAAAAGATTGTCAGACAGTATGAGTACCAAATATTGATCTGTTGTGTCTGGATTAAATCTCCAGTGGTCTAAATGTGTCTCATGGGAGCCAGACCCAGGAGCATTAGCGGTGGATGCATTCTCGCTACATTGGGGAAGTATAGTCTTTTATGTTTTCACCATTTTTGCCTGATTAGGCAATGTGTCACTAAAATAGAGCAAGTCTCCGCCGCAGGCGGGTATTGCTTCTCGGCCTTTTGGCTAAGATCAAGTGTAGTATCTGTTCTTATCAGTTTAATATCTGATACGTCCCTTATCTAGGGACCATTACTGCACAGCCATTGTTCCCATTGGTGCTCAGAATGATGATTCAGACATTCATGACAAATCCCAGGTGCAATAATTGTTGGTACATCCAGTAACAGCAGGTCATCCATTACATGACCGTATTAATTGTTAATCTGCAGGTTCTGATGGAATGTCGGATAGGACTATGGATGTCATAACTGCAGCTTGGAGATATAGCACTAAGAAACAATATATGTTTCATATAAGGAATGGGAAATCTTTTGTATACAGTCAGATATATTTTATCATACTGCAAACATATCAGATGTATTGGAGTTCCTTGCTATGTTGCACCTGAGTTATAGTGGCATTAATGGAGCTCGGAGTGCTTTGTCCTCCTATTTAGGACAATTTTCAGAACGATAATTTATCGGGTCTCATCCGTTAATATCCCGATTTATGACAGGAATTTTAATAAAATCCTACCAAACCCAGATATACAGAAATCTGGGATGTCAGTATAGTTCTCACATTGCTTCGGCAATGGACTCCAATTACGTCACTGTCTTTTCAGAAATTAAATATTTAAAGTGGTTATGCTGATGACATTAATATCAGCACAATGAGTACAAACATTACAAATGTTACGGTTACATTGAATGCAGTTGTCTGTAGATAAAATGACGTTTTATGTCAATGATCTAAGCAAGCAAAGCAAGCCAAGAAAGGCTGGAACCAATGTAATCTTTAAGACATACTCTGTCAACTAAACAGTGTGTGTGGTTAAGTATCTGATTTAATATATATTGAATTAAGAGTCTCCGAGATTGTGAGACACCAATGTTCATTACCCACAAGAAACATATAAAAAAGTGACAGTACAAACTATTTCTAGATGGATAAAACAGGTTCTGGATTAACTGGAGTAGACACTGATGTGTTTAAATCTCACTCCACAAGGGCGGTATCAATTTCCACGGCAAAGGTGCAGGACATGCCGCTCGACCAAATTCTGGAGACCGCAGGATGGTCTAAAGAGAACTTTTCTAGATTTTTATGATAAACTTGTTGTCACAGTGCCAGGGTTTTGCACATGCTGGTTGGGTTCTGTTCAAATTGTTTGCTTTGTTGATATCATTTGTTGTAATTTCCCCTGGGATAGAGGGGTTATTACTTTTCTTTTTATTATTATTATTAAAATATTAAAATATTTGTTGCATAATTTCAAGCAATATATATTATTTACTCACTATTGTGTAAACTCAAGCAGTGTGTCGTATGGAATGATCTATGGCATGAAATTCATAGAGCTTCAAAATCGTCACATAGTCACTCACGTGACTCCGAAGTAAAATAGTAAGATTAAATGAGAACTTACCAGTTTAAAGTTTGATCGTTATTTTATGAGGAGTTACGATGAGGGATTACGTGCCCTCCACTCCCAACCCTCATAAAATAAATAATCATCTGGTAGTTCTAGTCTATGTAAGCCTTACTATCTTACTCTGGCTATTGGTTCTGTGTTTTTCACGCCGCTGCTTTGAAGTATGTTGAGCATACGTCAGGCGGGGTCTTCTTCACGTAATCCCTCATCATAACTCCTCATAAAATAATGATCAAATTTCAAACTGATAAGTTCTCATTTAATCTTACTATTATATCTGCCTCCACCTCCAACCCTAGATAACAAACAGTGGACAGAAGGAGACAAATAGGTGATAAAAGGAGCAGAGGGGTCAAAGAGCAGTGAAATGTAGAGCTGGTAGGAGGGAGATAGTTGGAAGGAGATGTGGTGGGGTGGGTTTGACCCATATCCCTCTAAACCTGTCCTATCCATGTACCAATCTAAATGTATCTTAAACGTTGCGATAGTACCTGCCGCAACTACCTCCTCCGGCAGCCTGTACCATATACCCACCACACTTTGTGTAAAAATGTTACCACTCATGTTCTTCTTATATTTTTGGCTCCTCATCTTAAACCTATGTCATAAGGTCATGTCATAAATGATAGGAATAGAATTAGGCCATTCTGCCCATCAAGTCTACTCCGCCATTCAATCATCTGATCTATTTCTCACTCCTAAATCCATTCTCATGCCTTCACCGCATAACCTCTTACACCTGTCAACTTCTGCTCTCTGGTTCTTGATTCCCCTACTTTGGGCAAAAGACACTGTGCATCTACCCAATCTATTCCTCTCATGATTTTGTACGCCCCAAAAGATCACACCTCATCGTCCTGCACTCTGAATAGAGTCTCAGCCTGCGCACCCTCTCCATATAGTTCAGACCCTGTGGTCTTGAATAGATTGAAACAAAAAACTACAGATGCTGGTACCTTCTCCCTTCTGAACCTTCTGCCGGATGGGGCAATGGTTCACCTCTGGGGATTACAGGGATCGTGGGATCTGGGTCAGTCTCTCTCCTCTCAAATATTACTTTTCCTGTATCATTGGCCTCTGTACAAGAGGTTGTTGATTTCTGGATATGCATGCAAATTAATCAAATCTGTAACACTTTAATCCGTCTAATGTAACACTACAGGATATACTTGTCATGATTGATGGAGTGGATGGTGGTTGTGAATTGAAGTGTATTAACTGTTAACAATTTGTCATTGACTCTTTTGAGGTTGTCAACCTAATGCAATCCATGTGAACAAAAACAAAATAACTAACATTTATATAGAGTTTCATGGATGTTCGAAGTACTCCCACCACAACACACTTTAGAGCTGTCATGCAGTGAAGATGCATGCATATAATATGTTTCAACAACAAAAAATACACTAAGTGTTTTAGTTTTTAGTTTTAGTGATACAGAGTGGAAGCAGACCCTTCGACCCACTGAGCCCATGATGACCATGATCGCCCGTACACTAGTTCTATCCTACACACCAGGGACAATTTACAGAGGCCAATTAACTTACAAACCTGTACATCTTTGTAATGTTCGGGCAGCATCTGTAGTCAGGTTCAAGCCCGGGTCTCCGGCACAGTAAGGCAGCGATTCCTCCACTGTGTCCAAGTGCTGGAGTAATTCAGTGGGTCAGACAGCATCACTGAAGAAATAGGATGGGTGACGTTTTGTGTTCGAAAAAGGGTCCCGACCTGAAATGACACACATCCTTTTTCTCCAGAATTGCTGCCTGACCCGATGAGTTACTCCAGCATTTTGGTCTATTTTTCCATTTACAGATGTTGTTCCTCAGCTTTGCTGAATTTACCCCTGGAATATGGATTATGCAAGGACCAGGCTTTGGCCCGCCTCCATTTCGCTTCCAGCTTATTCTTCCTGCGACCCAAAATGTTGACTAACCATGGTCTCCAGAGATGCTGCCTGACCTGCTGAGTTACTCCAGTACTCTGTTCATAGCATTCCATTGCCTTTATGAAGTAATATTCTCAATATGATAATAAATTATGTAAAATATGTTCAGCTGTTCTACGAAGACGTCAGACTCTCTATCCTTACAGGAGGTAATATAATTTTACTTAATTCATTCCACATATTGGGATACATTTCTCCACAGTGTTCTCAATAATGGAAGGTAGAAACATATTACACATTCAAGCACTCATCATCTCTGACGCCAATGAACGAACAACTTCACCGCCAATAAAATAATCACAGGGCTAGGAATGCACATGGTGGGATTATCAAATAAATATTGAATATATAGTATTTAAAAAGTCAAGGCTTGCATTAAAATAATGGGCAATCGAAGGTCATATAAATGCATTAGGCATTCTAATGCCAACCATTGCGATACTTACATTAACATACTACAATTTAGTATTTCAATTTAGTAGGATTGCAGAATTATACCGGGGAGTTTTTTGCAGCATTTACCTGGGACCATTGGTATTTGTAGGAAGGTATTTTAATGGATTTTGTAGAACTTAGAACAGAACAGCAGAAAAACGGTCCGTCCAGCCCACAATGTCTGTGCCAAACATAATGCTAAGACCAACTCTCATCTGCCTGCACATAATCCATAGTCCTCCATATCCATGTGCCTATTCAAAAAGCCTCTTAAATGCCACAACCATATCTGCCTCCACCACCATCCCTGGCATCATGTTCCAGGCACTCGCCACCTCTGTGTAAAAGTATTTTCCCAACTCATCATCTTTATACTTTGCCCCTCTCATCTTAAAATAATAAGTACTTGGAAATTCATCGACAAAGGGCCTGTCCCATCAGCATGCGACTCCATGCGGTGAGCGCGACCTAACGTGGTCGCTTGAGCCGTCCGGCCTCGTGGGGCCGGTCCCACTTCGATCGGCAGAGCCGTATGGAGTTGGACATCGCGCGGGGCTCCAAAAAACTGACCGTGTTAAAAAATTCCGCGCGGCAACGGCCTGTCGGCCCTCAGCTGCCGCGATGCATTTACGCACCGCCTCGACGTCGTGCCGCCGTGACCCTCTCTATTTGTGCCTCCGTGACCCTCTCTGTGTGTGCCTCCGTAGCCCTCTCTCTGTGTGCCTCCGTGACCCTCTCTGTGTGCCTCTGTGTCTCTCTCTCTCTGTCCCTCTTTGTCCTTGCGAACTTACCGTGGACATCGCTCCAACTTCGCGCCACGTCGCATCACTCACCCGACCTCAGTGCGGCCCCCGCTGCCGGTTTGGTCGCGCTTGCCGCATGCAGGTGCATGCTGGTGGGACGGGCCCTGTACAGGGATCACACCAACCTCCACACGGCCCCCGCTTCCAGTTTGGTCGCGCTCACCGCATGGAGTCGCATGCTGGTGGGACAGCCCTGGAATTAATTTTGCCAAGGGCAGACCTTGTCTGCAATTATTTGATGATGTTACAAAGTGTGTTGATGTGGTGTACAGAACTGTACAGTAGATGTAGTTTGCGTGGATTTCAGGAAGGCCTTTGACAACGTCCCACAAGAGAGACTGGTCCTAGAGACAATCTAGGAGAAATTAGACCAGCATCTGCAGTTCCTTCCGACATATTTTGTCTGCTCCACTGCAAAATCTCCTCGTTATTACTACTTTGAAGAAGTTCTCCTCCTCTTTGATGGGAGTTCTGCAATACCCTCTCTCACTGCTCCTCCTCCATGATTTCTCCAGCTCTTAAACCCCTGTCCCACGTTCATTCCAAGAGTTCTCCCGAGTTTGCCCTGATTCGAACTCGTAGATTTACGGTAATGGGCACTCGTCGGTACTCGGGGCTCTCGTGGACATTTTTCATCATGTTGAAAAATCGGCGCGAGTCCTCCCGTGCTTACCTGCCATTAGCAAGTCTTCCCGAGTACCTGCCGTTAGTGCTAAGAGACGTCCCCGAACTCTGATGTCATTCTCTGTGCTTATCACGAGTTTGATTTTTTTAAACTCGGGTGAGCTCTTGGAATGAACTCGTACCGTGGGACAGGGCTATTAGATTTATTGAGCTACTTTCCATAACCTGAAGGGGTCAGGGAGGAGTTTTACTTTAGTTTGCTTTGCTCAGCGATTAGTCCTGTGGTTTTGCCTACCTCCTCCAGGAGCTTATACGGCCTTGGGTGTGGAGGGGAGGGGAGGGCGGAAGGATGCATCTAACTGGGAAAATTCACCATCCTAAGCTTAGGGAGCGTGGAGGCTTCTTCAGGCCTCGGTCAGCACTTCGTATGTTTTGTGTACAACAGCATTACGTTGATTCTCAGCAGGACAGCTTTGAGAACTTAGGTCGATTTAAAAATAAACTAAAAGCCGTAATATTAAATAAGATATAATCCACGCACTTTTATTGGTTTTCGATACCTGCAGATACTTCAGTATGAATAATCTGTGATCTGCATTGATTTTAGTCTTTTCTCGCTACACATGAAACTCTAACAGCAGAATAATGATGGTTGGTTGGGTCTCAAGGGTATCCTCAAAGCTGGGCCGAGAAAGTCAATTTAAATTATTTTCTACAGTCCGTAGAACAATTAGTAGGTGCAAGGCAATGTGACACACCACCGGATGCTGCCACAAGCATAGAAATACTCCTTTCTGTTGGATCCCCCGGTTGCTCACCATTTATTAGTTTAGTTCGGAGATACGTCGCAGAAACAGGCGCTTTGGCCCATCGAATCCATGCCGACCAGCGATCCCCACACGCTAACACTATCCTACACACACTAGG
Source organism: Okamejei kenojei (assembly GCA_035221665.1). Classification (NCBI taxonomy): domain Eukaryota; kingdom Metazoa; phylum Chordata; class Chondrichthyes; order Rajiformes; family Rajidae; genus Okamejei; species Okamejei kenojei. The sequence continues at coordinate 31,141,735 of CM069147.1, read as the reverse complement.
GACAATAAAACATTTTACAAAGCCAATTTGCCTGCAAACTTGTACGTCTTTGGAGTGTGGGAGGAAACCGGAGATCCTGGGGAAAACCCAGGCAAGACACGGGGAGAATGTGCAAACTCCGTACAGACAGCCATATTCAGGATCATACTGGGTCTCTGGCACTGTAAGGCAGCAACTCTACTGCTGCACCACTGTTTAATACCCCTTTCCATTTGCTTACTGAGCTTTTATATTCCATGCGGCTGTTGTAATACTGGCGTATATCCCTTTAAGAATAGTAGCATGTAGTGTAGATATTGCAAACTATATATTTATACCTGTTGCGAGGTTGCCTTCTTTATGGCCTGTAAGAAGATAAAAGTAAATGCCTTTCAATAAATTAGTTTATTTAATAATGCACTTTGTTAGTTTAACTCGCTAGCATTCCTCCGGGATCTTCGAGAGTGATACACTGTCTTTGATCTCATGGTACAGTAATGGTCTCATTTGATATCTATGGATTTCTTTAGTTTATTTGCATTTAGTTTATTGTCACGTGTTCAGATGTAGGGTGAAAATCTTTTGCTGAATGCTAACCAGACAGCGGAAAGTGATTCGACCCGAAACGTCGCCTACTTAGATGCTGCGTTTCTCCAGCTTTTTGTGTACCAGACAGCGGAAAGACTATATATGATTACAACCGGGAAGGTTACGGATACTTGATAAAGGGAATAACATTTAGAGCAAGATAAACTCCAGTAAAGTCCGATTAAAGATAGTCTGAGGGTCTCCAGGGAGGTAGATAGTAGCTCAGGACCACTTTCTAGTTGTTGATAGGATAGTTCAGTTGCCTGATAACGGCTGGGAAAAAACTGTCCCTAATTCTGGAGGTGTGCATTTTCACACTTCTGTCCCTCTTGCCTGGTGGAAGTGGGAGAAGAGGAAATGACCGGGTGATACTCGTCCTTAATTATGCTGGTGGCCTTGCCAAGGCTGCATGAAGTACAGATGGAGTCAATGGAAGGGAGGTTATTTTGTGTGATGGACTGGGCTGCCTCCACAATTCTCTGTAATTTCTTGCAGCCTTGGATAGAGCTGTTCCCAAACAATGCTGTCTTCCATCCCAATAAAATGCTTTCTAAGTTGCTGAGAGTTATTGGGGACATGCCACACTTCCTAAGCCTTCTAAGGAAGTAGAGGTGTCAGTGTGCTTTCTTGGCCATTGCTATGATATGGGTGATCCAGGAAAAGTTGCTGGTGATATTTACTCGAAGGAACTTGAAGCTTTCAACCATCTCTACTTCAGCGCCATCAATGCATACAGAGGTATGTCTACTGCATCATTTCCTGAAGTCGATCACTATCCCTTTTGTCTTGCTGACATTGCTATGTTTTCCAGGGGGAAAAGGTGCTACATAAATGCTATTTTTATTTTGTAACATTGACATGTGCCTTGTGTCCGCACCTTCACACCGAGCCACAATGATTGGGCTGGGTGGGGATGAGCAGAGCTGGGAGCATTGGCCTCTCTGAGTCAGTGAGGTCAATTGGCGGCCACTCTTCACAACCTGCTCACTCCCCCGTCTCTGCTGTCTCCATGAACCTCTCCCACACACTGTTTGTGCTCACTTCCATCTTATTAATAGTACACATTGACAAACAGTTCTCAGCAGTGTTTTATTTTGTAGACATAAAGGTGCCAGTACACACAATTAACGTACATATGCAGGTTCATTAGTTCAGCTTTATAAGTTGAGTTTATAACTTCATGACGTTATAAGTTACTAGACCAAGAGGGACCTGTTGGGTCCCTTACCTTCAATGCATGGTTGCAGGGTGGGGGGGTGGGCGACCTGCGGTGTCACACACACTAACCACCCCCCTCCACACACATGCACATTAACCACCCCCCACACACCCACACACACTAACTCTCACACACTGAATCACTGACGAACAAATACACAAATAAATACATCCACATTTAAGATCAGAGTTTTATAATTATAGAGATTAAGAATCAGGCCATTTGACCCATCAAATGTACTCCACCATTCAATCCTAGCAGATCTATCTTTCCCACTCAATCCCATTCTCCTGCTCTCCCCCCATAACCCCTAATACCCTTAATAATTAAGAATCTATCAATCTCCACCTTAAAAATATCCATTGACTTGGCCTCCACTGCCGTCTGTGGCAATTAATGCCACAGATTCACATGTCACTTTGCCGAAAAACAAAATAATGTGTTTATCTTTTTGCTGAGCCATTTTTTCTGCTATCAGTCTCTGTTTCTCTCTTGTACTACCTTGATGTACAAATATAGAAGATCAAACACAGAACAGTACAGCACAGGAACAGGCCCTGCAGCCCACAATGTCTATGCTGATGCATGGTATGTTTTGACTGACTTTAGACTTGACATTAGACTTTAGAGATACTGCGTGGAAACAAACCCTTCGGCCCACTGAGTCTGCACCGACCAGCGATCACCCCATGCACTAGCACTATCCTACACATGAGGGACAATTTACCAATTAACCTACAAACCTGCACATATTTGGAATGTGGGAGGAAACTAGAGCACCCAGTGAAAATCCATGCAGTCACAGGGCAAATGTATAAACTCCGTACAGACAGCAGCCGTGAAAAGCATCGAACCTAGGTCACTTGTGCTATGAGGCAGCAACTCGACCGCTGTGTCACTGTGCCGCCCTTTACAGTTCTGCAGGTTTCAGTGTCTTGTCGGAATATGATTTTTGATTCAGCATGATCTTTGTTGGTGGCATGAACTTATGGAGTCATCGTGTCATAGGGCTGGAAGGCAGCAACTCTACTGATGTGCCATTGTACTGCCCAAGGCATTTTCCTCAATGCAGCGAGTCATTAATGGTCTGTCCTTATCCTTGGTTTATGGTTTCAATTTTGAATCTTCCAACAATCTCCAAAGATGCAGGATTAATTCTGCAATCTCTTTATCACCTCATCAAATGAAATGCCTTCTGTCCTGCCTCTTGCCAGAAGGTCCTTTAAAGTGGCGCTGTATCTAAATCCATCTCTATTAGTAAGATGGTTTCCTTGCACCCTTGCAGAGTTTCATTTTGATTAGACATACTTTAACCCTCGACCTCAATTTCAACAACATTGTTTGGCCTGCAGAATATTGCCATCCATCCGACACAAGTATGCAAGGTCTCAGTCACTTTAACCTAAACAAAAAATAACTTATACAGGTCTGAGCTGTTTGCTTGCACAATGTTTGCTATTGGTATCAGTTTATTATTGATTTGCTATTGACAGGTGTGATGAGATATAGTGAAGAACTTTGTTCTGCATGCTATCCAGTCCATCGGGTGCTCCCGTTTCCTCCTACATCTCAAAGATGTGCGGGTGTGAAGGTCAATTGGCTTCAGTAAAATTGTCCATAGTGTGTAGGATAGTGCCAGTGTATGGGGATTGCTGGTTGGCGTGTATTCGATGGGCTAAAGGGCCTGTTTCCACGCTGTACATTATCTCTATAGTCTAAAGCCTAGAAGTCTAAATGATTGACATTGTGATTTTGGTGCTATTTTGATTCAGGGACTGAGGCAAAGGAGAAAATTCAATAGAAATAATTTGCATATAGAACACAGAACAATATAGCACAGGTCTCTGGCAAACATGATGCCAAGATAAAGTAATCTTATCTGCCTGTACATGATCCATATCCCTCCATTTCCCACATAGCCAACTATCTGCCTACCAAAGCCCCCCCTCGCTTGTCGATCTCTTACCTCCCATGTTTTGTCCTGACACTCTGCATTTTCACCATTCTTCTCCCCCCCTACAATCAGTCTGAAGAGGGGTCCTGACCCGAAATGTCACATATTCATGTTCTCCAGAAATGCTGCCTGACCCGCTCAGTTACTCCAGCACTTTGCGTTCTGCTGTGAAAAGTCCCTTTTGTTAAAAGCTGGATCCTGCCAATTCATCATAAGGTCCTGACATGCAGGAAATGGTTATAGTTGATAATTCAAGGTTATTTTACTTTAGACTTACAGTGTGGAACCAGGCCCTTCGGCCCACCATGTCCGATCAATATCACAAGCAATATCATACACACTGCGCGACTTTGGCGGGTTGGAAGAAACCAAAGCACCCGGAGAAAACCCACGCAGTCATGGGGAGAACAAACAAACTCCATATAGACAGCACACATAGTCAGATTGAAACTGGATCTTTGGCGCTGTGAGGCAGTAACTCTACCGCTGCACCACTGTGCCCCACTTATGTTGACGGCTAATGTTATAATCCCAGCAAAGTCAGACGTTGGTACATCTTTGCTTTAGATGGCAAAGATATACCACGTTCCCTCTGTACATATTTGGCCAAGGTACCTTTCCATTTCAGTTCCTGCAATTGGTACTCTATTTGAACCTTTAGTGCACATGGTGTCTGCCTGGGCTGAAGTAATATAGATTGGCATTTAGCTAAATGTGCATGCGGATATTGTGATCTTTAAGGTTTGAACACATTTATATATTATTAGAGTCATAGAGTTATAGTGTCATACAGTGTGCAAACAGGGTCTTCGGCCCAACTTGCCTCTCTAGTTGTTGGTAGGATGGTTCAGTTGCCTGGTAACAGATGGGAAGAAACTGTCCCTGAATCTGGAGGGGTGTGTTTTCAGACCTATATCTTTTGCCTGATGGGAGAGGGGAGAAGAGGGAGTGGCCAGGGTAGGACTCGTTTTTGATTTTGCTGGAGGCCTTGCCGAGGCAGTGAGAGGTGTTAATGGAGTCAATGAAATGGGGGTTGGTTTCTGTCATCGTCTGGGCTGCGTCCACAATTTCTTTCTGTTCCAAACCAATTTGTGATGCATCCCGATAAAATGCTCTCACTAATCATGACGAGAAGCAAATGGGAGTACAGATGGTATTTGCAGCCTGCTTGGGCTTCTCCTTGCCAACGTTGGATCCAGGGCTAGTTTTAATAAAGATCTAGATCCTAAATCATTGATTGATGGAGTCCAATCTCACATCCATTTGAGGAAGAACAGACTGCATCATGTTAATAATTCTAGTGTCAAAAACCTCACTCCTTATTAACTTCACCTGCAACCAGATATGCAAACGTCTTTCCAAAAGCACCATCTTATTTCTCGTGGAAACTGTACAACTCAGCAAGATCGGGTAGCCAACTGATAAAAAATCTCAGCCCAGGTGCCAACAGTTTGCAAACAGCAAAGTCGTCATCCATGCAGTGATGAGATTTATGCAAGAGGCAGGGGAGGATCTGGGGGAAAATATTTCAGACACTTTTAGTCTGTCAGTTCCATCTGTAAAGAAGTGGAACTGTCAAACAGAAAGGATCTTGAAAATTTTTGAAGAAAAGATAAAATGTTTCATTTCATGGTCCTCAGGATTGCTAATGTGATCTAATGAATAATAGATTGAAATTTCTTGTTGGGTCTGGAACTCATTCATCCCTATTCCTCCTCGCATTTTTTTTTAGCTTAGTTATACGTTTCAAGAACCCATTTCTGATCTCCTGTCATCATCCAGAGAGAGTTGAGGTGGAGAGGGGGGAGACCAATGCAGGAATCTTCTTGAGAGTTCTTGGCTTTAGATTTCAGAATTTAGACTTTAGAGATAAACAGGCTCTTTGTCCACACCGACCAGCGATCCCTGTACACTATCACCATCCTGCACACGAGGGACAATTTACAATTTTACCAAAGCCAATTAAACTACAAACCTATAAATCATAGGTGTGAGAGAGGAAACCAGAGCATGTAGTGAAAACCCACATGGTCACAAGGAGAATGTATAAAATCCAAATAAGGTACAGTGAGCTAAAGGGTACAGTGAGCAAAAGGGTTCAGTGAGCTAACGGGTTCAGTGAGCAAAGGGTACAGTGAGCTAAAGGATTCAGTGAGCAAAGGGTACAGTGCTTTTTAGTAAAGGTTAGTTTAAACGATTAAGATTTTTATAGTGTGAGTGAGTTGATTTAATTTGGGGGCAAGCCATGTCATTTGAGATCGGCCCCATGGTTTGCTCATCCTGCAACATGTGGGAGATCAGGGATATGGTCGGTGTCCTTGGTGACTACGTTTGCAGCAGGTGTGTCCAGCTGCAGCTCCTGGCAGACCGCATTGAATGATTGGAGCTGCGGTTGGATTCATACTGGAGCATCCACGATGCTGAGAAGCTCGTGAATAGCACGTACAGTAAGTTGTTCACACCGCAGGTTAAGTGAACAGAAAGGGAACGGGTGGCTATTAGCCAGCGTAGCAGTAGGCAGGTGGTGCAGGAGTCCCCTGCGGTCATCTCCCTCCTAAACAGATATACCATTTTGGATACTGTTGGGGAGATGGCTCATCAGGGGAAGGCAGCAGCAGCCAAGTTCATGGCACCATTGGTGGCTCTGCAGCACAGGAGGGGAGAAAGAAGAGTAAAAGGGCTATTGTAATAGGGGATTCAATAGTAAGGGGAATAGATTGGCGTTTCTGCGGCCGCAAACGAGATTCCAGGATGGTATGTTGCCTCCCTGGTGCAAGGGTCAGGGATGTCACTGAACGGCTGCAGAACATTCTGGAGGGGGAGGGTGAACAGCCAGCTGTCGTGGTGCACATTGGCACCAACGATATAGGTAAAAAACGGGATGAGGTCCTACAAGGCGAATTTAGGGAGCAAGGAGATAAACTTAAAAGTAGGACATCAAAGTTAATAATCTCTGGACTCCTACCAGTGCCACGTGCTAGTCAGAGTAGAAATAGGAGGATATTGAAGATGAATACGTGGCTTGAAAAATGGTGCAAGGGGGAGGGATTCAAATTTCTCGGGCATTGGAACCAGTTCTGGGGGAGGTGGGACCAGTACAAACAGGACGGTCTGCACCTGGGCTTGAAGGGAACCAATGTCCTTGGTGGAGTGTTTGCTAGTGCTGTCAGGGAGGATTTAAACTAATGTGGCAGGGGGATGGGAGCATGAGCAGAGAGACAGAGGGATGTAAAATGAGGGTAGAAGCAATAGGTAGAAAGGTGAAAAGTAAAAGTGGCAGGCAGAAAAATCCAGGGCAAAAATCAAAAAGGGCCACTTTTCAACATAATTGTATAAGGGGTAAGAGTGTTGTAAAAACAAGCCTGAAGGCTTTGTGCCTCAATGCAAGGAGCATTCGTAATAAGGTGGATGAGTTGAATGTGCAGATAGTTATTAATGAATATGATATAGTTGGGATCAAGGAGACATGGCTCCAGGGTGACCAAGGCTGGGAGCTGAACATCCAGGGATATTCAATATTCAGGAGGGATAGACAGAAAGGAAAAGGAGGTGGAGTAGCGTTGCTGGTTAGAGAGGAGATTAACGCAATAGAAATGAAGGACATTAGCTTGGAGGATGTGGAATCGATATGGGTAGAGCTGCGAAACACTAAGGGGCAGGAAACGCTAGTAGGAGTTGTGTACAGGCCACCTAACAGTAGGAGCGGAGTTGGGGATGGCATCAAACATGAAATTAGAAATGCGTGCAACAAGGGTAAAACAGTTATAATGGGTGACTTCAATCTACATATAGATTGGGTGAATCAAATTGGCATGGGTGCTGAGGAAGAGGATTTCTTGGAATGTATGCGGGTTAGTTTTCTAAACCAACATGTAGAGGAACCAACGAGAGAGCAGGCTATTCTAGATTGGGTACTGAGTAATGAGGAAGGGTTAGTTAGCAGTCTTGCTGTGCGTGGCCCCTTGGGCAAGAGTGACCATAATATGGTTTAGTTCTTCATTAGGATGGAGAGTGACATTGTTCATTCAGAAACACGGGTTTTGAACTTAAAGAAAGGTAACTTTGAGGGTATGAGACGTGAATTGGCTAAGATAGACTGGCAAGTGATTTGGCAAAACAATAAATCAGGGAAGGTAGTGCATCCGTGGATAACAAGGGAAATCAGGGATAGTATCAAAACTAAAGATGAGGCATACAAATTAGCCAGAAAATGCAGCCTACCAGAGGACTGGGAGAAATTCAGAGTCCAGCAGAAGAGGACAAAGTGCTTAATTAGGAAAGGGAAAATAGATTATGAAAGAAAACTGGCACGGAACATAAAAATGGACAGCAAAAGTTTTTATAGATATGTGAAGAGAAAAAGGTTAGTTAAAACAAATGTAGGTCCCTTGTAGTCAGAAACTGGTGAATTGATCATGGGGAACAAGGACATGGCAGACCAATTGAATAACTACTTTGTTTCTGTCTTCACAAAGGAAGACATAAATAATCTGCCGGAAATAGCAGGGGACCGGGGGTCAAATGACATGGAGGAACTGAGTGAAATCCAGGTTAGCCGGGAAGTGGTGTTAGGTAAATTGAATGGATTAAAGGCCGATAAATCCCCAGGGCCAGATAGGCTCCATCCCAGAGTGCTTAAGGAAGTAGCCCCAGAAATAGTGGACGCATTAGTGATAATTTTTCAAAACTCTTTAGATTCTGGAGTAGTTCCTGAGGATTGGAGTGTAGCTAATGTAACCCCACTTTTTAAAAAGGGAGGGAGAGAGAAAACGGGGAATCACAGACCAGTTAGTCTAACATCAGTTGTGGGGAAAATGCTAGAGTCATTAATTAAAGATGGGATAGCAGCATATTTGGAAAGCGGTGAAATCATTGGACAAAGTCAGCATGGATTTATGAAAGGTTAATCATGTCTGACGAATCTTATAGAATTTTTTGAGGATGTAACTAGTAGAGTGGATAAGGGAGAACCTGTAGATGTGTTATATCTGGATTTTCAGAAGGCTTTCGACAAGGTCCCACATAAGAGATTAGCATACAAACTTAAAGCACACGGTATTGGGGGTTCAGCATTGATGTGGATAGAGAACTGGCTGGCAGACAGGAAGCAAAGAGTAGGAGTAAACGTGTCATTTTCAGAATGGCAGGCAGTGACTAGTGGGGTACCGCAAGGCTCAGTGCTGGGACCCCAGCTATTTACAATATATATTAATGATCTGGATGAGGGAATTGAATGCAACATCTCCAAGTTTGCCGATGACATGAAGCTGGGGGGCAATGTTAGCTGTGAGGAGGATACTAGGAGGCTGCAAGATGACTTGGATAGTTTGGGTGTGTGGGCAAATGCATGGCAGATGCAGTATAATGTGGATAAATGTGAGGTTATCCACTTTGGCGGCAAAAACAGGAGGGTAGACTATTATCTGAATGGTGGCCGATTGGAAAAAGGGGAGATGCAATGAGACCTGGGTGTCATGGTACACCAGTCATTGTAAATAGGTATGCAGGTGCAGCAGGCAGTGAAGAAAGCGAATGGTATGTTGGCTTTCATAGCAAAAGGATTTGAGTACAAGAGCAGGGAGGTTCTACTGCAGTTGTACAGGGTCTTGGTGAGGCCACACCTGGAGTATTGCGTACAGTTTTGGTTCTATTCTGAGGAAAGACATTCTGGCCATAGTGGAGTACAGAGAGGTTCACCAGACTGATTCCTGGGATGAGGACTTCCATAGAAGAAAGACTGGATAGACCTCGGCTTGTACTTCGCTGGAATTTAGGAGATTGAGGGGGATCTTATTAGAGACTTACAAAATCTTAACGGGTTGACAGGCTAGATGCAGGAAGATTGTTCCCGATGTTGGGGAACTCCAGACAAGGGGTCACAGTTTAAGGATAAGGGGAAAGTCTTTTAGGACCGAGATGAGATCTTTTTTCGCACAGAGAGTGGTGAGTCTGTGGAATTCTCTGCCACGGAAGGTAGTTGAGGCCAGTTCATTGGCTATATTTAAGAGGGAGTTAGATGTGGCCCTTGTGGCTAAAGGGATCAGGGGGTATGGAGAGAAGGCAGGTACAGAATTCTGAGTTGGATGATCAGCCATGTTCATATTGAATGGTGGTGCAGGCTCAAAGGGCAGAATGGCCTACTCCTGCACCTATTTTCTATGATTCTATGAAATAGAGAACACCCATAGTCAGGATCGAACTGAAGTCCCTGGCGCTGTAAGGCGTACCACTGCTGTACCACTGTGCTGTCCATTGACCTTGTATTTATCCAGGCAAGAGGCGGTTAGTTGAGTACATTCCTGACTTGTTTCTTGCAGATGGTGGATCATCAGGAGGTGGGTCACTTGGTGCAGTGGACACAAAAGAGTGAGGAGTCAACAGACGAGAGTGTTTAATTGTCGCATTGTACCAAAATCGGAACAATATAATTCTTACTTGCAGTGACATGGTAGATCTGAGCTCATAGATCACATAATAAACAAAAAAAATTCAATACATTGAAGAAATAAAATACCGTGTTATTGCAAAAATAGCTCAAAGTCCCGAGCGCAACCAAGACAGTTCATTATTCATAGTACATTCTCACTGTGAATCGGTGTGGGGTCTTTCTTCCGGGATACATCTCCAGTTCCCTCCCACACGCCAAAGGCACAGGTTTGTAGGTTAATTGATATTGGTAAGATTGTACATTGTCCGCATTGTGTCCTCTAGATTCTACCACTCACCTACTCACCTGGAACAACTTATTGAGGCCAAAAGTAATCTTCCTATCTGCATGCCTCTGGAACGTGAGAGGTAACCCAGAGAAACCAGGGGAAACCCACGCTGTGGCAGGGAGAACGTGCAAACTCCGCAAAAAGAGCATTTGAGGTCAGGATTGAACTCAGATCATGGAGTTTGGAGGCAGCAGCTTTAATGAGTGTGTTTGTTACAATGGCTTGCCGCTTGAGGGACAACGGGGTTTTTTAGAAAACCATAGAAAACATATAGAAAATAGGTGCAGGAGTAGGCCATTGCGGCCGCTTCGAGGCCTGCACCGCCATTCAAATATGAATCATAGGCTGATCAACTCAGTATCCCATGTAACCTGCCTTCTCTCTATACCCCCTGAACCCAATAGACCACAAGGGACAGCATCCAACTCCATCTTAATAATAGCCAATGAACTGGTCTCACCTACCTTCAGAGGCAGAGAATTCCACAGATTCACCATTCTCTGTGTGAAAAATGATTTCTTCTCATCTACGGTCCTAAACAGACATCCCCCTTAAACCTATAGGCATGTGGACCCCAATTGTTCAAGGCACTTCCCCCAACATTCGGGAACAATCTTCACTGCTATCAAGCCTGTCCCCAACCCTTAAGAATTTTGTAAAGTCTCTATAAGATCCCCCTCAATCTTCTAAATTCCAGCAAGGTACAAGCCGAGTCTAATCCCAGGTCTTATCTTCATATTGGAAGTCCTGCCATCCCAGGAAATTCAAGTCTGTGTGAAGCCTCTCTGTACTCCCACTCTATGATGCAAGAATGTCTTTCCTTCAGATTTGGAGGAGGTAGCTAGTACTGGGAGTGTTTAATCCTGGCTACATTCGGAGAGGATGTGGACTTCAAAATGGGGTAAAAACCCTCAGGGCTGACTAGTAGAGATATTGCGATTGACGATTTGGAAATAGCTCTCTGCTGAAGCTGGGACGAAGCTGCGGAGTGGAGTGTTGCCAGTGTGGTCTTGAGCTTAGAATACTTTCTGTCAAGCAAAGAATAAGAACATCTGACGACCCTGTCAATTTGGTGCAAAATGCCATAGAATGGATTGGATGGCTGCAAACCAGATCATTACCCACCCTGTATAAATAATTGTAAATAATGTTGCAGAGTTTTAAAACTTTTGCCGAGTGTTAATTAAGATGAGGGTATTGAGTCTTGTCTGGGTTTCCTGCAGAGATCAGGGTAAAATGTTTCTAAGTTGGCTTCCTTATGAAGTCTGGGTTTTGAATACAATGTATTGAGCTGCTGTAATTATTGGGTTAGGGAAATTGTCTGTTATCTATGGGGGTTAATCGATATCTGTAATTGAAGAGACCCACCACTCCTTTGTGAGTTCGGTCCCTCGAGGTCGCCGGGGGGACATATAACAGGTGGTACCACCCACCACAAGGTCACAGGGTCGATCTTCTGGGGAGAGCGCTTGGGGACTTGCATGAACTTCTGGAGTGTCTCCGTCTAAGCGAGGCACTAGAGGGCTTGAACAGGCGGGGCATGATACGAGGAATCGAAACCCGCGATGGGATAGGTACAGTAAAGTTGATCTGTGTCATGCGCTTTTGGTAAAATAAAATTAGGTTGTTTCAAGTGCTTGATTCAGTGTTTTGACTGAAAATAGACTGGGAGGGAAGCTTAGAAATGAACAATTTACAGGAGCAATGACACTATTGAAGGAGTTACAGTTAATGGAAATTTTAAGTTTACATTTTGGAGAATTGGAGATGGAGTAGAGGCAGGTGAAAGAAGGTTGCCAAAGCAACATGAAAGGTCACTGTGCAAGTAATTCAACAACTTAGTCTCGTAATCTGTGGGCATGGATTCAAAGTTACTTGATCAAATAAAAATGTTGTAACCGTAATCGTACAACCAATTTGTTACAAAATACATTTGCTTCACTAATTCCTTTAGGAAAACAAATCTGCCTTCCTAATTTATATTGGGCCAAATGTGGCTTCAGATCAATCCCAATCTGAACAGCCGGTAGAACTGCTGCCTCACAGCACCAGGGACCTGAGTTTGATCCTGACCTTGGGTGCTATCTGTGCCAAGTTTGCACGTTCTGCCTGTGACCGCGTGGGATTCCTCCGGTTACTCGAGTTTCATAAGTTCATAAGTTATAGGAGAAGAAATAGGCCATTCAGCCCATTGAGTCTACTCCGCTATTCAAACATGGCTGAACAATCTTTCGCTCTCAACCCCATTTCCGCCCTCATCTCAGACATGTGGGTTTGTAGGTTAATTGGCCCTCTGTAAATTACCCCCAGTGTGTAGGGAGTGGATGGCAATGTGGGCTGACATAGAATTAGTGTGAATGGGTAATCAATGTTGGTGTGGACGTGATGGGCCGAAGGGCCTATTTCCATTCTGCCTCTTAAATGCCCATTGTAGTCCAACTGCATGACATTTTGTTCTGACCTACCTAGCAATATCTAACTCCCCAGAATGAATAAGAATATTCAGCAAAAAGTAAAATGCTTATTCCTCAGACCTTCCTTCGTGTCAAACGCTTCAAACAATAAAAGCTAGAATTTCTTCCAAGGTGGCAATGAAGCTGGTTGAGAGATGAACATAATTTTGATAAATCCCATGATCAATTTTCCTTATAGAAAGTTTCGTCATGTAGAACAAGAAGGTAATTATAAACTGCAGAGACCTCATAATGTCAGAAATAATTACTTCAGGCACCAGACTAATTTATGGAATAGACAACGCAAACTCAAATGCAGCAAGTTGAGAATGAATAGAACTAAATGTCAGATTCTACAGGACTTGGTGGACCCTTGATTTAATACCAATGCAGAGGGAAATAGCAGGCATCTGATCAAACTGTTCAATATGATTGAACCATGAAATAGATGGAGCGAGAATTGGTCAGCACAGTAGCACAACGGGTAGAGCTGCTGCTTCACAATGCCAACGCCCGGGTTTAATCCTGATCTCCGCTGTCTGTGTGGAGTTTGCACCTTCTCCCTGTGACCGTGTGGGATTCCTCCTTTATTTTTAACAAACAGCTTTTATTCAATTACACACAAATACAGAGTAAATTACAATTAAAACAGAAAGTACCTGCGTTGTAACTCCAGGATAAGCACTCAACTATGAAAACCAAGCCTAAAGCCAAAATATTATCTATCTAACTGAACAGGCCAACTTATGCTAAGGACAATAACCAACTCCAAATACAATAAACAGCTACCACATATTAACTAGTTCATCAACAAAATCAAGACTACCATTGTCAGTTTACAAACAGCAGACAAACAGTTATCAGATTAAAATGGTGTCAACATTATCTACAATACGCTTGTTGTGAGGTAAATGAAACTTTCACTACTTGTAATTTACTTAACTTTATTTAAGCTTTAAGCAACTTATTTCTTTAATACATTACTCAGAAACGTCCGGCAAACATGGCTGATTCCGCAGGCCTTTCCCGCCCGAAATACTTTGCACATGCGCACACCCAGGGAATGTCCTACGCATGCGCACACTCTAGAAGAACCCCGCACATGCGCACATGCGCCCACTTCATTCTCCCCTCCTATTTATAAGTTGAGACGGTCAGGAGGTTTAATACATCTTGATGACCGTCGCAGTACTGGAGCTTCAGGAGGTAATGACGTTTCAATAGCTGGTGGTAGATATATTGCTTGGTCATCAACTTCACTCATATTGTTATTTAGATTTACAATTTTAGAATTTCTTATAGAAGTTCCCATAGGGATGCTGGAAGTGTTGGAGGAAGTTCTCGATTAGTGTTATCAAGAAGTGATGGAGCTGATGGAAGATGGACATGTGCAAGGTCACGAAGTGAACAGTTGACTGGCGTCCATCCTGATACTTGATAGTTGCATAAGAAGGGTTGACATCAGTCAGTTCAACTTCATCAACAAAAGGCTCGTTCTTATTTGATCGGACATAACGACGAAGCAACACGGTCCCAGGGCTAGTCAACCATGATGGCAGAGAAGTACACTGGAAGAACGCCGTTTGAAGTTAAAGAACCGCTCATGTGGAGTAGTATTGGTAGCAGTTGACAGTAGAGATCTGATGGAGTGTAATGCATCTGGTAGAACACATTCCCAATGCTGATCTGGAATGTCATTTGACTTTAAAGCCAGTTTCACTGCTTTCCATGATTCCGTTATACCGCTCAACTGACCATTTCCAATAGGATGATATGGTGTTGTTTTACTTGTTGCAATTCCTCTCTTAGAAAGGTAGTCCTTTAAATATTTCGACATGAATGAGGTGCCCCTATCAGAATGTATGTAACTTGGAAATCCACAGAAAGAAAACAGTTGATAACCATAGCAGCTGACATATTTGGACAAGGAAAAGCAAATGGGAACCTCAAATATTCGTCAACTAAGGTAAGTATATAAACATTTCGAGAGGAGGATGGTAAAGGCCCTTTGAAGTCAATACTCAAACGTTCCATAGGTTGAGTAGCTTTGATCAATCTTCCTTCTTCAGGACGGAAGAACCTTGGTTTTAATTCAGCACAGATTCTACATGACGCACACGTCATCTTCACATCTTCTGTAGAGAAAGGTAAGTTTTTGGAACGAACATAGTGTAACAAACGAGTGACTCCCGGATGACACAGCCCATTTGTGAAGATCAGTGAGTGCAGATGAATGAACAGAGGCACAAAATGCTCGGGTTAATGTATCCGGAGCAACATTATCCTTACCAGGGCGGTACTCAATTGAATAACTATATGCAGATAATTCAATCCTCCATTCATGAATTTTACTGTTCTTAATCTTCGTTCGTTTTCGATTATCCAGCATAAAAGCTACTGAACGCTGATCTGTTATCAAAGTGAAGTGCTGGCGAGCAAGGAAATGACTCAATTTTCTCACTGCTTCAATAATTGCTGTAGCTTCCTTTTCGACAGGTGGGTAGTGCAATTCACTACCTTGGAGAGTACGAGACATGAAAGCCACTGGTCGTCCTCCTTGATTTAATGTTGCTGATACTGCTAAATCAGAGGCATCACGTTCAACAACAAAGGGAAGATCCTTGTCGATGGCGTGTAATGTCGCAGATTCCAATTGTTTCTTTAAAGAAGTAAAAGCACCAATTGCTGTAGAGTCAAGGGGGAAAGATTTTGCTCTAATCAAAGGCTGAATTTTGTCAGAAAAATTTGATATCCATTTTGCATAATATGCAAACATCCCAAGGACCCTTCGTAGAGAGTTTAATGTAACTGGAACAGGTATCTCTTGGAGTGTGCGGAGTCTTTCTGGATCAGGCTTGATTATATCATTTCCCAATAACCAAGAATATTAATTGATGACACTGATGTTATTGAATTAGCCTCATTTAATGTTAGATTTTTAGAATGTACAACATCTAAAAACTGTTGTACATTTTCATCATGTTCAGTTTGGTCATTTCCTGCAATAGTTATATTATCAAGATAAGGGAAAGTATCTTTAAGGTTTTCCTGTTCAACAAGTTTGTCCATCTCTCTCTGAAAAACAGCCACGCCATTAGTTACACCACAAGAAACTGCAGTAGTGATATAATTTCCCATTTGCTTCAAACACAGTGTATTTCTTCTCTGATTCCTTCAAAGGAATTTGGTAGTAAGCACTTTTTAAGTCAAAAGTAGAGAATATCTTATACTTAGCTAATGTATTGATAATCTCTTCTATTCGAGGTAGTGGATATGCATCAAGGTCCGTGAACTGGTTTATAGTTTGAGAGTAATCAATGCAGAGTCTTTCCTATGTCTCTCCAAGGGGTCCTTAACCACGACAACTTGTGCCCTCCAAGGGGAAGAGCTGGGTTCTATGATACCTTCTCGTAAAAGATTAGTTACTTCTGTGTTGATAAAGTTCCTATCATCTTTACTAAAGTGTCTTGATTTTGAAGCAATAGGCTTGCACTTGAAGGATAAATTAGTGAATAATGAAGGACATTCAACAGATGCACCACACAATACTAGTGGCTTTGACAATACAAGGTCAGGCATAGATCCTTCATACATTATTTGAAGTGATCTGTGCAGTTTCTGGAAATCCAGACCTAGAATTATATCGCTACACAAATTTTTCAAATAACCTAGACATACAGATTTATAGCTAGTTTTGTTCAGAATAAAGTCTACAATACAAGATCCTATAATTTGAGTGTTGAGAGTTATCAGAGCCATCGAGATTTCCTTATTTGAAGGAATTATGGTTAGATTTAGACGAGACACAACTTGTTCACTTATAAAACTTTCTGGACTGCCAGAATCAAGTAATACATTAAGTGTATGGCCATTAATGGATACCATTGTAGCTGCATGAGACAAGCTCTGAGGAAATGCAGCTGTAATTGCACATAAAGAAGGCGTATACATAGCAGCAGTCACAATTTTTGTAGTGCTTTGGACTTGCATACTCTAGAATAATGTCCCTTCTTGCCACAACTATTACAAGTTGCCTCTCGAGCAGGGCATATCTCTCTCTTATGAATATTACCCCCGCAAAAGTAACAGTTCCTTTTTGAATAATTATATGCTGCAGCAAGGGCACCTTTATCCGTAGAGATTGTTTCAGCTTGCTCCATATTTGTACTTGGGTGAAATTCGTTTGTAGTAGTTGCAGCAGAATACACATTAGATGCGCCATAAGCATCTGAATTTTTCTGAGCCAAGTCCAAAGAGTAAGCTTGATTGTAAGCTGACTGTAAATCCAAGGTTTTGTGTTCTGATGGTCTCTGTCGTATTAAAGGCGATGCCAAACCATTGATAAAAGAGTCTCGAATAACTTCCTGTCGATATTGATCAGCCGTAACTGCTTTGAAGGCTCAGTCTTTACTTTGAAGTTCTTGTAAAAATTCATCAAGTGACTCACCAGGTTTTTGTTTCCGAGTAGCAAGGAGGTGTCGAGCGAATATCACGGGTGTCTTAACGAAGAGTCTGCTTAGTACATCAATAGCAGAATCATAAGTTGTACATTCCTCTATGTACTCATATACATCAGAAGAGACGAAGCTTATTAATGTCTTAAGCCTGTCTGGTGCATCGTTGCCACACTCCTCAAAGATGTTATTTAGTATACGAAGCCAGTACTTCCAATTCTTTGCAGCAGCAGGTGAGTTGGGATCCAGATCCAAGCGTTGGGGTTTCAATAGTTTCTCCATCCCAAGTCGGACTGTTTGACTTGTAAGATAAGTTGCTTAAATTGATGTGAGGTAAATGAAACTTTCACTACTTGTAATTTACTTAACTTTATTTAAGCTTTAAGCAACCTATTTCTTTAATACATTACTCAGAAACGTCTGGCAAACATGGCTAATTCCGCAGGCCTTTCCCGCCCGAAATACTTTGCACATGCGCACACCCCGGGAATGTCCTACGCATGCGCACACTCTAGAAGAACCCCGCACATGCGCACATGCGCCCACTTCAACTCTCGACCACCTGCGCCAACCAGCATTCACGGAAAGCTTCCAGAGTCCCCATGGACACTGTGAGCTCCATCTTCATGGACACACGAGTATGAACGTAGGCCTGAAAAAGGGGCAGGCAGTCGATTTGGGCAGAACCTTCAACTGCCCGCATGACACACAAATGGCTATCATGGCCAGGCCCAGGAGCAAACTGACCGGGAGACAACCCTCCTACCTGCCCCTTCCCCCTCCGCACTGGATGACCAAAGATCAGGCGCATGGGGCTAAAGTGCAGCTGAAACTTGAGGAGCAGCCCCTTCAGATACTCGTTGGGGTATGAGATTGCAACCTTCACGTGGTCCGCCCTGTTTCGACTAATGCAATCAACTCGACGTGAACAAACAGAAGATCAAGTTGGCCTACAACTTTAGGCTGTGCACGCCACACGAAGAAGAAGAAGAAGATACTCGTACAGGGTGCCAAAGACATGTGGGTTTGTTGGTTATTTAGTCTCTGTAAAGTGCCCCTGGAGTGTAGTGAATGGATGTGAAAGTGGGATAACAGAGAACTAAAGAAGGTTCTCATCCCAAAATGTCACCTATTCCTTTTCTTCAGAGGTTGCCTGACCCGCTGAGTTACTCCAGACTTTCCGCTGACTGGTTAACATGCCACAAAATAGCTTTTCACTGTACCTTGGTACATGTAACAATAAACTAAACTGAACTAAAATGGCATGATTTAAATTGGGTGCTTGATGGCCAGCATAGACTTGGCAGACAAGGGTCTGTTTCTGTGTAGGAATATATGGGGATTCAATCATAAAACTGGGAGTGAAATTTGGAAACACTTTGTACGTACAGGGCACCTGCTACTGTAGGAGCTTGTAGCTCCTGGCAGAATTTCAGACTGGTAGATCTTTCCCCATGCAAGAATATTAAAGGTATGTGACAGAATCAAAATATTTTTTAAAAGAACAGCTACAGGAAACATTGGGTACTGTCTATGTGGAGTTTGGACGTTCTCCTCGTGGCAACGTGGGTTTAACAAGCAAAGTGTGGGTTTGTCGGTTAATTGTCTTCGTGTAAATTGCCTTTAGTGTTAAGGGAATGGATTAGAAAGTGGGATAATATAGAGTTAGTGTGAACGGATGATCGATGGTCGATGATCAATGTTTCTGTGCTTTAAGATGCTACGACTCCATGAATATGCCACCTGGGAGATTTCACAATTTTTTATTACCTCTCCTCAACGTTTAAAAGTATCAATCTTGAAGCTGCAATAGTGTTAGGTTTGCTTTAGAGGCACAGCAGACCCTTTGGCCAACCAAGTCTGCGCAGACCAGCGAACACCCCGTACACTAGCTCTATCCTACACACCAAGGAAGATTTACAGAAGCCAATTAACCTACAAACCTGTACGTCTTTGGAATGTGAGAGGAAACCGGAGCACCCGGAGAAAACACACGCGGTCACACGGAGAATGTACAAACTCCACACAGATAGCACCCATAGTCAGGATCGAACATGGATCTCTGGCACTGTAAGACAGCAACTCTACCGCTGTATCACCATTCCGCCCCAGATTGGTCTAGAAATCCTTCCTTCATTGGGGAGGAAGATTCAGATTATTACTAGTTGTGATATTCGTTGACAAGTTCAATTGAGAACTGGATAGATATATTTTCAGAGATAGTTAATGAGCGGCAGAGTGATATGTTTGATTTCCCCCAAACTAGAGGGTAACCCATCAGACTGCATCATTTCCTTGTACAATGTTATATCCCTCATTGCCTCTCCATGGCCGACTAATGACTTGTAATTCCAGCAACTGGTTAAAATGTGTATATTTTTCTTCCTGGGGCAAGATACATATACAATAAAAATAGTCTGCTACAACTTTATTTAATAAAATAACCAATTTAGGTCATTATTACAGACCCTTAGGCACAGAATCAATTGAATATTGTTGATGCTCTACTGGAGTGACAAAGAATTCTGAAGTCTTTCAACCAAAAAATATATATGTATAACAGAGACCTCAAATGGAGGAGATGCGTGACGTGATCTGAAACAGCATGGTTCAAATCAATGCCAGTCCTTTTTACTGAAAGATTTTGATCTCACTGCTCCCTATCATGCACCTTCTCCATCCCAGCCAAAACCCAAAGGATTCCTATTCTATTGAGACGCACATTCATCCGAGGCAGCCTGAAATGTCAAGAATTGAGTGGAGGCAAGGGATGATGTGATGACACATGCACGCAACAGCAGCTAAATGTTGTCAGAAAAATTTCTTAGGCCAAGTGCTTCTAAGATATCATGATGTCAAGCTGAGATGCAGATACAGTGTACCCTACAGTAACGATTTGGCTCCAATTGCAAAATCTAGGCCAACTTTGTCTCTTTATCCAGAAAGGTTCAAATTCAGGCAGAATTAGAAAGTCACAGTCATAGAGTTATACAGCGTGGAAACAGGGCCTTCGGCTCAACTTGCCCACCAGCAGGCATGACCTATTTACACTAATCCCACCTGCATACGTTTGGTCCATATCCCATTAAACCTATCCTATCCATGTACTTGCCTAAATGATTCTTAAACTTTGTAATAGCACCTGTCTCAACTACATCCATCAACAGCTTGTTGCATACACACACCACCTTTTGTGTAAAAAAGTTACCCCTCAGTTTGTTATAAAATCTTTTCCCCCTCAGCTTAAACCTATGTCCTCTGGTTCTCCATTTCCCGACTCTGGGCAAGAAACTGTGTGTTTACCTGATCCATTCCTCTCATGAATTTGTAGACCTCTATAAGATGATCGCACTCCATGGAATAGAGTCCTCATCTGTTCAACATCTCCCTATAACTCAGGCACTGAGGGATGTGCCGTGTAGGTTCACGAGGTTAATTCCCAGGATGGCGGGACTGTAATATGTGGATAGAATTTAGAAGGATGAGAGGGAATCTTATTGAAACATATAAGATTATTAAGGGATTGGACATGCTAGAGGAAGGAAACATGTTCCCGATTTTGGGGAAGTCCAGAACGAGGGGCCACAGTTTAAGAATAAGGGGTCGGCTATTTAGAACGGAGATGAGGAAAAACCTTTTCACCCAGAGAGTTGGGAATGTGTGGAATTCGCAGTGGAGGCCAATTCCCTGGATGCTTTCAAGAGAGAGTTAGATAGAGCTCTTAAAGATAGCAGAGTCAGGGGATATGGTGAGAAGGCAGGAACGGGTTACTGAATGTGGATGATCAGCCATGATCACAGTGAATGACAGTGCTAGCTTGAAGGGCCAAATAGTCACTCCTGCACCTATTGTCTATTGTCCATTGTCTATTGAGTCCAGCCAACATCCTCGTAAATCTTCTCTGCACACTTTCCATCATGACATCTTTCCTATAACATGGTGACTAAAACTTAACACAATACTCTAAATGCGCCCTCACCAATGTCTTATACAACTGTAACATGAACTCCCAACATCTATGCTCAATACTCTGACTGATGAAGGTGGGACATGATGGTCAGCATGGGCAGGTTGGGCTGAAAGGCCTGTTTCCATGGTGTTTGACTCTATGATGTCCTTTTCTTTGTACCCTTCTTCTTTTACCATATGCGGTTTTTATGTGTAATTCACCTATAGGATAAGTATACCTGTGTGTTGTCTGTCTATGAGCCTGTGAAGTTGATCCAGGCAAGATTTGAATTGTATCTGCACCCCACTGTACTTGTGCATATGACAGTAAGCTTGTCATATGATTCACATTCAAGGCCAATTGGCAGCCTGACTACAACAGTTTATAACAAAAGAAAATGGACAAAATGGAAGCGGCATGCTAATGTTGGGAAACAAATTCTTCTGAATTGGCCTCAAAGTCTGATATGTTTGGTTTAGGTTAGAGATGCAGCGCAGAAGCAGGCCCTTCAGCCCATTGAGTCTGTGCCAACCAGCGATCCCTGTTACACTAGCATAAGCTGCACACTGAGTTATGAACACATGGAGTTTCCCAAGAGACATTGCTTTGAGAAATTATTGAGTTGCATGAGCCGGGACAGTCACACATTCAATTCAAGCGTCAAGAGTCAAGAGTGTTTAATTTTCATATGTACCGACAACAGACAATGACATTTTTCTTAGCAGCAGTTTAAAAGACTCATAAATATAGAACATACAAATAAGGTACATTATTCAAAAATACAATGAATTAATAGCCCCAATACTAGTGCAGAAAACTCCCCAAAGTCAGTGTGAATAAAGACAACTCTTAATTGTCAGGAGAGAGGCCTCACTCATACTGGAGGAACAGTACTTTATATTTTGCTTCTGCGGCTTACAACCCAGCGGCTTCTGTTTGGATTTCTCTAATTTTAAGAAACACCTGCATTCCCTCCCTCTCTCTCCCCCCCCCCCCCCACCCTAGTTGTTCTATTAATTCCACTGTTCGCATCCTTGTATCCCTTCGGTATCACCACATTATGGGGTCCACCTTTCCTTCATCATCTGTTGCCGACCTTGATTTATTCTGCATTTTTCTTGCCCCCAGTTCCCTCCGCTCTATTTTCAGAGAGACAGATCCAAACCCGAAATGTCACACATCCCTTTTTCTCTGGAGATGCTGCCTGACCCGCTGAATTACTCCAGCACCTTGTGTCTATCTATAATTCATATTTCTGGCTAGTGTTGTGTCGTGTTCAAGAGCCCGATGGCTGTTGAGAAGGAGGAGTTCTTGAACCTGGAGGTCACGGTTTTAAGACTCATGTACATTTTTCCCCAATGGCAGCAACGAGATGAGAGTGTGGCCAGGGTGATGTTGGTCTCTGATATTAGCTGCCTTTTTGAAGCAATGCCTTCTATATATTCCTTCGATAGTGGGGTGGTTAGTAACCAAGATGACGTGGGCACCAGTATTTGCCACCTGGGAGCTTGAGATTAGATTAGTTTAGTTTAGATTTACAGTGTGGAAACAGGCTGTCCGACCAAGCAAGTCCACACCGACCAGCAACCCACGGATACTAACACTATGGTCAATTTACAATATATCAGCAAAGTAAATTAACCGACAAACCTGTACATCTTTGGAGTGTGCGAGGAAACTGGAGTTCCTGGAGAAAGCCTACGTGGTCACGTGGAGAACGTACAAACTCTATACAGACAGCACCCATAGTCGGGATCAAACTCAGGTGGTGGGGTGGAAGGTGAGGACAAGGGGGACTCTGTCCTTGTTAGGAGTGTAAAAAGAAGAGACCCTGGTGAGAGTCTCATCTATAGTCGAAGAGGAGAACCCCCCGTTCCCTAAAGAATGAGGACATCTCCGTTGCTCTGGTTTGGAACACCTCATCCTGGTGCAGATGCGACATAGACAGAGGAATTGGGAGTAGGTGATAGAGTCCTTACAGGAAGCAGGGTTGGAAGAAGTGTAGTCACAACTCCTTCGCTCAGTTCGCAATAACCAACCTGATCTCCCGGTGCCTCAGCACTTCAACTCCCTCTCCCATTCCAAATTTGACCTTTCTGTCCTGGGCCTCCTCCATGGCCAGAGTGAGTCCCACCATAAATTGGAGGAGCAGCACATCATATTTCGCTTAGGTTGTTTACACCCCATCGGTATGAACATTGACTTCACCAATTTCAGGTAGTCCTTGCTTTCTCCCTCTTTCCCCTCCCCTTCCCAGCTCTCCAACAGCCCACTGTCTCCGCCTCTTCCTTTCTTCTTCGTGCCTACCACTACCCCCACATCAGTCTGAAGAAGGGTCTCAGCCCAAAACCTCACCTTTTTCTTCGCTCCATAGATGCTGCCTCACCCGCTGAGTTTCTCTAGCATTGTTATCTACCTTCGATTTTTCCAGCATCTGCAGTTCCTTCTTAAACATCCAATTAGTCCTAATCTCTTTCCCTTTCTCCACAGCCCTGTACTTTTATTTTATTTTCAACAATTTGCTTTTGAAAATTACTATTGATCCTAGTTTCCAGATCATTTCTGCCAATAAATTCCAAATCTTAGCAAGTCAACTGCATTATGAAACCCCCCTCCTTATCTCCCCTCTGTTTCGTTTTCCAATTATCTTAATCTTTTATCTTTAGTTACTGACCCCCAGCCAGTGGAAACATCTTCTCCCTTTTGTACTGTACCAAAATCCCTCATAATTTCCAATACTGTTAAATCTCTCTTTAACCTCTTTACAGTAAAGTGTAAAATCCCACATTCAAAATCTCTTTATTATAACTGAATCCTCTCATCCTCGGTACAATTCTGGTAAATCATCCATCCTTCCAAGAGCTTAGCGTTCAGAAAACAAAACAATATTATTTTTGTTATTCATCTCGGCTGAAGCAAAGTTAACTTAAACAACGTCTGCCCTTTCCCTCCACAGATGCTGCCTGACCCGTTGAGTTGCTCCAGCATTTTGTCAGACATGAAATGAAAGCAAGTTCCTGGCCAAGGTTTATGGCTTATTCAGTAGCATTCTTATCTGTGCTGTGGAAGATTTGGGGTTCGTATCACTCACTAGGCAATGGTATGCTATATCCAATCAAACATTCTTCGGCCTGCTCCGACAGGGCTCCCCCGCTTTCCCTGGCCCCCACCTTTGCGATGTGTTTGTGTGTGTGTGTGTGTGCATGTGGTCGGTCGATCCAGCTCGCGGTTTCAACACAGACGGTCGATCCATCCCGAGGCTTTCCAGGCGAGTGCCCTCGAGCTTGAAGGTCGAAGACACTCTTTTTAACTCGTGGTTTAGGTCGCCACAGTGGGACAGCCCCTTAACAGACATTAACACTGAACAGCCCAGAGGAAACCTTGTAACACGGCAATGAATAACAGATGTGCTGCATTGTTCATCCACTGTTGCCTGCGGATAATGAATATTAATGATTGTTAAGGGGAGCGCTGTCGCAGCGACACAAGATTAATTTGATTTCCTTTGTAAATGTGGGTTCATTTTAGCTGTGCCCCTAACAAATGAGATTTATTCAGCTGGTGTCACGGAATGGTGATTGCTATCAGGTTTGGACGAGGGGTACACTGTTCTCCATGAACTTCCGTGAGATGCTTACCGCCACGTTCAAGGAAGCATATAATTACCAGGAGCATCCCCATAGGGAAATTCTTCAGTCTTCAACCTGTGGGTGCTTCAGTCATTCATTTTAATGAACTCTGGAAGGAGAATTACAAGTCACCGCTCATAAGAACGAGAGCGTGGACTTTGAAAATAGGGCCAAAACAGGGCGCCTCATGCATGTGGGCTCAGTAGACTACTTCTGTACACTTGCTAATCTGGAATCAGCGGCATGGCAATACTGTACTCGACTGCTTGTGAAATAAAGAATTTCACTGCATTAGCACTTTGCACACGTGACAATAAAAACACCATTGAATTTCCGGATTTGCCTGTGTATCATACAAAATCACAGCTGTTTGGGTCAATGACAATACAGGGCGGAAACAGGCCCTTCAACCCACTGAGTCCTCGCCGACCAGTGATCACTGTGTACACTAACACAATCCTACACATGAGGGGCAAATACAACTAACCTACAAACCTATACATCTTTGGAGTGTCAGAGGAAACTGGAGCACCCGGAGAAAACCCATGCGGTCACAGGGAGAATGTACAAACTCTGTATAGAAATTACCTATAGTCAGGTTCAAACTCTGGTTTCTAGGCTGTAAGGCAGCAGCTCTACCTCTGTGCCACTGTGCTGCCCTATAGTTCAATGGTTCTATATTAGTACATGTACCAAGGTACAGTGAAATATTTTATTTTGCATATATTTCAGTAAAATCAATACAATCTGCCATACAATCGCAGATTGCGTACAAAGAAACAGCCCACTGAACCCATATGTAAGAGTCACTACGTTTTAGCGGCATTTTCAAAGTCCCAACTGCAGCTGTCCATAATGGCCCGTTGCAGCCGTCGCCCCCATTCGGATCGTGCAGCGAACTGTCGTCTCTCTTCTCGCTGGCCGTCTTCTACCTTCGTCTCCTGGGGCCACCTCCCTCACTAGACCTTGAGGGCGCAGAAGGTAAGACCCTCGGTTTTCCTTTCCAGCCATTTATCCTAGAGTCCACTGGTGTTTGGAGATCATTTTCAGCAGTACACCAACAGTGGCCCGATTTGGGTCTAACTATAAGCTGCCCTCTGTTTCTTTCCCTCTGCCCTACAAGTTTTACATGCTGTAACTTTGGCTCGATTATATCTGTGTATCTGAGCCACAGCAGAACACAATTTATAATGTTGTTCTTTAGCAGCTTCATGGAAGTCAACACTTTCCATTAAGGGCGGCACGGTGGCACAGCAGGTTGAGTTGCTGCCTCAAAGTATTTCCATACTGTATCTTTCAATCAAAAACTCTGGAAGCAGAATTTCCAGATTTGCCTTTCCACCCCTGTGTTTAATACAAAATTCCAGTTGTTTGGAAAACATTGTTAACAGTACACAAACTGTGGCCAAATGTGTGTCTTATTGTATTCTGCACTCTGCACATTTCTCTCAGCCTTTCCTATTGTATTTGAGTTTGGCTTGATCGTATCAATGTATAGTATTAATGTAGAAAGAAGGGCTTGCAGATACATGATTTATACCAATGATAGACACAACGTTGTGGAGTAACTCAATGGATCAGGCAGTATCTCTGGAGGAAAAGAATGGGTCGGGACTCCTCTTCAGACTGAAGTGGTGTCCCGACCCGAAACGTCACCTATTCCTTTTCTCCAGAGATGCTGCTTGACCCGTTGAGTTACTTCAACATTTAGTGTCTATCTTAAATATAGTAATATCTTACTTGATTGGATAGCATGCAAAACAAAGCTTTTCACTGTACCTCAATACACATGTCAATAATAAACTTAAACCTAAAGCATCCTCGGTGTGAACGTAGTAATTTGGAAACCATTTGGGCTGCCTTGCAATACTGCTTTTTGATGATTCATTCACCAGAATCCTTACCTACCTTTGCTCTTCAAACCCATTCAGCTACTTACTTTCTGCACTGTGGGCAATGCTCCTGTGAAAAAACCTGAGGGATTTGTATAAAGCTGCCAATATTATATCAATATAAAATGTTGTTATAACCACAAGTGAAAATCCAGTGAGCCTCACACTAAAAAACAAAAGAGGCAATTAAGATGATGTCTATATCCACTTCACCAGGATATATAGAATCATGGAGCTTTACAGCATGGATACAGTGCCTTCAGTCTAATCAATCTGCGCTGTCAAGCAGGGCATGGCACTGTGGTGCAGCAGCAGTACGGCTGCCTCACAGCGCCAGAGACCCGGGTTTGATCCTGACTACGGGTGCTGTCTGCATGGACTTTGTACCTTCTCAATGTGACCGCGTGGTTTTCTCTGGGTGTGCCAGTTTCCTCCCACACACCAAAGATGTGCAAGTTTGTAGGTTAATTGTTTTTTGTAAATTGTCCCTAGCGTGTAGGATAGTTTTAGGGTACGGGGTGATAGTTGGTCAGCGCAAACTCGGCGGGGCTAAGGGCACTGTTTCCGCGCTGTATCTCTAAAATCTACAGCACTGTTTACGCTAATCCTACACGAATCCCTTTTTATTCTGCCCATCATCTCACCAATGCTCCCTCGAGCTTTCCTTTCACCAGTTCACTAGGGACAAAATGCAAGTGTAAATTAATTAATCTGCAAGCCTTTAGCTGGCAGGTGGAAACCAGAGCAGTGAGCCCTCTAGCTTTAGATGCTATTAACTTGGAAAAGGTCTGTGAGCTTCCACTTTATCTACACCTCCTCTGATCTTATTTACTTCCACTCTGCCCTACCTATTTCACTTGAGTTTGGCTCAAGTCAGGTCCTTCGAGTCACCGAGTCCGCACTGACTTGCAATCCCCGCAGACGAGCACTATCATAGACACGCTCGGGACAATTTATAATTTTACCAAAGCCAATTCACCTACTAACCTGTACGTCTTTAGAGTGTTGGAGGAAACCGGAGAACCCGGAGAAAACCCTCGCGGGTCAGGAGGAGAACATACAAACTCCGTACAGACAGCACCCATAGTCAGGATCGAACCCAGGTCTCTGGCACTGTGCCAGCATGCCGCCCCTATGTATCTTTGTATTGTATTATGTAGCTTGATTGGGTAGCATGAAAACAAAGCTTTTCACTGTACCACAATAAACATGACAATAATAAGTCCAATTAATAATGCTTAGGAGTGAACAGTAATCTGAGAGTGTTCTGAGCAGCCTTGCAATGCTGCTTTTTGATGATCCATTCACCTGAATCCTTACCTCCTTTTCAAACCCCTTCAGCTACTTAATGTCTACACTGGGCTAAACTTAAACCTAAACCAAAAACATCCTTGGAATGAACTCGGTAATTTGCCCTTATACATTAGACTCCACTAAACAGGGAAATGGACTGTGAGCATCCACTTTATCTACACCTCCTATGGTTTATATATCTTTATAAGTTCACCCCTCAGCTTCCAAATTTCCAGGGAAAAAAGTAAAAGCCTCCCATAACTCAGATTCTCCAGTCATAGTAACATCTTTGTGAACCTTTACTGCATCATTTCGAGCTTAATGACATCCTTCCCATAGCTGGCTGACCAGAACTGGGCACAATCCACCAGGTGTTGGCTCACCAACAACTTGTACAGTAGCAACATGATGTCTCTGTTCCTGTGCTCATTGCCCTGAGCAATGAAGGCATGCATACCACAGGCATTTCCCATCACCTTGTCAACCTGCTCTTCCATTTATAATTGTCCTGGCAAAGGAGTATTTATGATATCGTTTGCAGTATTTGCAATGTTGTGTAGAGTACTTCATTAGCTGTGAAGCTCTTTGTAACACCCTGATATATTGAAATTATAAACATTTCTCCTCTCTCTCTCTCTCTCTCTCTCTCTCTCTCTCTCTCTATCTCCCTTTTACTCCCTCTTCTCCCCCTCGATGTGTGTCTCTCTTTCTCGCTCTCTTTCCCTCTCCCATTCTCTGCTCCTCTCATTCCCCCCTCTTCCTTCTCCCTCTCTCTCTCTTTCTCCCTATCTCTCTCCACCACTTTCCTCTCTCTTCCTCTCTCTTCCTCTCACTCTCTCTCCTTCACCCTCCATCTCCATTGTGCCTCTCCATACCCTGCACTGAAAATGTACTTTACTCTCCCTTATCTGTCCGCACACCGTAGGAAATGAAAGCGACACTGGGGGCCTTGCTGTTAAGTTGCTGTCACAGTTATGACTCCACAGGATTATCAAAGCTTATCTAAAGGCAAACGGTTACATTTCAATTGACAACAGGGTTTGGACTTGGGATGCTCATTTGCGAGTTTTCTACGTTTTCAGGCCCCTCTCTACATCTTCCTGAATAAAGGTTGTAGGAGGGAGGGCGTTCATGCGTGGGATTACTCACACGATCGAGCGGCACAATAGCACAGATGGTAGAGTCACTGCCACACAGAGACTGCTGTTGAAACGCATCCTGTCCTGACTTCCGGTGTGGAGTTTGCATCTTCTCGTTGAGACCGCATGTGTTTATTCTGGGTGCTCCGGTTTTCTCCCACATCCCAAAGATGTGTGAGTTGATGGGTTCAATGGTTCAATGGTGCTTTTATTGTCACGTGTGCAGAGTGTAAATGCACAGTGACATTATTTTCCCTCACACAGTCCAGTACAGCATTGCCATACCCAAGCACATCCCCGATTAGCATATTGTGCAGAAATAGTCTACTGATCCTGTGAGCAAGAGGTGCCATGTTTTCCACTATTTTCAAAATCCAGTTCGTGCTGCAATTGTTTGAGTGTTGTCCGTTCCAGGCGAGTCCCAGGCTGCTGCAAGGCCTCCAGCCGTCACCTGCCTTGGACGTATGGAGTGACCAACAAACCCACATCCCTCTCCTCGCCCATCCACCTTTGTTCTCTGGGGGCACTTCCTGCAGCCGACCCTGAGGATGCAATTGGCCGGACCCCGGTTCCCTCTCCTCTCCTACCCGCCTTAGTCCTTATCTGTTGCATCCGTCGTCATCGCTGGTTCCATCCTCTGATCTTCTGGGGATTAGCAGGGACCGTCTAGGTGGCCTCCCCCTCCCAGGCCATGGCTGCCATGTCCCACAAACAGGGGCCGGCTCAGCGGCTTCCCCCGCTAGGCTGCGGCCCTCTGGGTTAATTGGCTGCTGTTAGTTAATAAATTCATAATGTTCATAAGTTATAGGAGCAGAATTAGGCCATCATCTACTCCGCCATTCAATCATGGCCAATCTATTTTTCCCACTCAACCCCATTCTCCTGCCTTCTCCCCATAACCCCTGACACTTTTACTAATCAAGAATCTGTCAATCTCCACCTTAAAAATTTGCATTGACTTGGCCTCCACAGCCTTCTGTGGCAATAAATTGCACAGATTCACCGCCCTCTGCGTAAATACATTTTGTTTCTAAAGGTATGTCCTTTTATTCTGAGGCTATGGCTATAGACTCTCCCACTAGTGGAAACATCTTCTCCAATCCATTCTTTCCAGGCCCTTCACTATTCGGTAAGTTTCAATGAGCGCCCCCCTCATCCGTCTAAACTAGAGCGAGTATAGCCCCAGTGCCATCAAACGCTCATCATATGCTAACAATAATTCCTGGGATCATTCTCGTAAACCTCCTCTGGACCCTCTCCAAGTTGCCCCCCAAATGTGCAGGTGAGCGGGAGAATAAGCAGTGGAAATAAATGGGATCAACATCGGATTGGTGTAAATGGCCAGCTTGTGGTCAGCACAGACTTGATGGGCTGAAGGGTCTGTTTATGTGCTGTACAACCCTTCTGTTCTAATATCAACAGGCAACTACTTCCTTTGCTGACCATTCATTAGAATTAACACAAATATTAGAAGCTAGATTAATACCACTAGATTTTGTTTTGTGCTGGCATGGATATGATGGGCCAAATGACCCATTTCTATCCCATAATGTTCTATATGAGAGCCACTGATGTGATTCTCACCACAGATCATTTGCTGCCATCCAACAAAAATTGGACTTAGAGTAAGACTAAGTTAATGGTTGGTCACAGTTGAACTGGGATCACAGTTGCGTGTGTTTATCAATGTAATATGTTTCTGGCCATACATGCAGACCCAACCAGACTGATGAATCTGGCACATCTTCAAGGGAACCTGCATGGCAATATCACTTTCATCTAAATTAATGGGGCCAGATATTTCACTGAGCAGGCAATGGTGTTTCAGGATTTTTCCATGAGGTTGTAAAAGCATCTCCAGTCTGTATTGCAAACGTGGACAGGGCATTCTGGGCGGCATACAGTGGTGCAGCAGTAGAGTTGCTGCCTCACAGTGCAAGAGAGCCGGGTTCGATCCTGCACAGAATTTCTACGTTCTCCCCATGACCGCGTGGGTTTCCTCTGGGCGCTCTGATTTCCTCCCACACTGCAAAGACGTGCAGGTTTGTAGGTTAATCTGCTTCTGTAAAATGCCACTTGAGCATAGGACGTAAAACTGGGATAACATAGAACTAGTGTGTACGGATCATCGTTGGTCATCGCAGACTCGATGGGCTGAAGGGCCTGCTTCCATGCTGTATCTCTAAACTGTACTGACATGCTCCGAAAGTAGATTGTTGGTTCCCCCAAATTCCAACTTCTTCACTCACGTGCCTTAATCTTTATAACATGAAGCATTTAATCTTTTTATCATGATTCTTTCCGATTCCGGGGATCTCTCTCATGTATACAGTGTGTAGAAGCTGTAAACGAGTATTGGTCCTTATCTTTCTGTCCGGGAGACTTAGAGCCTTTTGGCAGAAAAGGCAAAGGAACACTGGTTATACACTCTGCTCAAAATTATTTTGCGCTGGCTTCAAGTGAGAATTACACCAGGCAAGAAAACTGAATCAGCGATACAGCAATTCTGCAGCCACCAAATTAGGTTAGAAATGTTCTTTGTTAATTCCAAGTAAAGATTAGGTAACGCAATGCAAAGTAGAACTGAGTTCATCTGCAGTCAAGGACAAGGATGAAATTGGTGACACTAATCCATTTAGACATAAATCAAATCATTTGTGGAAAAGAGAGGGTTATTGCAATTTCTCATGCTGCCCTCACGGTAAGGGATGCACAGTGCAGAAGTCATACAGCAAGATCATTTCTCACAGAGCTCTTTCAAATTACTTTATGACTGACACTGATGGCTGCAATAGCAATCACCCAGTCCCATTGCTTTCCCCTAGTCATTGAGGTTCCTGTCGAGTTTCGCACCGATTTTAATGTAGCGTTAGTGGATTTTTAGGTTAGTTCAGTTCAGAGGAATATCAACTATATCAACTATTCCTTTCCTCCAAAAATGCTGCCTGACTCCTTGAGTTACTCCAGCATTTTGTGCCTGTCTGCGGTGTAAACCAGTATCTGCAGATCCTTCCTATACATAAAGCTGGGAAACAGGCCCTACGGCCCACCGAGTGTGCACTGACCAGCGATCCCCACACACCTGCGCTATCCTACACACTAGGGACAATTTACGTTTATACCACGCCAATTAACGTGCAAACCTGTACGTCTTTGGAGCGTGGGAGGAAACCGAAGATCTCGTACAAATTCCGTTCAGACAGCACCCGTTGTCGGGATCGAATCCGGGTGTCTGGCGTTGCAAGCACGACAAGGCAGCAATTCTACCGCTGTGCCACTGCACTGACCACAAAATGATGCATTCGTCAGTTGGAATCACTTGGAGCAACACTTTGGGTTATGGTTTAACTGGAATGCGAAGCATGCTAATTTGGAAATATATTTGTTGCTACGGATGCGTACATTAAGACGTCGCCTTACACATTTTTTCAGCAATGCGTAGCTGCATTTAGTGCATACGAAATGTTGTAGTCAGAAGAGGGGTCTCGATCCAAAACGTCCCCCATTCCTTCTATTCAGAGATGCTTCCTGTCCTGCTGAGTTACTCCAGCATTTTGTGTGTATCTTGCATTTAGTGAATGTTTGGTTAAGACTGCGCATATTCACGATTGGAATATAAGGACATAAATCGGCCACACCTTCCGGTCTGGTACATATGGTTCAACCCACTAATATAATTGAGTCCCTCCCCATTTCAGGAGCCTCTATAAATATTGTCATTAGTTTAGAGATACAGCATGGAAACAGGCCCTTCGGCCAACTGAGTCCGTGCCGACCCGCAATCACCCCGTACACTCGCCCTATCCTACACTCCAGCTACAATTTTTACCGAAGCCAATTAACCTCCAAACCTGTACGTTTCTGGAGTGTGGGAGGAAACCAGAGCACCCGGAGAAAGCCCTCGCGGTCAATGGGAAAACATATAAACTCCATATAGCAGGAGTATTGTATACACTGTATATATACTACAAGCAATTTCTGCATCATGTCAATGAATCAATATTAAATAATCAAAGAGAGCTATTTTGTGAGTAATTTCTGGTTCAGTATTATTATAGTGCCATTAAGTCATACAGCATGAAAACAGGCTCTTCAGCCCAACTTGTCCATGCCAAATAAGATGCCCATCTAAGCTAGTCCCATTGCTCATATCCCTCTCAACCTTTCCTATCCATATACCTATCCAAGAGTCTTTTAAGTGCTGTTATTGTACCTCCTCTGGCAGGCTTTTCCATATTATCACCACCATCTGTGTGACATGGTTGCCCCTCAGGTTCCTATCAAACCTTATTCCTTCAATCAACGTCATTATTCGAAGTGTTCAAGAGATCCTGCAATTGGTTGGTTGTTTGGTTACTATATTCCTACATGACAACAGCAGATTTGGGTTTCTTATTGTCACGTGTACCGAGGTACAGTGAGAAGCTTTGTTGTGCATGCAATCTGATCCAATCAGATAATGCAATCAAGTCTAACTCCAGTACAATGGGTATACCAAAGGGGAAGATACAGAGTGCAGAATATAGTTCTCAGCATTGTAGCGCATCATTTCCAGTAGGTACACTTCGACAAGTCTGCAGCAGCTGTAAAGCTCGATGTAACATTGCATTGCAGAAGGCACTAGCTAAATCAATTTATTTTTCTTTACTTGATGAAGCAATGACTAAGCCAATGCTCCAGCTCCCTCTGTCAGCAGAAGAGATGATGGCAGGCAGCAAGAAAGGAGAAAGAGCAATTGAAAATGCACAAACAAAAACTGCTGGAACTCAGTGGGTCAGGCACTGCCATTAGTTTAGTTTAGAGATACAGTGTGGAAACTCAGCCTACCGAGGCCATGCCGACAGACGATCACCCGTACACTAGGTCCATTCTACACTCTAGGGGCAATTAATCTACAAACCTGAACGTCATTGGAATGTGGGAGGAAGCCGGAGCACCTGGAGAAAATCCACAAGGTCTCAGGGAGAACGTGCAAACTCCGTAAAAGTAGAACCAAATGGAGGGATGGCGGGTGGATGTGAACAGCTGTGGGAGGAAAGGGTGACCTAGAATGAGAAGGTGTGAGTAATGAATGATTGCTGGGAAACTGGATGGAGATACAGAGAGAATAGAGAGAAAGGTGTGCACGAGAGGACAAGGTTAGATGAGAAGGACTGGGGAGTGGGGTAATTTACCTGAAATGAGAGAATTCCGTTTTCGTGCCAATTAGGTTTAGGCTATCCAAGTGGAATATGAGGTGCAGTTTTCCAGCTTGAGTGTGGCCTCACTCTGTCAATGGAGGAGTCAGTATGTGTACCTATTTCTCTTACAATTCCACCCTTCCCCCTCCCCCCCCCCCCCCCACTACTTCCCATGTCTACTTTCACCTATTTCTCTTTGTCTGGCTTTGCATTTCACACCTCTTGCCTCCTTATCCTCTTAACTCACAACCGTTTGTCT
The DNA here is from genome assembly GCA_035221665.1 of Okamejei kenojei. Lineage (NCBI taxonomy): Eukaryota > Metazoa > Chordata > Chondrichthyes > Rajiformes > Rajidae > Okamejei > Okamejei kenojei. Next base: position 31,107,031 of record CM069147.1, on the reverse strand, counting down.
TTTCATCTCTAGCCTTTGTCCAACCATCTGCCAAGAAACCCCCCCTCACCTGTATCCACCTATCACTCGCAAGGTTCTGTCCCACCCCCACCTCTCTTCCATCCTTTTCCCTTCTCCAATAAGCAGTCTGAAGAAGGGTTCCCGACCTGAAACGGCACCTATCCATGTTCTCCAGAGTTGCTGCCTGACCCGCTGATTTATTCCAGCACCTTGTCTATTTTTATTATTCAGCCAATATCACAGATGGATGACAAACTGTTTGTGTCAGAACTGTCCATTTTTGCTTGTTGTCCATCTGTGATCTTAGTGATGGTGATGTCTTCAATTGGCAATAAGCAAAATGCCACTTACATGCTTGGGGAAAGAGTTATATTAATTGGGCGTTTTATTGCCTGTGGAAAATGCATGGGAACAGACGCCTCAGCTCAAAATATCCGTGCCAAACATGTTGCCAACACTCATCTGCCGACACATAATCCATATCCTTCCATTCCCAGCATATCAGTGTGCCTCTACAAAGGTCTCTTGAATGCCACTATTGAATCTGCCTCCACCATCACCCCCAGACGACATGTTCCAGGTACCCACCACCCTCACGGTGGCACAGCGGTAGAGTTGCTGTCTTACAGCGCCAGAGGCCCGGGTTCAATCCTGACCATGGGTGCTGTTTGTACGGAATTGTATGTTCTACCCATGACCACGTAAGTTTTCCCGGCTTCCTCCCACACTCCATAGATGTACAGGTTTGTAGGTTAATTGGCTCCAGTAAAGATAATGCATTGTCCCTTGTATGTAGGATAGTGCATGGTGTGATCGCTGGTTGGCGCGGATTCCTTGGGCCGACGGGCCTGTTTCAATGCTGTATCTCTAAACTAAATTAAACTAAACCCTCTGCGTAAAAAAGCTTGCCCTATATATTCCTCTTAAACTTTGTGCCTCTTCCTTTAAATCTATGCATTCCAGAAGTTGATATTTCCATCTGTACAGTACATTCCTTTTAGTGAATCTGGGTTTATTGGTGTTTCAGAGGAGCTTGTTGGCTATTGTTGGGACACTCATAGTAAAAGGATGAGTCGTAGTATCAGGCCCATTACATCCATGTCCATCTTATTGCCCACCTATACCAATCCCGCATTAAATCCATATCCTTCTATGCTTTGCCTATTTAAGTGTATGTCTAAAGTGGATCAGCAGAGTTGCTGCCTTAAGGGCCTGTCCCACTTAGGCTATTTTTAGGCGACTGCCGGCGACTGTCAGCGAAAGTTTTGAACATTTCAAAATTCAGCGGCGACGAGAAAAACTCAACGATTCTTTGGGCGACTGCGGAGACTACTCATGGCCATACAGGCGACACCCCGGCAACCACGTGGCGACAGCCTAGTCGTCTGTAGTCGCCTAAACAATCACCTAAGGGGGACAGGGGCATTACAGTGCCAGAGATCCGGGTTCGATCCTGACTACGGGTCCTGGTTGTATGGAGTTTGTACGTTCTCCCCGTGACTGCATGGGTTTTCACTGGGTGACCCAGTTTCTTCCCACACTCCAAGGATGTACAGGTTTCTAGGTTAATTGGTTTTGGTAAATTGTCGCTAGAGTGTAGTGAGTGCGTGTGTAAGGGGGATCGCTGGTCAGCGTGGACTCAGTGGGCGGAAGGGCCTGTTTCTGTTGTTTTTCTAATCTAAATCAAATGAGATAGGGTAAGTGCACAGAGCATTTTACAAAATGTTGGGAATCTAGAACTAGAGGGTCATAGGTTTAAGGTACAAACCAATATTTTGTCAACAGCAGGACTCATCAGATCTGATAAGAGAGAACATGATACCCCAAACTGTAGAAAAAGCTGTTCTTCTTCAAATGGATCTTATCACAGGATCCTTCCCATCATTAAAGTGAGACGTCATTGTAGTGTTTCACCCACAAGATGACATTTCTGACAGCACAGTGTCTGGACTGAGGTGAAGACTTGTCGTTCTGACGCCAAAGTGCGAAAGAGTATAGGAAGCATCTTTTTCCCGTAAAGAGTTAGAGGACCGGAATACATTTGAAAATACTAATTTAGTTTTGTTTAGTATCACTGTCATGTGTACTGAGAGAGCCTGCCCGAGATCTCGCTATAGCTCAGACCCTCAAGTCCTGGCAACTGATGTTAATATACAGACAGATACGAGGGAAAATTGAGAACTTCACACAAAATCCATTAAAAAATGTCCAAGCCAAAGAGGCAATTTAAAAAATGGTTAAACAAAATAAATTACAATGTTGAGCATTCAGGGAAAAGGAGGGGGGGGGGGGGAGAGGGAGAGGGAGAGGGAGGGAGAGGGAGGGAGGGAGAGAGGGAGAGAGAGGGAGAGAGAGGGAGAGAGAGGGAGAGAGAGAGGGAGAGAGAGAGAGAGGGAGAGAGAAGAGAGAGAGAGAGAGAGAGAGAGAGAGAGAGAGAGAGAAACATAGAGTACTATAGCTTCGTCAAAATAAGTAAAGACAGTTATTAGAGATACCACAAACCCAAAGGATGAGTTTTACCAGAGATATTAAATATAATCCTCTCTTCTCAGCAGCACTGAACCAATTGAGGGATATCAAATATGATTGTTCCAGTCCGACATTTGTGTATATGATTGTATTTAAATCTTGCAATAGCATAAAAACACAATGATCTTTGGAATTATATTATTACAGACTAAGCAGTAATTTTATTTGTAAAGCAAATCAGCAATATTTAAAGAGATTATCATTTAATCGTTCAAATATAGATTGTAATCTTAAATTGCTTTGTTGCTGATGTTGCTGTGACAGTCTGTGAGTGCGAGTCATTGGCAAAGCTCGAGGATTGTTTGTGTTGTCTTCCAGCCAAGTCAAGGGCAGCAGCAGACTCGGGTAATACAGGGGTGGTTGGCATGGCTGGAAGAAGAGGCCATACCTCAAAAAGACAGCCAGCATCATCAAGGACCCACACCACCCCAGCCGCTCTCTCCTTTCACTCCTGCATCAAGGAGATGGTATAGAAGCCTGAATTTGTAACGTCCAGGTTCAAGAAAGGCTTATTTCCAACAGCCATCAGGCTATTGAATGCTACAAACTCCAACTGAACTCCGAACTGCAAACTGCCTTGATTGCAGTAGAGTCTTTGGGCTTTGCACTATATGTTTGTGCACAGCATTGTTTTTTTTTTAATGTATTGAACTTTTTGCTGTTTATTACGGTATCTAATGAGTACTGAGTACCATGCTTACATACCTGTTGTGCCTCAGCAGGTAAAAAAATAATTGTTCTGTTTTGGGACATATGAAAATAAAACTATCCCTCTCTCTCACTTCCTCTTTCTCCCTCTCCCTGCCTCTCCCTCTCCCTCTCTCTCTCTCTCCCTCTCTCACTTTCTCTCTCCCTCCCCCCCCTCTCCCCCCTCTTTCCCTTTCTCTTTCCCCCTCTTCCCCCTCTCCCTCTCTCTCTCTCTCCCCCTCTCTCTTTCCTTATTTCCCTCTCTCTCTCTCTCTCTCCCCTCTCTCTCTCTCTTTCTCTCTCTCCCTCTCTCTCTCTCTCTCTCTCTCTCTCTCCCTCCCCCCCCCTCTTTCCCCCCCTCTCTCTCTCTCTCACTCTCTCTCTCTCTCTCTCTCTCTCCCCCTCTCTCCTTATTTCCCTCTCTCTTTCCCTCTCTCTCTCCCCCCCCTCTCTCTCTCTCTTTCTCTCTCTCTCCCCCCCCTCTCTCTCTCTCTCTCTCTCTCTCTCTCCCCCCCCCACAATCTAATCCCAAATCCTCTTTAAGTAACTCATTGCAAGTCAGTACCATGGTTGGAGACATTGTTTTAATCAGTTTTAGTGTCCCTTTCAATTCCATTGACTGAAAGTGTAACTGCTGCTCTGTTAGTGTGACAGCAATCAGTGGAATTTGAAAAGACAGTGGAATTAAACAATTGCAATAACATTTAGGTATCTTCAACAAAATGAAAAGTATTTATTAACTGAGGATTCATGACCTGAATATAAAAAACTCTAATGCAGATTACAGTGTGGTTGCAAAGCATATTAGCATTATTTCCAGTTAGCGGATATTTGCATGCTGGAGTACCTCACCAGGTCAGGCAGCATCTCTCGAGAACATGAATAGGTGACATTTTGGGTCGGGACCCTTCATCAGACTTATTGACACTATTGAATGTACAGACAATAAGAATGTATAAAGGGAAGATTATATAGGGAAAGGTTAGGCAAATTGGAATTATATTCCTTGGAGCCATATGTTCAAGTTCACGTTTATTGTCACATGCACCAATTGGTACAGTGAAATTTGAGTTACCATACAGCCATACAAATAAAAAGAACACAATACACGATCGAGTTTAACATGAACATCCACCACAGCGGAATCAACATATGCCACTGTGATAGAAAGCAATAAAGTTCAGTCACTCTTCCTCTTTGGTCAATTCGTAAAAGAGTAAAGAGAGTGCGTAGTTTGAATGTTTGTTCCATTCGATCCATGGGCTAACAGGAAACATAATGTCTTGCCTTGTTGTGTCTTATTTTTTGTGTGGATTTTCTTCCTTCTTGTATTAAGAGTTCTGCTTAGCTTTCATTTTGTACTTTCAATTTTCATACTGAACAATTTATATTTCAGGACAAAAAATGTCACTTAAGCATTGTAATTGTACCTGCACCTATCACCTCCTATGGATGCTGCCTGACCCGCTGAGTTACTCCAGCACATTGAGTCTATTTTCAAACTAAATGATTTGTTGGCCACTCCCTTTAAAGTTCAACGCCTCCCCTTTTCCCACCCCCAGGGTCAAGTAGGCAGCTTGAACGGAGCTCGCAAATCAGACTTCCTAACCAACAAACGGATTTGCACAGCCTTGCTCTCAATAAGAAGGTCATCCGGCAACGTTTTTTTTTGGTTTTATTATTCATGTAGCATATTTGGTCCCTAATGATCTCTGTAGCACTTGAATCCATTTGCCACATACCATTAGCTACTGGGTGAAGCATCTCAGTAACTGCAAATCAGTGAATATTTTGTGGCTCGAGGGAATTTAGCACTGATTGATGGCAGGTCACTCAGAATTGCTTGGCAGATTTTCCAATTTTCCTGGGGAAATTGCTCATTTTTGTAAGTCCATTCCTATATATATATTTTTTCAAACCGGACAAGGCGCAGGCTTTCGAAGTTTCATCCAGCCCTGAACAGATATTACCAGAGATATCTGATGAAGATTAAAAATTCTCCTCACCGCTTATTATTTTTTTTCTTGGGCGTTGATGGGAAAAATAGTTGGAGTTAAATTGCTGTCTTTAAGACTGTTGCCCTTCTCATAGACGCACAAATCAAGTATTACGTGTGGTTGTGGTAGGTTTGCCAAGCTGTGGGCAAAATCAGATTAAACTGGAATATTTAATATTGACATTCATGCAGTCATTTTTCTTGCTTTGTCAGGTGTTGTATTTTTGATGTTAATACCGATACAGCTACATCTTCTGGTTGAAACATTAACTCGGGATTTGCTAATCCATTTGCCCTGACATTGCGAAGTGTTGTCCACACATTTCTCATTTTCTGTGTGAAATCAGCCTGTTAATCTCGAAGCTCTGTGCGCGACTTTATTTTGGAGTCGTGGAGTCGTAGAGTTGTACAGCATAAAACAGACTCTTCAGCCCACTGTGTCCATGCCAACCATCATGCCTATCTAAACCTTATCCCACTTGCCATTTCCCTCTATGCCCTGCTCATTGTAATGCCGTCACACCAACCTGTCCAAATGCCCCTTTGATGCTATTGTTTGTCCTGTCTCCATAATCTCCTCGAACAGCTCATTCCATATACCAGTTACACTTTGTGTGAAAAATGTACCTCTCCAGGTCATCTCTAAACCTTGATTTTTAAAGCTGTGTCCCTCTAGTTTAATTTAGTTTCAATTTAGAGTTACGCCACGGATGCAGCCCTTTCGGCTCAGCGAGTCCACATCGACCAGCGACCCCCGCACACTAAAGGGCTTCCCGAGTTACCCACGAATTTTCCTAAGTTTTCCCCTTGATTCAAACTCGGAGAATGTCCATAGCGAGTTTGTAGGAGGCCGTAGGAGTCCGTAGATATTTTGTTGCGGCTCGTAATGCCAGCCGTAGGTATGCGGGGCATTAGGTAAGTCGGGGCGTTTTTTCAGTATGTTAAAAAATGTCCACAAGTAAAAAAAAAAACCCCGAGTACCTACGGCTGACTATTACCGTAATTCTCCGAGTTTGAATCAAGGGGAAAACTCGGAAGAATTTGTGAGTAACTCGGGAATGCGGGACAGGCCCTTAACACTATCCTATATACACTAGGGATAATTTTTCAATCATACCTACTAACCTGCACGTCTTTGGAGTGTGTGAGTAAATCGGACATCCCAGCAAAAATCCACGCATGTCACGAAGAGAACGTACAAACTCTGTACAGACAAGCACAAGTAGTCAGGATTGACCATGGGTGTCTGGCGCTGCGCCACCGGGCCACCCAAGACTGTCCTACCAATGGAAACTGACTCTGGCTATCTACATTTTCACTGCTGCTCATGACTTTCTATACCTTTATCATATCATTAAACAGGTACACCAACAATGTTCCAGCACCCTTAGGTCAGACAGTATCCTTGCGCTCTCTCAGGCAAAATATTCCACAGCATGACTTTGAAGAAGTGGCGTGGAGTTATCTTGAGCTTCCTGGCCCCATGCAACCCACAGTCAACAATGCTGGAAGACATGATGGCTCTGTACTATCATTTGCCATTTTTATTGAACATTGCCATGCACAAAATGTCTGTTGTTTCCTACGTTGCAATAATGACCTCACAAAAATCATCAGGTATAAAGTGCTTTGGGTATGTAAAGAGCCAAATTACACAAGAACATCTTTTTTTCAAGTATGAAAGAGCTTTAAAATAAAAATTCTTGAAATTTAAATGTTTAACTCAACAATGCACTAAGTATTGCTGTAAAGATATTTGGTAGCACGAATAGAAAAAGGACAATGTTCATTTAAAAAAAAAAAATTTGATTTGTTTTGCTGTATGATATCAAAATTGAAAGAAACATGAGTATTTATTATAAGCACCGGATATGAACCAGAAAAATAAAATGTTTCCTTTATTCAGCTTTACAGGGACATTAAACACAACTTTTATTGAATTATTGAGTCACATGGGTAAAGAGCTGATCCCCAAAACTACTGAAGGAGTTCATTTAGTTCTGCAAGGGCAGCAAGCTACAAATGTATTTATTAATTTCTGAAGACAGAATTTCTGCTTATTATTTTTGCAGCAATCATTGAATATATTTTATTCATAAGATCATAAGTGAAAAGAGCCATTCAGCCTATCAAGTCTGCTCTGCCATTCCATCATGACTGATCTATCTCTCCCTCCTAACCCAATTCTCTTGCCTTCTCCCCACAACCTCTGACACCAGTACTAATTATTCTCAATCTCTCATGGAGTGGTCTCATAAATTTCCTTCCATATTCTCTCAGTTCAGACATCTTACAAGTGGTATGTGTTGCAATTTGGGAGATTGAATATAAGGGGAAAATATACAATGAATGACAAGCCCTTAACAGCATTGATGATCAGAGGAAATATTGGGTTCCAGGTCCATAACTTGTCAGTACAAGTACACAGAATGGTAAATAAGGCATATGGTATGTTTGCCATCAATGGTGTGAGCATTGAGCATAAGAGTCTGAAAGTCATGATGCACTTTTATTGGACTTTGGTTAGGCTGCATTTGGAGTACTGTGGGCAGTTCTGGTCGTCCCATTACAGGAAGGATGTGGTGACTTTGCAAAAGATGCAGAGGGGATTTACTACATGATACCTGGATTAAGGGATAATAGCCAGAACAAGAGGTTGGACAGACTTGGATTATTTTCTCTGGGATGCTAGTGGTTGAGCGGAGATGTTTTAGAGGTATATAAAATTATGATAGACAGTCAGACACATACGGCAGACAGTCAGATTTTTTTCTGAGGGTGGTAAAAATGAAATATTAGAGGGCTTAAAATTATGGTGAGAGGGCAAAGTTAAAAGAAGATTACAGTTTGTTTTACAGAGAGGGTGGTGAATACATGGAATGCTTTGCAAGGAGTGGAGCTGGAGGTAGAGATGATAATCTATATAACTAAAAGTCTCATCTTGACCATCTGTGCTGTATATTGATGAAAAAAAATGCTATCATATATCGCTATGATTTTTGGCCATCTTACTCACAGTCCTCCTCCGCTGTGGCAGCCCTGAGGATTTTTCCGATTGATGAAAAATAAAAAACTTATGAATGTTTAAAAAATCTTGAGATCAGCTGATTGGTCCTCTCGCCTGTCAATCACCACACTTAAGGTAACGCCCCTTCCAGGGGGGGTGGGGGGGCAGGACTATAAAACCCTGGATGCCTGGACGTGAGCCGGTCACTCTGGAAGATAGTGAGGGAGAGGCCACAACTCTGATTCTGCTGTGAGTCTACAGAACTGTGAGTCTACCCTTTATGTGCTTTGTGTGGTTCATTTGGTTATGTGGTTATGTGGTTATGTGCTTTCTGTGGTTAACCCTTCATGTGCTTGCAATAAATGATTTGTTAGCCAGCAATGTGCTTTGCAATGAATGATGATTTGGTAACCCTTAATGTGCTTGCAATAAATGATTTGTTAGCCCTTAATGAAATGAAATGAGTTGTTTGGCCTGCCCTATACTTGAAATTGAAATGGAGATGGAAATGAAATCAAATTAGTTGTTTGGCCTGCCCTGTGCTTTTTCTTCTGCTTTACCTTTCCTTTGCTTGACCTCACCTGAAATGAAAGCAAATGGATTGTATTGTTGGCTGGCCTGCCTGCCCTGTACTTTTGCTTTTGCTTTGCATTTGCTTTGCTTGAGCTCACCTGAAATGAAAGCAAATGGATTGTATTGTTGGCTGGCCTCGCCTGCTCTGTGCTTGAGTTGACTTGAAATGGATTGACTTGACGTGAAATGGATTGAAATGGGTTGTTGGCCCTGCACTCACTGTGCTTGACTTGACTTGACCATCAACACCCATGCTAGTGCTCCATTAACCACCCCCCCCCCCATTAATGTGATCATGGCTGATCATCCACAATCAGTACCCTGTTCCTCCCTTCTCCCCATATCCCTTGACTCTGCTATTTTTAAGAGCTTTGTCTAGCTCTCTCTTGAAATCTTCCAGAGAACCAGCCTCCAACACCCTCTGAGGCAGAGAATTCCACAGACTCACATCTCTCTCTGTGAAAAAGTTTTTCTTCATCTTCATTGTACAGCAAATGGCCTAACCCTTATTCTTAAACTGTGGCCCTTGGTTCTGGACTCCCCCAACATTGGGAACAGCCACTAGCATGTCCAAACCCTTAATAATCTTACATGTTTCAATAAGATACCCTCTCATCCTTCTAAATTCCAGAGAATACAAGCCCAGCCTGTCCATTCTATCAACATATGACAGTCCCGCCATCCTGGGAATTAACCTGGTGAACCTACGCTGCACTCCCTCAATAACAAGAATGTAATTCCTCAAATTGGGAGACCAAAATTGCACACAGTACCTCAGGTGTGGTCTCACTAGGGCCCTGTATAACTGCAGAAGGACCTCTTTGCTCCTATACTCAACTCCTCTTGTTATGAAGACCAATATACCATTTGCTTTCTTCACTGCCTGCTGTACCTGCATGCTTACTTTCATTGACTGATGAACAGGGACCTCCAGATACCGTTGTACTTCCCCTTTTCCCAATTTGACGCCATTTAGATAGTAATCTGCCTTCCTGTTTTTGCCACCAACGTGGATAACCTCACATTTATCCACATTAAACTGCATCTGCCATGCATCTGCTGCCCACTCACCCAACCTGTCCAGGTCACCCTGCATCCTCATAGCATCCTCTTCATAGTTCACACTGCCACCCAGCTTTGTGTTATCTGCAAATTTGCTAATGTTATTTTTAATCCTTTCATCTAAATCATTAATGTATGTTGTAAATAGCTGCGGTCCCTGCACTGAGCCTTGTGGTACCCCACTAGTCACTGCCTGCCAGTCTGAAAGGGACCCGTTAATCCCTACTCTTTGTTTCCTGTCTGCCAACCAATTTTCTATTCATGTCAGCACCCTAACCCCAATACCATGTGCTTTAATTTTGCCCACTATTCTCCTATGTGGGACCATATCAAATGCTTTCTGAAAGTCCAGATACACTACATCTACTGTCTCTCCCTTGACAATTTTGCTAGTTACATCCTCAAAAAATTCCAGAAGATTAATCAAGCATGATTTCCCCTTCATAAATCCATGCTGACTCGGACTGATCCTGCTACTGCTATCCAAATGTTCCTCTTTTTCATCTTTTATAATTGAATCCAGCATCTTCCCCACCACCGATGTCAAGCTAACTGGTCTATAATTCCCTGTTTTCTCTCTCCTGCCTTTCTTAAAAAGTGGGATAACTTTAGTTATCCTCCAATCCACAGGAACTGATCCCGAATCTATAAAACATTTCTACTCCCTCAGTATAACAGACCTGTAAATTCACTAAATTTCGTTTTAAGTATATTATTATCATGTGTGCCGAGGTACAGTAAACAGCTGTGTTTTGCATGCCATCTAATCAGATCAGATAACACTATGCATATGCACATAATCAAGTCAAATTCACGTACAATAAATAAGTGCAGTAGCAAAGTGGAAGACGCAGAATGCGGAATATAGTTCTCAGAATTGTAGTGACAGTTCCATAGACGAGCGAAATTCTTGATAGGTTAAATGGTGAAGATAAACGCAGTGGTGGTTAAGCTAAAAATAATGATGGAAGTGGTGAGACCTTCAGATTCATTGCAATAATAAAACACCAGTTCCTTCTTCTGCTTACAATGTTGTTCCCTATTTTTCTCCTACATATTCATAAACTACATTTGTTGTAGATTCTAATCAAAAGAGGAAAATTGTACTTTTCCATTCCAAAGGAGCCATGTGTTATGATGTATAAATGCTGCAATTCTGAAAAATAATGAGGCAGATGATGCAAAACTTCTTTAAATTTACTTTCATTAAAGTCGGTCTCTGTAGACCTTGCGGTATGTTCTAAGCTCCTCAAGTGTAACCTGGAATCTTATTACTTATGCTGCCTTGCCTCACTTACTTTATGAAGGTGTAATTGTTTAATGTCAGATTAATCCATGTGAGGAATATTATTAGAAAACAGGATAAAGTATCAGGGTACATGGATCCTGCTGGAAACAAGAGGAAAGGTTATAAAGAACTATTACTGAGGAGCCTGCCTATCGTGCACGGTGGAGCAGTGGTAGAGCGCCAGAGCTTACAGCGTCAGAGACCCGGGTTTAATCCTGACTACGGATGCTGTCTGTGGCAATCAATTCCACAGATTCACCACCCTCTGACAAAATAAATTCATTCTCATCTTTCTACAGGTACATCCTTTTATTCTGAAGCTATGGCCTCTGGTCCTAGATGCTTCCACTAGTGGAAACATCCTCTCCACATCCACTCTATCTACTCTATTCATTTTTCGGTAAATTTTCTTATTCCTTTTCTCCGGATAATGATGGAAGTGGTGAGACCTTCGGATTCATTGCAATAATAAAACACCAGTTCCTTCTTCTGCTTACAATGTTTGTTCCTTATTTTTCTCCTACATATTCATAAACTACATTTGTTGCAGATTCTAATCAAAAGAGGAAAATTGTACTTTTCCATTCCATAGGAGCCATGTGTTATGATGTATAAATGCTGCAATTCTGAAAAATGCCTGACCCGCTGAGTTACTCCAGCATATTGTGTCCGTCCACACTGTTCCTCTCATTTGAAACTCTGCAATAACCTCAAACCAGAAGAATTATGCATCTTATGCTGAGAGCACTTTTAGTTAAAATGCATGTGCATATGAGCTGACAGAAAAAGAAGATTAAATGCACAAGATAATTTTTTCTTTTACAAACGACAAGTTGAGGTGACTGTTCGGATGCCAGGTCCCACAGCTGAATCACAGTGTATGGATAATCAATCATTAAAAATATTGGTCTGTACGACTCAAAGACCAAATTGAATACGATTTTCCCAACTGATTCCCCTCTCTGTAACAAATGACACCTCCAAGAAGCTACCCTAACCCATTCTTTTGTATCCTGTATAAAAATACAAAACTTCTGGATGGGAATATTCAATACCATTTATAAAACACTCAAAATTCAATTGGAGTCAGATTCAAAATTAAATAATATTAGGAATGTCATAAGGCTGCTCTAAGTTAACGACATTCCAAAAACGTTTCCTTGACTATGGTTTAATAACTGTGAAAAAAGTATACTTAAATTCTGGAAAAAGATAACAGTTCCCACAGTGAAGATGTGGATCACGGAAATGACCGAGACACTACATTTAGAAAAAATAAGGCTTGTTTTGTCTGATAAATCAGACCAATTTTCCAAAACATGGTCTCCTTTCATTGAATTTCTTCAACAGAATGGTTGAACTCAAATTTAAAACTGATGCTTGGGTTGGGTGAGCGGGTGTAGGGAAGGATAGTGGGAGTGCTTTTTCTCTTTTTTTCTCTCACTTCTTTTGCCAGTTCAGGGGTTTTTTCTTCTCTCTTTTTTGTATCTTTCTTCTTTCTCTTCATTCTTTCCTTTTTACTTTTTTTCCCGATTCATTTATCAGTTTATAAAATGTTAAAACTGAAGCTGTACGGAAATTGTATAATTGTTATGTCGATTGCTTTCTTCTTGTACAATTGCTTCTAATAAACTACACATTAAAAAAAAAAAAAAATGTTGGTCTGCACAGTCAATATAAAATATGCTCATCGCACATGATCCTGTTGATGTAGAAATTACATAAATCCTACCTTGACAAAGGGAAGTTTAACATTCTTTGTGTGTCTCGTGAAAGCACTGGGAAACAATATATCTTCACCAAGAGCTTCTAAACTCATTGTAGGAAGGAAATGCAGATACTGGTTTACACCGTAGATTGACACAAAATGCTAGAATAGCTCAACGAGTCAGATGGCATCTCTGGAGAAAAGCAATAGGTGACAATCTGGGTTGAGACCCTTTGTTAGATCTGAATTGGAAGAGTCTGTAGAAGCGTCCTGACCCAAAAAGTCACTCATTCCTTTTTTTCCAGAGATGCTGGCTGACCCACTGAGTTACTCCAGCATTTTACGTCTCTCTTCTAAACTCAATGCCAGTTTCTCATGTTACCTGGTTTGAATGCCTCAGTAATGCACAATATTGACTGTAGAAACAAGGAACTGAGGATGCTGTTTAATACACAAAAGGACACAATCTGCTGGAGGAACTCAGCGGGTCAGGCAGCATCTCTGGAGTACATGGATATATGGCATCTCATGCCAGGACCCTTCTTCAGACTGCTTCACCTATCCAGGTTCTCCAGAGACGCTGCCTGACCCGCTGAGTTATTCCAGCACTTTGTGCACTTTGATCCACAATGTTGCTTGACTGGTTTATATTTCAAGGCACTGAAAACATTTAGAAGGAGCTGCGAAGAAGCCATAGAGTCACAGAGAGATACAACATGGAAACAGAGCCTTCAACCCACCAAGTCCATTCCAACCATTTTCTTCTTCTTTCGTGTGGCGTGCACAGCCTAAAGTTGTTGGACAACTTGTTCTATTTGATCTTCCGTTTGTGCACATCGAGTTAACTGCATTAGTCGAAACAAGGCGGACCACGTGAAGGTTGCAATCTTCCACCCCCATTCCAACCATCAACTAATTATTGTTTGAAGAAGGGTCCAAAACCAAAACGATGCCTAACCCTATTCTCCAGAGATGCTGCCTGATCTGTTGAGTTACTCCAACATTTTGGTTCTACTATTAATATATAATAGTCCTACTTTTCATTTTTATCCCTCTTAAATTCTACCACTTACCTATACACAACAGCTGTACACACTGTGGTCAATTAACCTCTCAAGCTGGACATCTTTAAGACGTGGAAACTGGAGTACCTATAGAAAAAACATGTGGTCACAGGAAGAACGTGCAAACTCCACACAGATAGCACCCAAGGTCAGGGTTGAACCAGGGTTACTGATGCGGTAAGGCAGTCCTGACCTGAAAAGTCACCTAACCATGTTCACCTATCGATTATTGATCATCCGTTCACACTAGTTCTATGTTATCACATTTACATGACAATTCATATCACATGACAATTTACAGAAGCCAATTAACTTACAAACCTGCACGCCACTGGGACGTGGGAGGAAACCAGAATACCTGGTGAAAACACACACAGTCACAGGGAAAATATGCAAACTCCACACAGATAGCACCGGACGTGGGGATCAAACCGAGGTCTCAGTTGCTGTGTGGCAGCAGCTCTACCAGCTGTGCCGCTTGGCATAGATGAGGATACACAGCAGCCACTGTGAACTGGTTGAATACTTAGGCTGGCTGACGGTATTCCTATCATGCAAAATAACACATGTGGTGACGTCTTGTGGTATGCCAGCCTGTAGATTTTAAGCTCATGTTTCTGAGATGGGACTTGAAACAATCTTTAGAAACAGACAAACTAGCCAGCTTGTCAAAAGTGTTAGAACAAAACTCAAATGATGGGGCACGAATGAGGACATTGGAAGCACGGCAGCCTGAGGAAGAAATGACTTCAAATAGATGATGAAAAATCAAGCTGATTAAATGTTCTCAGAATACCTCAAAGCACATAAAAATTATGAATTGCTTTTGAATTTCAGTCACTGCGATTAAATGTGCAACAAGGATGCCAGTCCGCACTATGCAAGCTCCTACTAACATCAATGGTTGGTTGCGGTGATGATAACTGAAGCCTAAATATTCACCTAAACGACGGGGAGAACTTTCCAGCTCTCCTTCTGTTTAAAATCCTGAGTCTTATGACATGAGAGAGTGGATGGAGCCTTGACTTCACATAAGACCAAAAGACGTGGGATGGCACAGTGACGCAGTGGTAGAATTGCTGCCTTACAGCGCCATAGTCCCGGATTATGATTGTGAGTGCTGTCTGTATGGAGTTTGTACATTCTCGCTGTGAGGACATGAGTTTTCTCTGGGTGCTCTGGCTTCCTCCCACATTCCAAAGACGTACTGGTTTGTATGTTAATTGGCTTCTGTAAATTGTCCCTACTGTGTAGTGTCGAACCAGTGTACAGGTGATCATTGGTCAGTGCGCTCAAGGGCCAAAGGGCCTATTTCCACGCTGTTTCTCTTAACTAAATTAAACCAAATATAGGTGCAGAATTGGGCCATTCAGCCCATCAAGTCTGCTCCACCATTTGATCATAGCTGATGTATTTTTCCCTCTCATAACCCATTTTCCTGCTTTCTGTGTAAAATTTGATGCCCTTCCTAATTATGGTTCTTTGCTTTGCTGTAAAAATACCCAATTACATGACCTCCATAGCCATCTGTGGCAATGCATTCCAGAGTTTCCTCACCCTCTGGCTAAAGAAATTCATCCTCTTCTCCATTCTAAAGGTATATCCTTTTATTCTGATGCTGTGCCCTCTAGTCCTAGACTCTGCCATGACTGGAAACACCCTCTCCACATCCATTAGATAGCATGGATGTGGAGAGGATAGTGAGCTTCCTTTTTGAACCATTGAAATCCTTCTGGTGAAAGTGCTCCCACTGTACTATTTGGGAACATTGATTTAGTTTAGTTTATTGTCACGTGTATTGAGCAGGCATGTGCCATGAGTAATTACTCAGGGTAGGCAGTCAGTCGGCTTTTTTAAAATCTTAAACCGTGCATGCGCAGCTTGTTCTCCTCTCCGTAAGCTGTCAGTCGACTTTTATAAAGTAATTTGACTTCAAAAGCCATATCGCTAAATAAAGTACCATATTTCCTGACAATGAAGACACACCTGCGTCGAAGACGCACCCCCATTTTGAGTTGCTAAATATTGAAAAAAGGCTGGCGGGACATAGAATTTCTCATGCTAATACATAAATAAATAAATAAATATAGTAACAATTCTATTTGTCCAAGGCTACCAAATCTCCTCCATTCTGAATGACTGAATAGGTGGGGGATGGAGGGCGACGGCAGGTGGAGAGATGGTGAGAAAAACGGGAGCACACTGGGTCAAATTGAATCAGTTGTGATCTTATTGAATGACAATATTAGTTCAAGGGAGAAATTGGGGGGGGAGAGAGTTCCTTTCACAGTGTGTGGGGAGTCTGGCCTGGGTCAGCATGGGCTTTTACTTCAAACCAAACCCCCACCAAATATTTGGAGTGCTTTTTCTTAAATCCAAAACCCCACCAACCATTTGCAGTACTTTACGTCAACCCATAACCCCACCAACCATTTGCAGTGCTTTTACTTCAGCCCAAAACCCCACCAACCATTTGCAGTGTTTTTACTTCAACCCAAAACCTCACCAACCATTTGCAATGCTTTTACTTCAACCCAAACCCCCACCAACCATTTGCAGTGCTTCTACTTCAAACCAACCACAGTTCAATTTTCAAACCACATTAGGGGCACTCAAGGTCAGTAAAACCACTCACAGTTTAGTAGACGTGTTCAGTGTTATTCACAGCTCAGACTGAGAGACGTGACCCTCTCACTTCCCCCATCTTGCAGAGACTGAGTGAGGCACAACACTTCCGGGTTTTATAGTCCCTCCCTCCTCCCACCAGCAGAGGCAGCAGAGAGAATGTCAACATTTTAAAAACATTAATAACTTTTATTTTTAATCAATGGGAAAAATCCTCTTGTCCTGCACAGTGGAGGAGGTCTTTGAGTGAGATGGCCAAAAATCACAGCTGTAAGTAGCAGTATTTTTTCAAAAATAATGAAACAGAAAACCAGGAAGTGGTCAAGATCTTACTTTACGTAATATAGATTACCCTTTTATAATTTTAGTCAGGGTAGGCACTGCCTACCTTGCCTACTCTGATGGCACATGCCTGGGACCGAGGTACAGTAAAATGCTTTTTGTTGCATGCTATTCAATCAACGGAAAGACTATACATGATTACAATTGAGCCTGCCCACAGTGTATGGGTACAGGGTATAGGGCATAATGTTTAGTGTAAGATTGAGTGCAGTAAAGTCCAATTGATGATAGTGCGAGGGTCTTCAATGAGGTAGAGAAATTTGCTCGACAACTCTCTAGTTGGTGATAGGATGGTTCAGTTGCCTGATAACAGCTGGGAAGAAACTGTCTCTGAATCTGCAGGTGCGTGTTTCACACTTCTACACCTCTTGCCTGAAGGGAGAGGAGAAAAAAGGAAACAACCGAGATGTCCTTGATTATGCTGGCTGCATTTCCGAGGAACAATGTTAGTGGAACAGAGATACGGGAGGAAGGGAATCAAACAAGGGAAGTCAGGTAGGAGAGAGAGTGTGGACATTGTATCATAGTACAACAAAATGTGACATGGCTTTGTCAACAAACATGGAATGACTGGAATTTATTTCCTGCTAAAATAAATTCCTGGAGGAAATAAAATTGTGCTGTTCCAATAACAGGTGTAGTTTTATTGCCATTACAAACTTGAAGTCAAGTTATTGCCTAAACCTTTCAGGTAAAGTTGTTAAGAATATTTTCTGGGAAGAACTAGTTCCCCTGTGAAGAGACAAGAGTAGTGAAATGGATTTGTCTTCAATGCGATTTAGACAAATGAAAGGTGATCTATTGAAGTAAATAAGATTCTGAGACACAACAGAATGTATTTCCTCAAGATGGACAGTTTAGAATTAGGGAGTATGGTCGCTGGATAAAGTGTCATTTTATGTCTGAAATGGGGAAATATTTAGCATCCAAAGAGTCATACAGCATAGAAATAGGCTCTTCAACTCATCCATACTGATCAAGATGTCGACATTGACTACTTCCATTTAGATGCATTTGGTCCATTTCCCTTACAATCTTTCCCATCCATGTAGCAGTCCAAATGTCTTTAGACTATAGACTGAGAGATACAGTGTGGAACATATCCAACATAGTGCCAGTGTATGGGGTGATACAGTGCGGAAACAGGCCCTTTGGCCCAGCAAATCCACGCTGACCAGTGATCATTCCTTACCCTTGCACTACCCTACACACTAGGGATAATTTACACTTTATGGAAGCCAGTCAACCTACAAAGCTGTACATATTTGGAGTGTGGGAGAAAACCCATGTAGTCACAGAGGGAACGTACAAACTCTGTGCAGACAGCACACGTGGTCAGGATCGAAACTGGGTCTCTGGCATTATAAGGCAGCAACTCGACCACTCTGCCAGTGTGCTGCCCTTTTAAACATTGTAATTGACCCCATCTCTATAGCTTTTTAGGGCATGTTCTTCCAAGTACCCACTGCTTTCCGTGTGAAAAGTTAGCCGCTTGGATCCCTTTTAAATCTTTCCCCTCTCATCTTTAAACCAATGCCCTCTGGTTTTAGACTCACCTACTACGGGAAAAAGACTGCAACTATCTATTTTATTTAAACTTCTGATTACTTTCTAAAACTTCCCCTTTGTTATCAGACTACTGAACAGTCCTCTCATAAAATAGAGTTTAGGCCTAAACTGCCACCTCCTTCCAATCTGCCACCTTTTGTGGACATTAGACTCTTTTCTCTGGAACTGAAATGCTACAGTGCTGTAAAACTATACCGCACTCTGGTATTTTTTCTTTGCACTCTCTGGTGTACTTGTGTATAGCTTAATTGTACTCATGTGTAGTATGATTTGAGTTGATCAGGCAGCATGCAAACAAAATGCTTTCCACTGTATCTCGGTACATATGCCAACAACAAACCAATATAAAACCCTATAAATTCTCCTCGCAATCTCCTATGAGTCATACAGCATGAGAACTGGCCCAATGGCTCAACCTGCGCACGCTGCGACCAACAGGCTGCATCTACACTAGTCCAGCCCTAGCCCATAACCCTTTAAACTTGTCCTATCCATGTACTTGTCCAAATGTCTATTAAATGTTGTGATAGTACCTGCCTCAACAACCTCCTCCGGCGGCTCGTTCAATATACCCACCACATTTGTGTGAAAAAGTTACCCCTCAGGTTCCTATTAAATCTTTCACCCTTCACCTTAAACCTATGTGGGTTTTCAATTCTCACACTCTTGGCAAATTACTCTGTGCATTTACCGCACATAACTTTATAAACCTCTCTATAAGATCACCCCTCATCCTCCTGCGCTCCAAGGAATAAAGTCCTACCCTGCTCAACCTCTCCCTATAGCTCAGACACTCGAGTCCTTGTAAGTCTTCCCTGCACCCTTTTCAGCTTGACAATATTCTTCCTATAACTTTGTGACCAAATTGAACACAATACTCTAAATGTTGCCCGACCAATGTCTTGTACAACTTTAACACGATGCTCCCGGGAAAAAATCCAAGCCCATTAATCTCTTCTGGTTTCATGGAAGTTGTTTGGATGGTACAGCAGAAGAGTTGCTAACTTATTGCACTAGAGACCTGGGTTTGATCCTGAGTATGGGTGCTGTCTGTATGGGGTTTGTACGTTCTCCCTGTGACCGCATGGGTTTTCTCTGTGTGCTCCTGTTTTCTCCCACATTCCAAACACGTACAGTGATGTAGGTTAATTGGTAAAATATTATTTTTAATTATCCCTAGCGTATAGGATATTGTTAGTGTATGGGGTGATCATTGGTCGTCGTTCACTCAGTCGGCCAAAGGGCCTGCTTCCCCCTGGTATATCTAAAGGCTAAAGCTTGTAAAATCTTTGGAATTCTCTGGCTGCAGAATTTCTGATAAGCAACCATTCAAGAGAGACATTGACAGGTTTTGTGCAGAAAGGGAGTCAAGGGATATTGGTATCAGGCAGGAATATTGATGGAAAAGAGAAGCTGCCATGATCTAAATGAATGATAGAACAGTGCTGAGTGACATAACCTTGCTGAAATTTCCACATTTTAATGCCAAAGATTAAGAATCTATACCCCGAAGGGTAGAGTTTGATTGTGAAAGATGCCTCTTGGACAACCTAGACATTTTATATTGGACATCTTAGAGAATAAAGCGTTAATATTCAAATATCTTTGTGACTTGGACCAAGATCTGAGGAGGCTTTGATGTGTCATAACAAGAATAGAGCTCTCGTCTCCAGCTTTTGATGTCGGAGTGTTTTAAACGAGAAGTGCATGTGTAAAGAATTAAAGGAAAGTAAAATGTCAGCCCTGAGAGATCAGGATGTATCTTTATTGTCTAAAGTATCAAATAGAGGGAAAGCAATCCATAACCCAAAGCATCAAAAGGCAATATTTAAAAAGTACACTATTCTTCCATGTCTGAGAAGAACTTTATTAGGAAGTCATGTTTCAGAGAGAAGCTTTGAAGTAAATAATTATAACTGACAAAACAAATGAAGTGTTGTCGGTGGATTCAGGGATAAACATGTCATGAAGCTTTACCTGTGATATGAATTGTTGGTTTGAGCACCTGTGCTTCAGTTGTGACACAGTGGTGCAGTGGTAGAGTTCCTGCCTTACAGCACCAGAGACCCGGGTTCGATCCGGGCTATGGCTGCAGTCTCTACGGAGTTTGTATGTTCTCCCTATGACTGCGTGGGTTTTCTCTAGGTGCTCAGGTTTCCTCGCACACTCCGAAGATGTGCGGATCTTTAGGTTAATTGGCTCCCGTATATTGTCCCCTAGTGTGTTGTAGGGTAGAACTAGTGTGCGGGTGATCACTGGTCAGAGTGGAATTGATGGGCTGCTTGGCCCATTCCCACACTGTCTCTAAACTAAACAATGTTTTTTACACTTATGCCTCATGATGATGTATGATGAAAGAATGGGTTGACTGGGCTTGTATTCACTGGAATTTAGAAGGATGAGAGGGGAACTAATAGAAACATATAAAATTCTTAAAGAATTAGACAGGCTAGATGCAGGAAAAATGTTCCCAATATTGTGGGAGTCCAGAACTAGGGGGTCACAGTTTAAGAATAAGGGGTAGGCCATTTAGGACTGAGATGAGGAAAAACTTCTTCACCTAGAGAGTTGTAAATCTGTGGAATTCTCTGCCACAGAATGCAGTGGAAGCCAATTCAATGGATGTTTTCACGAGAGATTTAGATTTTCCTAATAGGGCGAAAGGAATCATAGAAACATAGAAACATAGAAAATAGGTGCAGGAGTAGGCCATTCGGCCCTTCGAGCCTGCACCGCCATTCAATATGATCATGGCTGATCATCCAACTCAGTATCCTGTACCTGCCTTTTCTCCATACCCCACAAGGGCCACATCTAACTCCCTCTTAAATATAGCTAATGAACTGGCCTCAACTACATTCTGTGGCAGAGAATTCCACAGATTCACCACTCACTGTGTGAAAAATGAATCTCATATCGGTCCTAAAAGACTTCCATTTTATCCTTAAACTGTGACCCCTTGTTCTGGACTTCCCCAACTTCGGGAATAATCTTCCTGCATCTAGCCAGTCCAACCCTTAAGAATTTTGTAAGTCTCCATAAGATCCCCCCTCATTCTTCTAAATTCCAGCGAGTACAAGCCGAGTCTATCCAGTCTTTCTTCATATGGAAGTCCTGCCATCCCAGGAATCAGTCTGGTGAACCTTCTCTGTACTCCCACTATGGCAAGAATGTCTTTCCTCAGATTAGGAGACCAAAACTGTACGCAATACTCCAGCTGTGGCCTCAGCAAGACCCTGTACAACTGCAGTAGAACCTCCCTGCTCTTGTACTCAAATCCTTTTGCTATGAATGCCAACATACCATTCGCTTTCTTCACTGCCTGCTGCATCTGCATGCCTACTTTTAATGGCTGGTGTACCATGACACCCAGGTCTCATTGCATCTCACCTTTTCCTAATCGGCCACCATTCAGATAATAGTCTGAATTCCTGTTTTCGCCACCAAAGTGGATAACCTCACATGTATCCACATTATACTGCATCTGCCATGCATTTGCCCACTCACCCAACCTATCCAAGTCACCTTGCAGCCTTCTAGCATCCTCCTCACAGCTAACACTGCCCCCCTGCTTTGTGTCATCGGCAAACTTGGAGATGTTGCATTCAATTCCCTCATCCAGATCATTAATATATATTGTAAATAGCTGGGGTCCCAGCACTGAGCCTTGCAGTACCCCACTAGTCACTGCCTGCCATTCTGAAAAGGACCCGTTTACTCCTACTCTTTGCTTACTGTCTGCCAGCCAGTTCTCTATCCACATCAATACTGAACCCACCAATACCATGTGCTTTAAGTTTGTATACTAATCTCTTATGTGGGACCTTGTCGAAAGCCTTCTGAAAGTCTAGATATAACACATCCACAGGTTCTCCCTTATCCACTCTACTAGTTACATCCTCAAAAAATTCTATAAGATGCGTCAGACATAATTTACCTTTCATAAGTCGCTGAATTTGTCCAATGATTTCACCACTTTCCAAATGTGCTGCTATCCCATCTTTAATAACTGAGTCTAGCATTTTCCCCACTACCGATGTTAGACTAACTGGTCTGTAATTCCCCGTTTTCTCTCTCCCTCCCTTTTTAAAAAGTGGTGTTACATTAGCTACACTCCAATCCTCAGGAACTACTCCAGAATCTAAAGAGTTTTGAAAAAATATCACTAATGCATCCACAGTTTCTGGGGCTACTTCCTTAAGTACTCTGGGGTGCAGAGTACTTAAGGAAGTACTCTGGCCCTGGGGTTTTAACGGACTTTAATCCATTCAATTTACTTAACACCACTTCCTGGCTAACCTGGATTTCACTCAGTTCCTCCATCTCATTTGACCCCCGGTCCCCTGCTATTTCCGGCAGATTATTTATTTCTTCCTTTGTGAAGACAGAACCAAAGTAGTTATTCAATTGGTCTGCCATGTCCTTGTTCCCCATGATCAATTCACCAGTTTCTGACTGCAAGGGACCTACATTTGTTTTAACTATCCTTTTTCTCTTCACATATCTATAAAAACATTTGCAGTCAGTGTTTATGTTCCCTGCCAGTTTTCTTTCATAATCTATTTTCCCTTTCCTAATTAAGCCCTTTGTCCTCCTCTGCTGGACACTGAATTTCTCCCAGTCCTCTGGTAGGCTAATTTTTCTGGCTAATTTGTGCTTCATCTTTTGTTTTGATACTCTCCCTGATTTCCCTTGTTATCCACGGATGCACTACCTTGCCTGATTTATTATTTTGCCAAACTGGGATGAACAATTGTTGTAGCTCATCCATGCAGTCTTTAAATGCCTTCCATTGCATATCCACCGTCAACCCGTTAAGAATCACTTGCCAGTCTATCTTGGCTAATTCACATCTCATACCCTCAAAGTTACCTTTCTTTAAGTTCAGAACCCTTGTTTCTGAATGAACAATGTCACTCTCCATCCTAATGAAGAACTCAACCATATTATGGTTACTCTTGCCCAAGGGGCCATGCACTAAAAGACTGCTAACTAGCCCTTCCTCATTACTCAATACCCAGTCTAGAATAGTCTGCTCTCTCGTTGGTTCCTCGACATGTTGGTTTAGAAAACTATCCCGCATACATTCCAAGAAATCCTCTTCCTCAGCACTCCTGCCAATTTGATTCACCCAATCTATATGTAGATTGAAGTCACCCATTATAACTGTTTTACCTTTGTTGCACACATTTCTAATTTCCTGAGTGATCCCCATCCCCAACTCCACTACTACTGTTATGCCTAACTCCACTACTACTGAATCAAGGGATATGGGGAAAAAGCAGGATTGGCAATATCACATTGAATGGCCAAATGGCCAACTCCTGCACCTATTTTTCTATGTTTCTATTTAGAAGGTTTTGTGTTGAAATTACACTCCAAAGACTCCAGCACAGGAAGCAAGGATGGTGTCCTTGTGCATCCATTGTGCAGTTCACATATGGGGTGTTTTCACTTGGATGGATTGTTACGTGAGGTGAACTTTTTAGGGATTATTTTTTCTGTGATGAAGGAATTAGTTTATTTTGGTTGAGAGATACACAGATACAGTGAGAATCAGCACTGGCCACTGATCACCCCATGCACTAACTCTATGCCATACACGAGGGACAATTTGTAATCTTTAGCAAAGCCAATTAACCTACAAACCTGCACATCTTTGGAACAAGCTGACAGAGGAGGCAGGTGCTAAACCAACATTTTAAATACATTTGGACAGATACACGGATTAGAATTGTCTAGAGTGATATAGGCCAAGCGCAGGCAGGTGGGAATATTATAGATGGGGGCATCTTGGTCCTGGACCTGTTTCCATGCTGTATAACTCTATGACACTGTTAAAATACTAGGAGGCTAAAGGGCCTGTCCCACTTTCCCGAGTTACTCACAAATTCTCCCGAGTTTTCCCCTTGTTTCAAACTCAGAGATTGACTGTAGCGAGTCCGTAGGAGGCCGTAGATATTTCGTATCGGCTCGTAATGCCAGCTGTAGGTACTCGGGGCATCAGGTAAGTCGGGACGTTTTTTCAGCATGTTGGAAAATGTCCACGAGTAAAAAAAATAGCCCCGAGTACCTATTACTGGCTATTACTGTAATTCTCCGAGTGTGAATCAAGGGGAAAACTCGAGAGTAACTCGAGAAAGTGGGACAGGCCTTTAACAGCATGTCCTCCAGAGATTCTGCCTGACCCACCGAGTAATGGCAGCACTTTCCAGCAATGTCAGTTCCTTGTGCCTCTGCTGTTATTTTTTTTAATTATATAGTAACCCAGTCGTTTTATGGTTTCCATTACTGCACATGATTTTTCTGTCCTGGTGGAATTTAACCTCTAATCTGGTGATCATTATTCCATTCCCCTGAATACCTAATTCAGTAACGTCAGCACTCACTTGCTCAAATGAGGTGTTGCTACCAATTCCAATCTCTTGATTTATAGCCACCATGATTAATATCTGAGCACAGAACAGGGCTCAAACCAAGCACTCGCCAGAAGCCTTGACATCAAGGAGAAGTTTGCACCGATTAACGTCACCACAATTAATGCTGTCAAACAGAGTTGGTCAGATGGACACAAAATGCTGGAGCAACTCAACGGATCAGTCAGTAACTCTGGAGAAAAAAGATTGGTGATGTTTCGGGTCAGGACTCTTCTGCTGAATGAAAGTAGAGGGGACGGAACTGGAGGTAAGAAAAGGCCAGAACAAAACAGGACCTGCAACAGTTGACCAAGGAAGGGTGGAGCCCATAATAGCTCATTGTTGGCCTGCATTCCCTGTCTCCCCCCTCCCCCACCCTCCCACCCGAGACATCCTACAGTTTCCACTGTTCGCATCCCTGTATCCCTGATAACAAAGGGATATAGGATTGTGAACAATGGAACTAGCAGGATGACTCAGATGGGGGGTGGGGAGGAGGTTGGGGGTGGGGGAAGAGAGGGAATGCAAGTGTCATAATTAGAATGCAAAAGTTTCTCAGGTCTGCAAATATTGACAGACTCCAGGGACCACCGAACCTCGAAGGAGGGAGGAAACAATCATTGCAGAAATGCATTTTTATTCATCTCTTAGATGAGATGTTAAACTGGGATCTTCTGCCTGCTCAGCGCAAACTGGCTGCCGTTTTCCCACGCATTACAATTGCAACTGTACTTCAACATTTGTGAAGTGCTTTTTTGGAACTGTGTGGCTTTGAAAAGCACAACACAAATGAAATACTTTCCTCTGCAATCGATCTAGTAAGCTGAAGCCGCAGGTTAATTTAAATACTCTTGCGGGAATGTGAATCTGTTTCCTAAATCGAATCACATGGTGGAAGGGAGATCCATGTGTCCATGGGTATATTTTGTTCCAATGTTCCCTAGTGTCCACCAATTGTCTGAAAGAGCTGCAGTAATATATTAAGAGTTATTTAAAATAAAACTGAAACCCAACGCAAAACTGATTATCTTTGGAACAATGGAAGTCGGCTTTGAGCTGACCATTCCAAAAGAGCTTCCTTAATTATGGCTTAATAACGGCAAAAAAACATATACTAAAATTCTGGAAAAATGCACCCACACCAACGCTTAAAATGTGGATTTCAAATATGTCTGAAACGTTACACCTCGAAGACATGAGATTCATCCTAGCAGGCAAATCTGACCAATTCTTAAAGATTTGGTCTCCCTTTATTGACTTATTACCAGCATAAGGTGCAACATAACTTTGTAAATAAACTTTCAGAACCGAGTGAGGGGTGTGTAAAGATATGAAGCAGGTACATCCCTTTTATTTTATTTTCTTTATACTTTCTTTTTTTTCTTTTTCTTTCTCGTGCTTTACATGTTTATGGGCTCTCTCTTTCTACTTTTTCACAAACTATTAATATCACTGCCTTACCTAACTTTCTCTCTCTCTCTCTTTTTCCTGCTTCTGTTACTTTTCTATTATTAAATTTAAAAACAAGAAGTTGTAGATGAAATGTATTATGTTATTCTTGGTTTATACTACTGTACATTACTTCTAATAACAATATTTTAAAAAATATATCTATATATATATTAAGAGAACCATAAGACCATAAGGCAGGAGTAGAATTAGTCCATTCTGCCCATTGAGTATACTCCGCCATTCGATCACGGCTGATCTATTTTTATCTCTCAATTCCATTCTCATGCCTTCTCCCCGTAACCTTTGACACCCTTAATAATCAAGAACCTATCGATCGCCGCTTTGAGAATACCCAATGACTTAGCATCCAGTGCCATCCGTGGCAATGAATTCCACAGATTCACCGCCATCTGGCTCAAGAAATTCCTCCTCATCTCCTTTCAAAAGGTACGTCCTTTTATTCTGAGGCTGTGTGCCCTCTGGTCGTACACACTCCCATTATTGGAAACAACCCCTCCCGACCTTTCATTGTACGGTAGGCTCCAATGAAACTCCCCCTCATTCTTCTAAACTCCATCATGTACAGGCACAGAGTCATAGTGTCCTTTGCTCCGAGGGACGAGAATGAAGAATGAGAAAGACCAACTGTGAGTCAAGAGTCATGAGTCTAGTGTTTTATTTGTCATATGTACTGCTAATGGAACAATTAATTTCTTAGTCATCAGTGGAACAGTGGTGCAGGTAGTAGAAACATTGCCTCACCACTCCAGCATCCTGGGTTCAATCCTGCCTCAGGTGCCATCTGTGTGGAGTTTGCACGTTCTCCCTGTGGGCATGTAAGTTCCCTCCAGGTGCTCCGGTTTCCTACCACGTTCCAAAGACGGGCAATTTGCTCCATTATGTCTCCACTAGTGGAAATGTGAGTGGAAGAATCTGGGGGAGATTGATGGTGCAGTGGGGAGAATAAAAGGGGCTGAGTGGAAATTGTGGCTTGATGTTCAGCACAGGCTGGGGTGGAGGAGGTAGATACGATAGTGGTATTTAAGAGACTTTTGAACAGGCACATGAACATGCAGGGAATGGAAGGACATTCTAGAAACATATAAAACATGATAGCAGAGTCTGAAGGATTCTGACCTGAAATGTCACCTATTCCTTTTCTCCAGAGATGCTGCCTGACCTGCTGAGTTACTCCAGCATTTTCTTGTCTATCTTCGCTGTGAACCAGCATCTGCAGTTCCTTCCTACGCATATAAGAGTTGGTCTTTGCACAGACATTGTGCGCCAAAGGGCCTGTTCCTGTGCTGTACTGTTCTATGTTCTACGTTGTATGTTATATGACTTTGTGACTACCTTACCACTGGATGTCTAATGTGGCAAGTTCATCAGCTTCGGTAGAAGGTTAAAACAAATCTGTAATTGGATCTGAACTTGCCCCGGGGTCTTAAGTCAACTGCAATATAAGTGAAGCAATTTTCGTTGGAAACTGGTCAGATTAATTTTTTTTAGTTCTCTTGCTATCGGGCACAATTATCCGAAGGAGTTGGAAATCATGTTCGGAGAAGCCAAAGCACAAGGCACGAACTGGGTGGTGCAAGTAACCAGGCAGCAACTGGAAGCATGGGAGTGATGCTATCTCTTCATGGTTGGAAATAAATTGGTCTTCAGACACAGCTCTCGGTGCTACAATATGTGGTACAGATGCTGTCCAATCTCATGTTCCAAGGCACTCTGAAGAGAAACGATTTGTGGCGTTTCAAGTCGAGACCCTCCCTCATCCTTCTTTCTGCTGACTGGATAGCACGCAACAACAAAAATACTTTCACTGTACCTCTGTGAACGTGACGATAAACAATAAACTAAACTAAACCAAGGTTTGGACGTTGAAACTTAGCTCAACCATTGTGGCTGTGTTGGACTTGACTCAGGAGATCACAAGGCCCTCACATATTATCATCACTCTCCTTGAGGAGAGCAGGTGCTCGATATCCACATCACCACCTGCAGCTGAGATCCATCAGAGGAAAACTGAATTTACTTGGGTTGTACAGAGACTGGGAACAGAAATGAAAATGACACAAAGTGATCCATCAATGTTCGGGGAGAGAAGGTCTGCTGGTAGCCATTTGGAGGTACTGAGCAGGTCTAAATTGAGTGTTGGACACGTTTGTCAGTGACGGATGGGAACGGAGGACTACAGTGTCATCAGCATGCATAAAACCTGCTGTTTCTCAATGCACCTCAGGGAGGTCATTGATGTAAACAACAAAAAAGATAATAAAGAGCTGAATATGGAACCCTGGGGAACTCTGTGAGCAAGGCACTCATTGCCTGATGTACCATTCTATTGAGAACTTTGTGTTTACACTCACCAGAGGAACAATAGGCTTGTACCCCAGAGAACATGGTAGACAATGTGAATCTAATTTAGGATGCATAGTGGTGTGCTGGAGCAGTCCTGACTCGGATGTGTTAATAAGGCACCAGGTCCAGTTACAGCTCTATTGTTACAAATTGCGCCATAATTATATTATAGATTATAGATCAAACGTGTCTTTTCTGGTTTCAGTATTCTTATTTGGGTTCACTACTTCCGGGCAACTCTACAAGGATAATGCTTGTTAGAACACAAGAAATAAGAGAGATAGTTGGCTATTTTACCTCGAATTGATTAAAGGAAATGTACGGGGCAATTTATTTTAGAGTGATAGGAGCCTGGAATGTGTTGCCAGGGATGGTGGTGAAAGCAGACACAACAGTGGTGTTGAAGAGGCTTTTGGATAGGCACATGAATATGCCG
This sequence comes from Okamejei kenojei, assembly GCA_035221665.1. Taxonomy (NCBI): domain Eukaryota; kingdom Metazoa; phylum Chordata; class Chondrichthyes; order Rajiformes; family Rajidae; genus Okamejei; species Okamejei kenojei. Next base: position 31,077,913 of record CM069147.1, on the reverse strand, counting down.
GGAATACAGGGATATGGATCACATGCAGGCAGAAGGGATTGGTTTAACTGGCACGGACATTGTGGGTGAACGGCCTGTTCTGTGCTGTACCTTTCCATGATCTATATGCTCATCAAGAATAACTTCATTTTCTTTAGGTTTAGGGTTAAGTTTATTATTGTCACAGTGAAAAGCTTGTTTTTCTTGCTGTTCAGGCAGATCAGATATGCCATGCATTCATACAAGAGACGAACACACAAAGAGTTGCCACAATTTTCCTGCCCTATACCCAATTCGACCAGGATCGAACCCTGGCCCCCTGCACTGTAAGGCAGCAACTCTACCAAAGCTCCACTGTGCAAGACCCTAGAAGTACATTTAATAATGTCATGCCCTGTACTGCATTACAGGGTGGACTCAGCTACAAAAATGTTCAGAGTTTGCCAAAATAATTCTCTATGCTTGAAAGATAACAGGTCAATTAGTGTTGCAATTCCACATCCCATTATCACCCTCTTTCAGCTCACCTCATTTTTGTGTAGGACATTTAATTACACTTGTTTTTCACTTCATCATTCTGTCCACCCCCTCACCATCCCCCTCCACCTCCCACCCTTCTTTGCCTCAACAGTCATTGAATACCTGTCGGATCTCTTATGTTTCGCATTTTTTAATGCTAAGGCGCTGATCTGAAATATTAGCTGCTAAATGCATCTGAAATATTACCTCCATTCCACCTTACACAGGGCTTGCCTGAGCTGTAGAATGTTCCACAAAATGCTGGAGTAACTCAGCGGGTCAGGCAGCATCTTTGGAGAGAATGGATCGGTGCTGAATGGTAATGATTGGACGGTTCATGGCAGGATTCTTCTTCAGACCCAACCCAAAACAACACATTTTCTTCAGAGATGCTGCCTGACCCGTTGAGTTACTCCAGTGTTTTGTGCCTTTCTTTGGTATAATCCAGCACCTGCAGTTCCTTTTTTTTATCACATTTTTCTGCAGAATGTTTTAAGCATTTTCTGGTTAATGAAGGCATGATGGCGCAGGAGGACAGCGGCGTAGACCGAGGTAAAATCCAGCCATCTTATCCGCCCGCAAGAGGGTACATTTTCAGAACAGTGGCACAACTGGTAGGCCTGCTGCCTTGCAGCACCAGAGACACAAGTTCGATCCTGACCTCGGGTGCTGTCCATGTCAAATTTACACGTTCTCCCAGTGTCCTCATGGGTTGCCTCCGGGTGCTTCGATTTCCTCCCACAACCCAAAGACGTGCGAGTTTTTAGGTTAATTGGTCTCGAAATTGTCTCGGTGTGTAGGAAGTGGATGAGAAAGTGGGATAACAAAGAACTAGTGTGAACAGGTGATCGATGGTTGTTGAGTCGAAGAGCCTGTTTCCATGCTGTATCTCCAAATTAAAGGAAGTCAAGAGTGTTTAATTGTTATATACACAAACCTATGGAACAATTACATTCTTACTTGCAGCAAAACAACAGCCTATAAATGCATAGATAATATGTACAAACTTCAATAAATTCATAACTACCAGTGCAAAAAAAAACCAATGCATCTCTGGAGCAAAGCAATAGGTGACGTTTCAGGCCAAGACCCTTATTAAAAAACAAACTGCCAGAGTAACTCAGCTATGTATGAAGGAACTGCAGATGCTGGTTTAAATCAAAGATAGACATAAAATGCTGGAGTAACTCAGGCAGCATCTCTGGAGAGAACGTCATCTGTTCTTTTTCTCCAGAGATGCTGCCTGTCCCGTTGAGTTACTCCAGCATTTTGTGTCTATCTTTGGAGGAACTCAGCTTCTGTGATGGGAAAAATACAGAGGACTTTTCGAGTCGGGGCCCTTCTTCAGACTGATGGAGTAGAAGGGAGTTAGCTGGCAGAGAGAAGTGAGAGGAAAGGGTGGGTCTCCCTTTCTCTTCTCTATCCACCTATCACTTGCCAGTCTTTTTCAGGCTGGTGAAATTGTGTACGACAAGTGGAAAAGAGAGGTTGAGGCAACCAGCCTGAAAAAGACTCCCGACCAGAAAAGTCATCTGTCCATGGCCAACAACAGATGCTGCCTGACCTGCTGAGTTCCTCCAGCATTTTGTCTTTCTGCCCAGAAATTTGGCACAGTTACCTGAGGAAATATTAGCACCAAAGACCAAATGTTTGGCCAAAGAGGAAGATTTTAAGAAACATCTGAAAAGGATGGAAAAGATGGAGAGAGGAAGAGAGGAACATGAAGGGAAGTCAGGAGCTCAGGATTTGGTGAAAGCATGGTCATCAAAGGTGAAACTAAACTTGGGGAACACAGAGAATTAGTTTAGTATAGAGATACTGTGTAGAAACAAGCCTTTTGTCCTGCCAAGTTTGAACCGACCAGTGATCACCCATACATTAGCTCCATACTACACAGTGGGAACAATTTACATAAGCCAATTAAATTGCCAATCTGCACGTCTTTGGAATGTGAGAGGGAGCTGTAGCACCTGGAGATAACCCATGCAGTCACAGGGAGAACGTACAAACTCCATACAGACAGCACTTGTAGTCAGGATCGAACATGGATCTCTTGTAAGGTAGGAACTCTCCCGCTACGCCACTGTGCCATCCCCAACGGACAGAGAGAGAAATGAAAACGTCACAGGGAGAAAGTAGTCAGAATTAGACCTGGGTCTCCGGTGCCATAAGGCAGCAACACTACTGCTGCGCTACTGTGCCGCCCAATTCCTAGAAGGTGGTAGGTCTGGAGGAGATCACAGAGTGAATGGACGAGTCAATGGAGGCCACCAAAAACACAAGACTATTTACTGGTCTAATTAGTGTGCACTAATTTCCAAGCAGACGGCTATAAATAAATATTTGAGATTTGTTGATCATTATACAAACTCATTTTCATTTTATAGGATAATAGTTTCAGTAAATTACACCCAGTGCATATGGAGGGAAAGCTGTTCTGTTTCGGAAAGCAATGGCAATGCAGTGTGGGTTCAAACCTGCCTGAGATGGGTCGGTACAGAAAGGGTTAAAGCACGCATTCTCATTTTTAAGTTGGAAGCCGTCCAAATATTTCAACCAAACCATCTGGCTAAGGTTCAATTTGTATACTGACAATAATTAAACACACTTATGTTTCTTTACTGTATACCAAGTGACCTTGGGATTGAAACTTGCTCAAGTGTTCTGAAGAATCCATGGAACATCTGGGAGAGTTAAAGTTAAAACAGCTGGCATTTGTGCATAAATTAGATTCCACTCATTGCCCTGGAAACCGGGGAGTTAATTACAGATTATCCATTTCTCATAGCTGACTTGGGAGATTAATTATTTTACAATTTCTCCAACGACAACGCACCATTGTAAAGATGAATACCAGTGATAAAGCACTGGACCATCCCGTTTCACTCCCACCGAAGCCTTTCTTCCCACCTTCCCCGCGGTCATCACCATTTCCAAATGGTGCTAGACCTTTCAATCTATTGTCCAACTTGAGTGATTATTCCACCAATTAATCATTTTATTTGTTGTGGGAAGAGAATGCTTCCTCTTGCAACTGTTCATCTTACTACCATGGTTTCAGTTCAACCACATCAGAGGAAAAAAAAGACACCAAGTGCTGGAGTAACTCGGCAGGTCAGGCAGCATCTGGGGAAGGAATGGGCAGGCGATGTTTCGGGTCGGGGTCCTTCTGCGGAGTGGAGATAAATGGATATCACTTGGGAACATCAAAGCAGGTCTTTGTTCAAGCCTCCCCAATCTGCTAGACTTTATTTTTTTATATTTTAGAGATACAGTTTGGAAACAAGCCCTTCAACCCACCGAGTTCGCCCCGAACATTGATCCCTGTACACTAATACTTTTCTACACACCAGAGAAAATTAACTTACAAACCCGTACACCTGTGGAGTGTGGGAGGAAACCAGAGCACCCGGAGAAAATCCATGAGGTCACAGGAAGAACATACAAGCTCTGTACAGACAGCACCCGTAGTCAGGATCGAACTCGGGTCTCTGGCACCGTAAGGCAGCAACTCTTCCACTGCGCCACTGTGGAGCCCCAGAGATGCTAAATCATGGCCTGCCTACACCCACTCGGGTAGAAGTAAAACATCCGATGGCTTTATGTCAAAGAACAGCACTGAAATTATCCCAGGGCCATGAGATTTATTGAACCCTCAGTTGGAATTACTGGCACACAAATGTTCTCTGCACAACTTGCCCGCTATTACTTTACAGTACAACAGTCACAAACCTGCACTGTTTCCTTTGAACACCTGGAACTTCATATATTAGCAGAGACTCCAGGTCAAGCCATCAGAAGTGCAAGCAGTTGGGTTCCATTGGCAGAGTGGTTCCGAGTTGGAAGAAAATCCAATATTGATCTGGAGACTTGAGTGCAAATTTCAATGCTGTCTCAGATTTAAATTAAGCGCATTCAATACGTCTAGAATAAAAGGCAAGTGTGGGGTCACTGCAGATTGTGAGAAGGAGGAGATTGTTGTGATGTTTCTCGCAGGGAAATATCTGCTGTCCATGTGTAGCCTGATGCAGGGCTTCAACTCAAAATGCCGACTAGTCCTTCTTCTCCTGCAGATGCAGCGCAACCCACTGAGCTCCTGGATCAGATTGTTTGCAGATTGTCCAGCAGCTACAGTCTCTTGTCTTTCCATTCCAGAAAATTTGGCACTATAGCTGAGCACTTTAGAGAACTCTCTCTCCATCCCCTTCTCTCTCCCTCTCCCTCTCCCCACTATCCCCCCCCCCCTCCCCTCTCTCTCTCTCTCTCTCTCTCTCTCTCTCTCTCTCTCTATCCCTCTGTTCCTCCTCCATCTCTCCCACTTTCTCTCCCTCCCTCTCTCTTTCCATCCTGCTCTCTGCCCCTCATCCTCTCCCCCTATTTTCCCCCTATCTCTCCCCCTCTCTTTCCTCAACAAAACTGAAATTGAAAAAAAAATATGGGAATTGGTCAGTAAAGTGGAATTAATAACAAAGATCTGATCCACCATGACTGATCTGATCTGATCTGATCCACCACAACTTCATCATGACTATACTGAGAATGGTGCATGTCTGAGAGCATTATGGCTCGCTGCCGCCCCTCTTTGTGAGTAATGCAGTAAAATGTCTTCCGATTGATGCAATTTCTATCACCCTCTTGAGATGTCTGAAAGTACTGGAAAAGAGAGTGGTTGAAGCTGGAAATTGAGTCTGTACTCGCTGGTTCAGAAGGATGAGGGGAAACCTCATTGAAACTTACCAAATAGCGAATGGCCTGGATAGGGTGAATGTGGAGAGGGTGTTCCCATGAGTGGAGAAGTCTGGGACCAGAGGGCACAGTCTCAGAATCTGTGCTTTTTATTTAGATCTTTAGTATCTTTAGAAAGAAGGTGAGGAGGATTTTTTTTTTTGCCAGAGGGTGGTGAATCTGTGGAATTCATTGCCACAGATGGCTGGAGGCGAAGTCAATGGATATTTTTAAGGTGGAGATTGATAGGTTCTTGATCATTGATGGGAGATGGGTGATCGCTGGTTGGCATGGACTCAGTGGGCCGAAGGGCCTGTTTTCATACTGTATCTCTAAACAAAGAGATCCATTGCAATCTGTGTACTGAAATGGCAGAGAAACACATTCAGTTTTGGGACAATTAGAAATGGACATTTGCCAGTGAACTTAAGGTACCAAAAATGAGTAAGCCATGATGTCAAGAGTCAAGAGTCAAGAGTGTTTTATTACCGTATGTTCCGAAATAAAACATTGAAATTCTTACTTGCAGCAGCACAACAGAGGCTGGTGAATCGGTGGAATTCATTGCCACAGATGGCTTTGGAGCCTATGTCAACGGATGCTTTTAGATACTTTTAAGGCAGAGATTGACAGATTTTTGATCAGTAAGGGTGTCAGGGGTTATGGGGAGAAGGCAGGAGAACGGCTTTAAGAGCCATTATTGAATGACGGAATAGACTTGATGGGCCGAATGGCTTAATTCTGCTTCTATATCCTATGAACTTATAAACATAGAACTCTGTAAAACCCATTATAATCAACAACAAAAAGGTTCCATATATATATATATATAGTTCAGAGGGTATTTGGAGGTTGCAGTATTTAATAGCCTGATGGTTGTAGGGAAGAAGCTACTCCTGAACCTGGACGTTACAGTTTTTAGGCTCCGTACCTTCTTCCCTATGGCAGGAGTGAAATGAGAGCATGGCCAGGGTGATGTTGATCTCTTATCATACTGGCTGCCTTTTTGAGGCAGCAACTCTTGCAGATCGCTTTGATGGTGGGGAGGTGAGTACACGTGATGGACTGTGCAGTGTTCACAGTGTTGATGCAGGAGAGGGGTAGGCAATCTCTACGCAAGTCCCACCACAAGTGGCAATGTATTACTGAGGTCAGTGCCACAGTTGGTACTAGAGATAATGGAGGAATCCAGAGTCAATCCACTGATATCCTTCTCGATATCACCCCAGCGAATATTAAACCATTCCACTTCTCTTTGAAGTATCACTTTTTCACAGCTGTTACCTTAATTATGCCCAGTTTTGGATCTGTTTTTGCATTTTCCTTTAAGTGTGAAGGCTCTAATAACGAAGATTAAAGATGTGCAGAAGCGACTGATAAAAAGTCTCAAGTACAGGACGTATGTGCTTGAGATTTGCAAGTACGGATCTAAGTCAGCAGATGCATTTAATGTTTGTCTGTGAAACTCATTGATTTGTGTGTAATAGATTCAGTGACAGGTGTGTTCAAACTGGATTCGAGAGGTTCGAACAAAAAGCTGCTTTGAAGTTCTCAAGCTATCTCCATTTATCTATTATAGCCTTAATAGTATTGCTGTTCTCACCTTGAAGTGTCTATAGAAATCACCCAGAACGGAGTTTAGACTGTCACTAAAATCTGTAGTCTTTAGTCCGAGATGAGTGGTGTGTTGACTTGGTTTGCCAAGTTATAGAACGTGAACTCTCTATTTTACTGTAACAAAGTGCATCCATTGACATAAAAATTGCACTCTGTCACACAGAAGAGCTAATGTAAAACTGTGAATTACATAGTTTTACCATCTTAGTAACACACTTTATGGATGGACCATTCGTGTGTTAAATCTGCATGATGCATCATTGGGTGGCGCAGTGGTGCAGCTGGTAGAGCCGCTGCCTCATGAGACCAGGATTCGATTCCTCGGATGTTGTCTGTGTGTGAAGTTTGCACGTTGTCTCAGTGACCGTGTGGGTCTTCACCGGGTGCTCTGGTCTCCTCCCATATTGCAGAGACGTGCTGGTATGTAGGTTAATTGGCCTCTGTAAAAAATTGCCCCCCAAGCATGCAGGAAGTGGATAAGAGAGTGGGATAACATAGAACCTGTGTGAACAGGTGATCGACGATTGGCAACGACTTGACTGGGCCAAAGGGTCAGAGACCTGCACTTGATCCTGAACCTGGGTGCTGTCTGTGTGGAGTTTGCATGTTCTCTCAGTGATTGCGTGGGTTTCCTCCAGGTGCATCAGCTCCTTCCCACATCCTGTAAAAGTGCAGGTTAATTGGCCCTCTGTGAAATTACCCCCAGTGTGTAGGGATCAGATGTGAAAGCAGGATTGGTGGCCGATTAGGAAAAGGGGAGATGCAGCGAGACCTGGGTGTCATGGTACACCAGTCATTGAAAGTAGGCATGCAGGTGCAGCAGGCAGTGAAAAAAGCGAATGGTATGTTAGCTTTCATAGGAAAAGGATTTGAGTACAGGAGCAGGGAGGTTCTACTTCAGTTGTACAGGGTCTTGGTGAGACCACACCTGGAGTATTGCGTGCAGTTTTGGTCTCCAAATCTGAGGAAGGACATTATTGCCATAGAGGGAGTGCAGAGAAGGTTCACCAGACTGATTCCTGGGATGTCAGGACTGTCTTATGAAGAAAGACTGGATAGACTCGGTTTATACTCTCTGGAATTTAGGAGATTAAGAGGGGATCTTATAGAAACTTACAAAATTCTTAAGGGGTTGGACAGGCTAGATGCAGGAAGATTGTTCCCGATGTTGGGGAAGTCCAGGACAAGGGGTCACAGCTTAAGGATAAGGGGGAAATCCTTTAAGACCGAGATGAGAAAGACTTTTTTCACACAGAGAGTGGTGAGTCTCTGGAACTCTCTGCCACAGAGGGTAGTTGAGGCCAGTTCATTGGCTATATTTAAGAGTGAGTTGGATGTGGCCCTTGTGGCTAAGGGGATCAGGGGGTATGGAGAGAAGGCAGGTACGGGATACTGAGTTGGATGATCAGCCGTGATCATATTGAATGGCGGTGCAGGCTCGAAGGGCTGAATGGCCTACTCCTGCACCTAATTTCTATGTTTCTATGTCAAAGCAGGATAACATAGAATGAACAGATGATCAGTGGTTGGCATGAACTTGGGGGACCAAAGGGCTGTTCCATGCTGTATCTTTTGATCAATCAATCAAGAGGATGGCACTGTGGCCTCGCGTATGATTTTGCTGGGCCAAAAGGCCTGTTTCCGCACTGAATCTCTAAAACTAAAACTAATACAATCAAAAAACACTTTAACAACAGCGATTGCATACTGCAGTGAGGGTCCATCATTATGCCACATCTGGATTACTTGGTTCATTGCAGCAGAATGCTGCAACAGCTGTTCTGCCATGACTGCCTTATGAGGACTGATTTGGAAGAGGGCATTTTGTTTCTATTGCTGTTGTTATTTCTGTTCACAGCTGAAGAGATTGTCAGGGCCGCCAGTACAGATATTCCTCTGAGACAACTTGTTGGAATGCAATGAATTTGAGGAGGCACTCAGTGAAGAGATAAGGAAAAGGCTATCGGTGGTTCAAGGCGACTTGAGGTGGGGTCGCTCAGATAACACACACACACACAAAAGGATACCCACACTCAGCATGTGGTAGTAGCTGTGGGTGCAAAGTTCAAAGAAAGGTCTCAACTCGAAACATCACCTATCCATGTTTTCAAGAGATACTGCCTGACCCGCTGAATTACTCCAGCATGTTGTATTATTTTATGTAGTTGTAGGCTAGAGGCTAGAGAAGTGGTATGGCAATGTAATGATAGAGTTGCTGCCTTAAGGGGCTGTCCCACTTGGGCGACTTAATCCGCGAGTTCTGGCGAGTTTGCCCTCAACTCATACTCGCAGCCTGGTCGACACGAGGTTGTAGGAGGTCTTTGTAAAGGGGTTGTCCCACTTGGGCGACCTAATTGGCGAGTTTAGAAGAGTTTGAAAAAATGTCATGTTGAAGACCTCCTTCAACTATGTAGAAGACCTCCTTCGACTTTGTTGAAAACCAGCTGTGACTAGCTACGACTAGCTACGACTAACTTCTGGAAAATTGGACACCGAATAGTGGAGAGTGAAGACGACCTCCTTCGATCTCCTTTGACCTCCATTTGATCATGATGAAGACTATCGATGACTACCTTTGACTACCTTCGACTACCCTCGACTACCTACGACTAACATGCCGATCTACTACGACCTACAACAACTAAACCTACGAGTAAAAAAAGTATCGATTTTTTTCCATGGCAAACCTTTTTTTACTCGCGGGCATTTTTTAACGTATTGAAAAAAAATGCCGCAACCCAGCCGAGGCCTTGAGTACGCAGAGAGCACTCTCGAACATGAAGGAGAGTTACGAAGACCTCCTATGACCTCGTGTCGACCATGCTGCGAATATGAAGCGTGGCCAAACTCACCAGAACTCGTGGATTAGGTCGCCCAAGTGGGACAGGCCCTTAATTCTCCTTCATGCTCGAGAGTAGTCCCCGTGTACTCGAGGCCTCAGCTAGGTCACGGCGTATTTTTCAAATTATTGAAAAATGCCCGCGAGTAAAAAAAGGTAGCAATGGAAAAAATCAATACTTTTTTCCTCGTAGGTTTAATCGTAGTAGGTTGGCATGTTAGTCGTACGTAATCGAGGGTAGTCGAAGGTAGTTGAAGGTAGTCGGAAATACCTCTTCGACATAGTCGAAGGGAGGTCTAAGGAGATCGAAGGAGGTCGTCTTCACTCTCCACTATTCGGTGTTCAATTTTCCCGAAGTTAGTCGTAGCTAGTTGGAGCTAGTCAAAGCTAGTCTTCAACATAGTCGAAGGAGGTCAAAGGAGGTCGAAGGAAGTGGGACAGCCCCTTTACAGTACCCAGGTTCGATCCTGACCTTGGGTTCTATCTGTACGGCATGTGTATGTTCTTCCTGTGACCACATGGGTTTCGTCCGGCTGGTCCGGTTTCCTCTCACACTCCAAAGACATACAGGTTTGTAGGTTAATTGGCTTCTGTAAAATTATCCCTAGTAAATAGGAGAGAACTAGTGTACGGTTGATCACTGGTCGGTGTGGACACGGTGGACTGAAGGGCCTATTTTCACACTGTATTTCTAAACTAAACTAAACTAAACTAAACAAAAAATGTTCATCTGTCCATGAGTCCTCTGTCAACACATCATGCTTGTAATCACGTGTAGTGTTTCCGCTGACTGGATAGTATGCAATAAAAAATCTTTTCACTGTGCCCTGGTACACGTGACAGTAAACTACTCTTAACTGAACTAAACTAAACTTCGGTGTGCATTGTTTCTGGTGGTGCTCAGGATCCCTCCACAGTTGCTCCTCTGGCAGAGGTGCTAATGAGTACAGGTTTGTGGACACAGTTTAGTTTAGTGTTACAGCACGGAAACAGGCCGTTCGGCCCAACGAGGCTGCTCCAACCAGCGATCCCCGCACATTAGCACTGTCCCTGCACACACTAGGGACAGTTTACACTTATACCAAGTCAATTAACCTACATATCTGTACATCTTTGGAGAGCAGGAGTTAACTGAAGATCTCGGCGAAAACCCACGCAGTCTCGGGGAGAACGTACAAACTCCGTGGAGACAGCATCCATAGTCGGGATCAAACCCAGATCTCCGGCGCTGCGAGAGCTGTAAGTCAGCAACTCTACCGCTGGGTCACCGAGGCCGTCCACTGCTTGTGCGCCGTTGTCTGCTGTTGCTACTCAACCTGGTCAGGATCAAAAGAAAGGACCCAGAGGGATGCACAAGCTACAGCGTGAGGAGGAATGGTTTCAGGTATAAGACAGTGTCTGAGTTTTCCATTCATCATAAGTCATGGAGTGTGGAAATGAGCCCAACTTTCCCCACGCCGACCACCATGCCCCAACTGCACTAGTCCCACCTGCCCGCTCGTGCCCATATCCCTCGAAACCAATCCTATCCATGTACCTGTCAAATTTTGTCTTAAACATTATGATGGTCCCCACTTCAACTACCTCCTCTGGCAGCTTGTTCCAAATACCCACCACCCTCTGTGAAAAATGTTACTCCTTGGGCTCCTATTAAATCTTCACCTTAAACCGATATCCACTGTTTTTCAATTCTCCTACTCTGGGCAAAAGACTATGCATTTACCCAATCTATGACTATGCATTTACATATCAACAAAATATCGTTCAGACTGCAAGGTCTGAATGACAATAAAGTTTTCCAATCTGTTTTTCTCAAAATTTTGTATATCTCTATAAGATCACCCCCCCATCTTCCCATGCTACAAGGAATAAAGACTCCTAGCCTTCTCAACATATCCCTATTGTTTAGACTCTCGAGTTCTGGCAACATCTTTGTAAACCATCACGTTCACAAGTGGAATTAGGCCATTTGGCCCATTGAGTCCACTCCAGCTTAAAAAAGTTCAAGAAGGATTTTCCATGAGATTCAATCATGGCTGATCTCTGCCTCCTAATCCCATTTTCCTGCCTTCTCCCCATAACCCATGGCAGCCATTCTACTCAAGAATTTGTCCATCTCTGCCTTAAAAATATCCACTGACTAAGCCTCCACAGCCTTCTGTAGCAATGAGGGTCCTCTGCAGCAATGACCTTCTCAGCACCCTTAAGATAGACACAAAATGCTGCAGTAACTCAGCGAGATAGGCAGCATCTCTAGGGAGAAGGAATGGGAGATGTTTCTGATCAAAACTCTTCTTCAGACTCTCAACCCAAAACGTCACCCATTTCTTCTGTCTAGATATATTGCCTGTGCCACTGAGTCACTCCAGCATTTTGTGTCTATCTTCGGTGTAAACCAGCATCTGCAGTTCCTTCCAACACACTTCTCTGCACCCTTTCCAGCTTGAAAATGTCGTGGAGGATTGTCCATGAGGAGACTGTAATGCAGTAGAAGGCAGGGACTGTGCAGAAGATAGGTGACAGAAGACAAAAGGTCCATCAAGGTCAATTGGTTCATGCAAGATGATGCTCATGAAAATGGTGATCGAGAATACGATTTGCATGATGAGCAAAGATCCAAGTGACATAATGCGGCAACCATCAGTGTGAAGAGCACATGTCAGGGGTCATAGGTCATCCCAAGCAAGTGGATGACATACTGTACTCAAGAAGAAATGATCCACAACATGAAGGGTGCTGGGCTTGGACACTTCAAGGAAGACATAAGGACCTTTAGCGGAGGAGATCTCAGGGGTTGAGAAGATCAAGAGCATCAAAATAATTTATAACATAGCTGTGTGCACATAACTCTATAAATAGTACCTGATTGTATAATTCCATATTCATAAATATTTGATGACACAATGTTTAGTTTAGTTTAGCTTAGAGATACAGCACGGAAACAGGCCCTTCAACCCACCGAGTTCGCACCGAACAGCGATCTCTGCACACTTACACTTTTCTACACACAAGAAAAGTTTTTACTTAAACCAATTAATCTGGCGCTGTAAGGCAGCAACTCTTCCACTGCGCCACTGTGGTGCCCCAGAGATGCTAAATCAATGGCCTGCCTACACCCACTCAGGTAGAAGGAAAACATCCGATGGCTTTATGTCAAAGAAAAGCACTGAAATTATCCCAGGGTCATGAGATTTATTGAACCCTCAGTTGGAATTACTGGCTAGGAGTAAATGTTCCCTGCACAGCTTGCCGGCTATTACTTTACAGTACAACAGTCACAAACCTGCACTGTTTCCTTTGAACACCTGGGACTTCAGATATTAGCAGAGACTCCAGGTCAAGCCGTCTGAAGTGCAAGCAGTTGGGTTCCATTGGCAGAGTGGTTCCGAGTTGGAAGAAAAATCAATACTGATCTGGAGACTTGAGTGCAGATTTAAATTGAACTCATTCAATACATCTGGAATAAAAGGCAAGTGTGGGGTCACTGCAGATTGTGAGAAGGAGGAAATCATTGTGATGTTTCTCGCAGGGAAATATCTGCTCTCCATGTGTAGCCTGATGCAGGGCTTCAACTCAAAACGCTGACTAGTCCTTCTTCTCCTGCAGATGCAGCTCAACCCGCTGAGCTCCTGGAGCAGATTGTTTGCAGATTGTTTGCAGATTGTATGGGGATTGCGCCCAGCTGTGATCCCCATACCCACAACTATCCTACACACCAGGGTCAATTTTACAACGTTGCTGAAGCCAATTAACCTACAGACCTGTACACCTTTGGAGTGTGTGAGGAAACCGGAGCAGCCGGGTAAAGCCTATGCCGTCAGATGGAGAACATACAAGCTCCATACAGGCAACACTCATGGTCAGGATCGAACCTGGGTCTCCTATGCTGTAAGGCAGCAATTCTACTGCTGCATCTCCATGCCACCCCTCTATTGTATGAACATAATTTATGGTAGCGGAGGTGTTCGGCGAAGCGATCGCCAAGCCTCCGCTTGGTTTCACCGATATAGATCATCTGGCATCTGGAGCAAGCGGATGCAGTATAGATGAGGTTGGAGGAGGTGCAGGTGAACCTCTGTCGGACCTGGAAGGACTGCTTGGGTCCCTGAAAGGAGTGGAGGGGGGGAGGTGAAGGGACAAGTGTTGCATTTCTTGCGGTTGCAAGGGAAAGGGAACACCTCCGCTCGGTCCGCAATACGATCGCTTTCGCCGAACACCTCCGCTCGGTCCGCAATAACCAACCCGACCTCCCGGTGGCTCAGCACTTCAACTCCCCCTCCCATTCCACATCCGACCTCTCGGTCCTGGGCCTCCTCCACGGCCAGAGTGGCAACACCGCAAGCTGGAGGAACAGCACCTCATATTCCGCTTGGGGAGTCTGCATCCTTTGGGCTTGAATATTGAATTTTCTCAATTCTGTTAACCCTTGCTGTCTCCTCCCCCTCCCACCTCTCCCTCAGCCCTCGGGCCCTGGCATTCCCTCTATCTCTATCTCTCCCCCACCCCAGTCGCACCAGCTTCTCATTTTCACACCACAAACAGCTTACAATCCAGGCTTGTTCCCTTTATCACCGATACTTCTTTGCATATCTTTCACTCATTGTTCCTTATCTCTCCGCATCACCGTCTATATCTCTCGTTTCCCTGATCCCTGACCAGTCTGAAGAAGGGTCTCGACCCGAAACGTCGCCTATCTCCTTCGCTCCTTAGATGCTGCTGCACCCGCTGAGTTTCTCCAGCTTTTTGTGTACCCTCGATTCTCCAGCATCTGCAGTTCCTTCTTTGAACATTTTAAAACATGTTTTTGGGATTGGTCAGGAGAGTAGAATCGAGGACAAAGATATGATCCACCATGACTTTACTGAGAATGGAGCAGGTTTGAGAGTTAGCTGCTGCCTCTCTTTGTGAGTAATGCAATAACATTCTGATTGATGAAATTACTATCAGCCTCTTGAGATCTCTGCATTGACGAGAAAAGAGTGGTTAAAGCTAGATCACTGGCTGCATTTAGCTGTGTTTAGCTGTGCACTTGAATTGCTTAGAAACAGAAGGCTATAGGACAAGCACTGGGACATGAGATTAATATGGAAGGTTGCCCACTAGTCAAAATGGATGAGTTGGGCCAAATGGCCTGCTTCCATGTTATAACTGCTGTGATGTGTATAATCCTTAGGATTTAAGAATTAATTGCATTTGGAAAAGCATGGACTTATTGGGAATAGTCAGCATGGCTTTGTGTGGGGAAGGTCCTCTCACAAAATGTCGGAATATTGATGAGGTCATAAGGATAGGAGTAGAATTAGGCCATTCAGCCAATCGTCTAATCCGCCATTCAATAATGGCTGATCTATCTCTCCCTCCTAACCCCATTCTCCTACCTTCTCCCCATAATCTCTAACACCTGTGCTAATCAATAATCTATCTATCTCTGCCTTAAATATCCACTGAGGGTAGGGAAGCGAATGGTGTCTCTATAGAATTTAGCACAGCATTGAGTCAAGTAATCATGCATCCAACGCATTGTATTAGCAATAGAAGGATAATTCCATGTTTTCGTCAGTTGCCCCATATTAAGATCTTGGCTTCAACTATACGTTTCTCCATCACTGTCGAACCTCCAATAGTCCTGCAATTAACAATCCTCCACCACCTTCTCTCTCAGCCAAAACTACTTACATCTTTCAATGTCTCATGTACTATGTTCTTTCTCTAATACTCCCTTTGATCTCTCAGCTTCCCTTAGCTCCGCAACTTTAAAATGTTACATTTCCAACTAATACTGTCACTAATGAGTAGTTAGCAAGCTGAAATGTTAATACTATCCACAGATGCTGCTGTACCCGTTGAATATTTCCATCATTTGTTTTTTCCAGACTCTTCAATCAACGTCCCATAATGTTGGGGTGGGGAAACTGGAAGCAAAGTGACACAGTGGCACAGCAGTAGAGTTACTCCACGACCGGACAATGTTTCCCCCTCCACGCTCAAGCTCTGTGCAGAACAACAGGCACTGGTCTGCAGACATTTTCAACCAGTCCCTGTACTGTCCCTGCCTACTTCAAAATTGATTTTGTACCCAAAAAGACAAGGATTACTGGTCTTAATGACTACAGGTCTGTCACACTGACCTCTATAGTCAGCTTGGCTCGAAGGGCCGAATGGCCTACTCCTGCACCTATTGTCTATTGTAGTCATGCAGACCCTTGAAAGACCTGTGCTGGCCAAACTGAAAAATATCACAAACTGGGCCCTGCAGTTTGCACGCCGGGCCAATAGATCGGTGGATGATGCAGTCAACCTAGGCCTGCACTTCATCCTCCAGCACCTAGTCTGCCAGGACACCTATGCAAGGATTTTGTTTGTTGATTTTAGCTCATCATTCAACACCATTGTGCCAGAGCTACTACACTCCAAACTCTCCAAGTTGACTGTGCCTGAACCCCTCTGTCAGTGGATCACCAACTTCCTGACAGACAGGAAGCAACATGTGAGGCTGGGAAAGCACATCTCGGACCCGCAAACCCTCAGCATAGGAGCACCGCAAGGCTGCATATTCTCTACTCTCCTTTACTCTCTCTACACCAACCGCCTTGACTCCTCTGTCAAGCTTTTCAAGTTTGCAGACGACACAACCCTGATTGGACTGATCCAGGGTGGGGAGGAATCTGCCTACAGACAGGAAGTCACACAGCTGGTGCCCTGGTGCCTTCGTAACAACCTGGAGCTCAATGCTCTTAAGACAGTGGAATTGATTGTAGACTTTAGGAGAACTCCCCTTTTCCTCCCCCCACTCACAATCAACAACACCACAGTCACATCTGTGGAGACTATTAAGTTCCTTGGAACCATCATCTCCAAGGACCTGAAATGGGGGACCACCATCAATTCCACAGTCAAAAAGGCCTAACAGAGGATGTACTTATCTGCGGCAACTGAGGAAACACATTCTGCCACAGGCAATGATGGTCCCAATCTATACTGCCATCGTAGAGTCTGTCCTCACCTACTCCATCATGGTCTGGTTTGGCTCACACACCAAGCACGACATCCGGAGGCTGCAGCGAATCGTCCAATCAGCTGAGAAGGTTATTGGCTGCAACCTTCCCCCCATTGACGAACTGTACACGGCAAGGGCCAGGAAGCAAGTGGGTAAGATCATCTCTGACCCCTCTCACCCTGACCACAAACTCTTTGCGGCACTTCCCTCTGGAAGGCAACTTTGGACTATCAAAGCAGCCACAGCCAGACATAAAAACAGCTTTTTTCCACGAGTAGTGGCTCTACTCAACAGCCATAAGCCTGTAGCCTCATTTTGCTCTGGTATTTTATTTTATTCACGTGCAATGTTATATTATTAATGTTTAATGTTTTATGTGTCATTCTTAATTGTTACTGCATGTCATGTTGTTACTTGCGAGTGGAACACCAAGGCAAATTTCTTGTACACACTTGGCCAATAAACTTAGTCATTCATTCATCCATTCATCCATTCATTCATTAAGGCACCAGAGATCTGGATATGAACCTGACTACAGGTGCTGTCAGTATAGAGTTTGTACGTTCGCCCTGTGGCTGCATGGGTTATCTCCGTGTGTTCCGGTCTCCTCCCACATATTAAAGACATACATGTTTGTAGGTTAATTGGAGTCTGTAAAGAGAAATTGCAAATTGTCCGTAGTGTGTAGGATAGTGCTAGTGTACAGGGTTATCGCTGGTCGGCGCGGACTCGGTAGGCTCTATGGCCTGCTCCCACGCTGTATATCTAAAATAAATCTGATCTTCCAACCCACCTCATTGCAGTTCTTGCCCTTTCTTCTGTTTCTGTACTTTATCTGTAGCTTTAACATTATATTCTGCCCTGTTTCTTTCTCTTTTCAGATTATTTGTTGTAATCATGTACCTTGATAGCCCGCAAAACAAAGGGTTTCATTGTCTCTCAGTACACGTGATAATGTAGTAAGCCAATATTAATAACAATGCCATTTTCTCTTTTCCCCTGCTCTTCAGCATTTCATAGTGTCGGCTCCACAAGGGGAAACATCAGTTCAACATCTAAATTATAAGGCATGCAATTATATAATGGAACTGGACTTGTGATACTAACCAGCACATGGATTATTGGATTGTAAAACAGTTCCATGGAATATGTAGGTCATATGCTGTTGCTTATTTTCATTCAAAGGAAGCCAAAGTCAAAAGCTCTTGAGGAAAAAAGAAATGTTTTGAAATAACAAAACATTGGCAGGCTTGTGGGCGATGCTATGCGTGGCAGCTGTGGATGGATGTCGGACCTGCCAAGTGAAATGCTTTTAAGTTCAATCATAATTCAGCAAGTTCTCTTATTGGGACATCCTCCCTCAGGGAAAGATGCAGGAGCCATCTGCCTGCCTTTCCCTCTGCTACTGACGGGACACAACACAATGAAAGTCCTTTGGAATTGAGATAGTTGATCAAGAGGCAAAAAGAAACAGTTTAGTGCAGGGTCATTGAGACATACAACACAGAAACAGTGCCAGCACAGTGGCGCAATGGTGGAGTTGCTGCCTCACAGCGTCAGGGACCCGGGTTCGGTCCTGTCTATGGATTACATTTATACGGAGTATGTACATTCCCCCTGTGACCGCGCGGGTTTTCTCCAGGTACTCCCATTTCCTCCCACAATCCAAAGATGTACAAAGTTTGTAGGATTAATTGGCTACTGTAAATTGTAAATTGTCCCTAGTGTGTTGGATAGTGCTAGTGTACGCTGATCACCATGGACTTGGTGGGCTGATGGGTATGTTTCCACGCACAATCTCCAAAATCTAAACTAAGTAATGATACTCAAAAAATACCAGGTTAAAAACAATATCAGGAATAGAACATGGAAATGTAGGGAATAGAGGGATATGGATCATGTGCATGCAGATAAGATTAGTTTAACTTGGCATCATATTTGGCAGAGACACTATGGGCCAAAGGGCCCCCTCCTGTGTTTTACCATTCCATGTTCAATGATCTAATGCAAGAAATTTGATTTGCAGAAGACGTACATGCCAAATATTTGAAATTGTTAAAATCCAAGTTGAGTCCGAAGTCATTAATGCAACCAGCTGATATTTAACTTCATTGAATCAGTTACGTTTTCAGAATGATCTTGAAGGAGGAAAGGGAGGCAGAAGAATGAAGTCTGTTAGAAAGACATAGGTTTGCAGCAATAGAGCTGCTGCCTTACAGTGCTGGAGGCCCTGGTTCGATCCTGACTATGGGTGGTGTCTCTACGGAGTTTGTACGTCCTCCCTGAGGCTGTGTGGGTTTTCCCCGGGTGCTCCAGTTTCTTCCCACACTCCAAAGACATACAGGTTTGTAGGTTAATTGGCTTCTGTAAAATGTAAATTATCCCCAGTATGTAGGATAGTGCAAGTGTACAGGGTGATCGCTGGTCGGCGTGGACCTGATGGGCCGAAGGTCCTGTTTCCGCGCTGTATCTCTAAACTAAACTAAATTAAACTAAGCAAAGACGAGGGAGATATCGAGAGTACTTTCTCCGCCCTGGACATCGGGGATTAACACTGTAAAGGTGATTGGGGAGGCAAATGAGACACATTTGACAAATGCCTCAACATCACTATGAGAAACTGATGGGATTAGAATTTTGAAATCAAATTGGCTGAAGGGGCTACTTCTATTCAGCTTATTATCTGGTTTCAGTACTTTCAGAGTGTTTTGACATGAAGCATTGATGAATAGCCACATATACTCCAAATCTCTCCATAACTGAGAACACTGCTTCAGGGAAGGTGTCTGTTCAGAACAAGATATTATCCTACAGATATCAAGACTTGAGCAACTTCACCACTGCATCATTGTGGACTTTTCCCTTGGCAACCGCAGAGTTGGACAATGTCTATTTTGCTTTAATTCGTGTTTGCCGCGACTTAAAGAGAATAAATCCCGGTTTAATTTTCTTCCTGTCCTGAAATTGGTGACAAATAGCAGGGATAGATTGCATGGGCAGGGGGGGAGGCTCCATTTTACGCTCACCCTGGCATTATTCATTTCGACTACTGCACACCGTTTTCCAGCTGACACTGAGTGAATTAGGAACTTTCAAAATTGAATTACTCTGTTGCTGCATTTACATTGAAGCACCAGGCCGAACATTTCCATCATCTGTCCACTAGCACTGAGTCTATTATCATGACTGGGTCCACTGTTAGTTGGAGGCAAGATTATAGCTCGCTGCAAGGCCCAGGGTAATTGAACCATTTTGCAGCAATGTAAGTCTATTTATTCAGATAGCCGAGGAGGTAGAAAAAATATCATGGCACAGCAAACGGTCCACAGAATATGTCTAGAGAAATCCAGAGGAAATACAGCACATAAAATAAGAGCACCGTCGGTTGTTAAAACGGTGCGATTTTCCCAGTAAGTGGCACAGCGGTAGAGCAGCTGCCTTACAGCACCAGGTTTGATTCTGACCATGGGTACTGTCTGTGTAGAGTTTGTATGTTCTCCACTAAACTAAACTACACTCAAGCCCTCCAGTATCGGTAACACCCTTGTGAAAAATAATTATCCGAAACATCCAATCTCCCAGCATCAGCTCACCATGGTTACTACATACTGACAAGGTTCACTGCAGTAAATAGACAAGCATTTTAACAGCATCGCTCCGACCCATAATATTTGTAACTGAGAAGGACAAACATAAGGACATAAAGGCAGAGGGAAGATAATTGACCCTTTGAGCTTATTCTACTATTCAATAAGACCATGGCTGACCAGGTATTTCTACCCTGCCTGTTCTCCTTATAATCCTTGACCATGTAATCTGTATCCCTCTTCCCTTTGATAGTCTCATTACCTCCATAGCTTTCTGTGCAAAATTACCCCATAGATTCACAACCCTCCGAGATATCGAATTTCTCCTCGTCTCACTCTTAAACGGATGATCACTCATTATTAAGAAATGCCTCCTTGTTCTAGATGCCCATGACTCAAGGAGATGGCAAGAAGTCACGTTGCAGCTCCATAAGAATTTGGTTTGGCCATATTTGCAGTTTTGCGTGCAGTTCTAGTCGGCCCATTACAGAAACTTTGTGGCGGCTTTGGAGAGAGTGCAGAAGAGATTTACCAGAATGCTGCCTGGATATTGCGTATTATGTACAAGGAGATAAAGCATGAAAACAGGCTCTTCAGTCCACTGAGTTCGTGTCGACCAGCAATAACTTAGTTCTATCCTACACAAGAGGGACAAGAAAACAGAAAGCATTTAACCTACAAACCTGCTCATTTTTGCAATGTGGGAGGAAACTGGAGCACCTGGAAAAAACCCACGCAGGTACAGGAGGAACATACAAATTCCATATGGACAGCACTCCAAGTCAGGATTGAACTTGTGTATCTGGCGCTGTAAGGCAGCAGCTCCACTGCTGCACCACTGTGGACAAACTTGGATTAAAATGCCAGAGGTTGAGGGGAAACTTTTTAGTTATATATAAAATGATGAGAGAGTTATAAATAGGTTATACAGTCAGAACTTTTTCACAGGGTGGAAATGTCAAAGACTAGAGGGCATAGTTTTAAGGTGAGAGAGGCAAAGTTTAAAGAAAATATGTGGAGCTAGTTTGTTTAAAGAGAGCGGTGAGTGCTGTGCCGCCCAACGATCCTCGCACACTAACACTATCCTACACACACTGGGGACAATTTACAAATTTACCAAGCCAATTAGCTTACAAACCTGTACTTCTTTGGAGTGTGGGAAGAAACCGGAGCATCCGGAGAAAACCCACGCAGGTCACGGGGAGAATGTACCAACGCCATACAGACAGCACCTGTAGTCAGGATTGAACTCGGGACTCTGGCGTTGTAGGGCAGCAACTCTACCGCTGCATCACCTTGCCACCCGTGCCGTCCATAGACATGGATATGCAGGGAATGGAGGGATATACAGTAGATTGCATGTAGGCAGATCAGATTAATTTATCTTGGCATCATGTGCTTTACAGACACTGTAGGTCATAGCACCTGTTCCTGTGCTGTACTGTTCCATGCTCTATGAATGACACCACCATTCCCTTCCAAGTTACGCATTATCCTGAGATGGAAATGTTGCGGCATTTCCTCATTGTCACTCTCTTCAAAATCATGGAAGACTTCACCGTACTCTCGGAGTACATGGACTTTACGGATGGTAACAACTCAAGAAAGCAGTTCACCACCATCTTGGGGCGGTCGCGCTCGATGGTAGCATTGAATTAAACAGCCACGCCTCAAGAATATTAATCACTGCTGAAGAATTATTATTTCCTCCAGATCATTTTTATTTTCAATATCGGAGGTATAACACTGAAAACACTGGCAAATTGCATTTTGCAATATAGCATTTTCAACTGATTTTTTTTGAGTTCCATCGCATTCTTTATTAATAGACCATCTCCCTTGAATAATTTATGCTTCGATATATAGTCTCCAACTGCTCGAATTGTTGTGAAGTAAGAAGAACAAAATGGTTTACTAGTTGTTAAATTAGTGCCCTGGCCTTCAGGGTGACTTTAATATATTTTTAAAGACGTTCTTCATTTTGTATTCAAAAGAAAATAATATTCTGTCATATTTCTCCCAGTGGCAAGAAAAACTGTTTAGACGTAGGATTTGTCATTGTTAAAATAACGGATTGCTTCGTGTTTGCATTAGCCTTCACTCATCAGATACAAAAACGCCCGTGTCTATGCTTCATCCATTTTCTTTTGACAGCTCTGTATGTGAAGGTTTTATATAGATCAAAGATTCGAGGGAAGGCAGAGGGGTTTGCCAAAGAACGTGGGAAATATGGAGTAAAATGCAGGCTTGTTTTTATTTTAAGACACAACGCTAAACCAATATTGTGTCAAATTCTGCTGCTGCTTAGGGTTCATGCAAGATGCAATAGGATGCAAAGTTAGCATTGAAAATCAACAACCGAGAAGCAAATTATTCAGGTCAAGTGGCACAGGTCAGCGTTTATGCTCCATGAAAACCTCCTCCAAGCACCATCTTCCCCTCATGCTGTTCTTTTTATTCTCTTCGCTGCCCCTTAAAATTATTCCCTTTTGACTCGACAGCAAAATGCTAATGCTGCTGGATGCAAGAGCTCATACGATTATTAAGGTTTACAGCACAGGAGGAGGCCATTCAGTCCCCAGTGTCCATACTGAACAAGGATGGGAGATTTTCCCTCTCACCTCATGGTTTGAGGCTTGTAGATCGTGGTCTTTCAAATACTCCTCCAGGTACCTTTCGCCGCAGTGAGGGATTCTGTTTCCACCCACTTCACAGTTCGTGAGTTCCCAACCTACACAATGCATTGAATGATTTCTCTCTCTCTCTCTCTCTCTCTCTCTCTCTCTCTTCCCCCCCCCCCCCGGTCTCTGGATGTTGCTCTTTCTCTCTCTGTCTCTCTGGTCTGCTGTCTATTTCTCTCTTTGCCTCTCTCTCACTTCCCATTCTCTCGCTCTTGTCTCTGTCTCTCTCTGTCTCTTGTTTGCTGATCCCCCCTCTCTCTCTCTTTCTCCCACTCGGTCTCTTTGTTGCTCTCTCTCTCTCTCTCACACTCTCTCTCTCTCTCTCTCTCTCTCTCTCTCTCTCTCTCTCTCTCTCTCTCTCTCTCGCTCTCTCTCTCTCTATCTTTTTCCCTCTCAGTCTCACTTGCTCTCTCTCTCACCCTCTGTCTGTCTGTCTCTCTTTGTCTTTCTTGCCCTGCGTCTCTGTCTCTTGCTCTTTCTCTGTTTGACTGTCTCTCTCCTCCTCCTTCTCCCTGTCTCTGAAGGAGATGATGAACATGAACATGGAACAGTGCAGCACAGGAATATTTGTGCCGAACATAATGCCTTGTACACATGAAGCTCACAGAGTAACAGTATATACACAGTAATGATAAATACAACAATAAATACCATGATGAGTGTATGAGAGCACTTTGGTACAAGATTGTAGTGCAATATCTGAATTGTGCAAAATAATATTAAAGTAAATAATGGAAATACTACATAGGGTTAAGGGTAAGTGTACAAGGCAACATCGTCAGTGAGGATATGCACAAAGTGCTGGAGTAACTCAGCGGGACAGGCAGCATCTCTGGAGAGAAGGAATTGGTGACATTTTGGGTCAAGACCCTTCTTCTCGACCCAAAATGTCCCCCACTCCTTCTCTCCAGCTATGCTGCCGGTCCCACTGAGCTACTCCATCATTTTGTGTCCATCTTCAGTTTAAACCAGCATCCGCAGTTCCTTCATGCACATCTTCGGTGAGAGGTCGTGAAAAGGGTGATTGGTTTAGAAGTTTTGGTTTAGTAGTGGAAAACACACTCTTCTTAAGAGGCCACCTCCGAGAATTTCAAGCGCCTACGCCTTCTCCAAGAAGGTAGAAGAGAGAAAGGGGAATGGCCGGGATGTCAGGCAGCCTTGACAGTACTTCCAGACTTTGTAATGCAAAGCACCATGAAGGTGCAATAAAAAAGATGCCATTTATATATTGGAGTATCTTGGCATATAAGACAATCATCTTCTTCTTTTTGTGTATGGCGTGCACAGCCTAAAGTTGTAGGACAACTTGTTCTATTTGATCTTGTTTGTTCACGTCGGATTGATTGCATTAGTCGAAACAGGGTGGACCACGTGGAGGTTGCAACCCCCCTTCCCATAAAACAATAATAAACCAATATTAATACCAATCTGCCCTATGCTTGGTTATGATTTGAGAAACATTATAGCTTCATAGGGTTTTAATGATTACTCTGCTTAAAGGCCAAGAATAAGTCTGAGCGCTAATAAGATAATCTTATAAGTTTTCTTTGTGTTAAACATGGGTAAAAAAATTAGCTCTTTCCCAATGGCAGGATACAGTTTCTTGGAAGACTCAGTGGATAAAGCTTAACTTGGTTTAAGACAGGAAAATGTAGATTAAAAAGGATTCAGGAATATTTGGGCAGCACAGTAACAAAACGGTAGAGTTGCTGCCTTACAGTGCCGGAGTCCTGGGTTCGATCCTGACTACGGGTGCTATCTGTACAGAGTTTGTACATTCTCCCTGTGACTGCGTGGATTTTCTCCGGATGCTCCAGTTTCCTTCCACATTTCAAAGACATGTGGGTTTATAGGTTAATTGGCTTCTGTAAATTGTCCCTCGAGGGTAGGATAGAAGTAGTGTACAGGGTGATTGTTAGTCATCGGTGGGCCGAAGGGTCTGTTTCCATGCTGTATGTCTAAAATTAAAACAAAAAAACATGGCTTTCATTCAACATGGGGACTGCATAAATAAAGAAAGTGCTGGAGTAACTCAGTCAGGCAGCATCTCTGGCGAGAAAGGATTGGTGACATTTTGGGTCGGGACCCGAAAGTCCAATCAATCTTTGGTATAAACCAGCATCTGCAGTTCCCTCCTAATACATGGAGACTGCTACATTGGAATAGTGTGCACACAGCAAATATGTGTCTATTAACAAATGTAGGGAAGGGAATTGATTTGAGTGTGATTATCGGCAGCTCGCTGAAAGGATCTATTTAATACTTGACTGGAACAAACAAGGCTAATCACACTCTATGAGACACCACTAAGGTAACTCATTATCAACAAAAGATAACTTGATCACTGTTTGACGTGCAAGGATGATAATATTTTGTGCGGCTTTGGACACGTTGGCCTTGAGACTTTGTCCCCAAAAAGGGGATAGCAGTTTATTTTTTTAATACAGAGGGAAGGAGAAACTTTAAACTTAAGAGACACAGTGTGGAAACAGGCCCTTCAGCCCACAAAATCTGCTCCAACCAGCGATCACCCCATAAACGAGCACTATCCTACGTACTAGGAACAATTTACAGAAGTCAATTAACCTACAGAGTTTGTGGGCAGGAACTGCAGATTCTGGTTTACACCGAAGATAGGCACAAAATGCTGGAGTAACTCAGCGGGCAGCATCTCAGTGTTTATGGGGCAAATAGGATAGGCTAGTATTGGTGTTGACATTGGTTCATTATTGTCAGGTAACTTTAGACTTTAGAGGTACAGGTTGGGAAAAGCCCCATCGGCCCGCTGAGTCCATGCCAACCAGTGATCACCCCATACACTAGCACTATCCTGCACACTAGGGACAATTTACAATTTACAGAAGGCAATTAACATACAAACCTGCACGTCTTTGGAGTGTGGGAGAAAGCTGGAGAACCCGGAGAAAACCTGTGCGGTCACAGGGAGAATGTACAAACTCCATACAGACAGCACCCGCAGTTGGGATTGAACCTGCGTCTCTGCCTCTGTAAGGCAGCAGCTCTACCGCTGCGCCACTGTGCCGCTTCCTAAAAAATGAAGACAAAATATTATTGAATGGCTCCGGTGAAAACACTGGTGAATCGGGAGGTTGTATGTTCAAATGCCAAAAACAAAGTTGACACTATATTCCCAAAATAGAGCTACATCATTGAAAATATTACCTCCGATGTTTAAAGCCACCTTACATTTGGATGCAGAAAATCATTGGTCTGATAAAGCTTATGTGATGTCAACTCAAGTTTCCGATAAAAAGTGGGGGGAAAAAAATTGTTCCTGAATCTGGTGGCATATGCTATCAAGCATTTTCTGTCTGATGGGAGAAGGAAGAATGTAGAAACAAGGAAATGCAGATGCTGGTTAATACGCAAAAGGACACAAAATGGTGGAGTATCTCAGCAGGCCAGGCAGCATCTCTGAGAACATGTTCAAAAGGTAGAATATAATAAAAGGGAATTGTAGATACAAAGCTAGACTCAAAATGCTGGGGTAAGTTTGACCTGAAATTCCGATCTGAAAGGTTACATCCACCTTCTCCAGTGATGCTGCATGACCCACTGAGTTATTCCAGCATTTTGTGTCTATCTTTGTCAAAATGTAGAAACAAGGAATTGCAGATGTCTGAAGAAGGGTCGCCTATCAGTGTCCTACAGAGATGCTGCCTCACCCGTTGAGTTACTCCAACACTGAGACAAGGAAGAAGATGGACTGACTGAGGTTTGAGTGGATCTTAATTCTGTTGACTGCTTTCCCAATGGTTCCTTCTTCACCAATGGATGGGTGAAGATTTGGGTCAAACATCAATGTATAGGTTATCGGTCAATTGATGACCCAAAATATCAACCGTCCTTTCCCTCCACAGATGCTGCCTGGATTGCTGAGTTACTACAGCACTTCGTGTTTTGCAGAAAATTATTGGTATTGCTGTTGGTTTATTTCCAATAGTAATTACCAAATATAAATAATATTAATAGGACAACACAATGGCACAGCGGTAAAGTTGCTGCCACACAGCGCCAGAGACCCAGGTTCAATCAGGTTATGGGTGTTGTCTGTGCAGAGATTATATATTCTCCCTGTGATCATGTGGTGCTTTTCCAGATGCTCTGGTTTCCTCCCACATTCCAAAGTCATACGGGTTTGTAATTTAATTGGCTTCTATAAATTGTCCCTAGTGTGTATGATAGGTCTAGACTATGGACCTGTCATACACACTATCAGTGGTTGGCATGGATTTTGTGGGCCAAGGGCTTTTTCCACACTGTATGTCAAAATTAAATTATTGTCACATGTACTGAGATACAGTGAAAAAGCTTGTTTGTGTGGTATTCAGTTAAATCGTACAAGATGTGTACAATCAAGTTGTACACACGTATAATAGATAGTCACAAGAGGTGATTTAAATTAACAAGGGGCTATTTCATCCCTGCAAACATTTAACCAAATATAGATGCCATAAAATCAGATGATTCGGACATTTATCTCATCTCTTGTTGTGGACCTTGTGGTGCAGAGATTGGCTGCCATATTCCAAAATGATACAGTGATGCAGATGTAGAGCTGCTGCCTCACAGCGCCAGAGACCTGGGTTCAAACCTGACCTCGGCTGCTGTCTATGTGGAGTATACACATTCTCCCAGTGACAGAGTGGTTTTCTCCGGGTGCTCCGGTTTCCTCCCACATCCCAAAGACATGCGGGTATGTTGAGTTAATTGGCCCTCTGTAAATTGCCCCTAGTGTGTAGAGAGTGGACGAGAAAGTAGGATAACAGAACCAGTGTGAACGGGTGGTCGGTATGGACTAGGTGGGTCGAAGAACTGTTTTCCATGCTGTACCACTATTTATTTGAGAAAGTGCTTCTTAGAAGATCTTTTATTTTGAAGTGTAGCTATTGTTGCAGAAGTTAACCCCAGGCATTGATCATTCCATTGACAACTAGGTTCATAAGTTAATGTCAAAGGAGCAGAAATAGGCCATTCGGTCCATCAAGTCTACTCTGTCATTTAACCATGGCTGATCTATATTTCTCTCTCAGCCCCATTCTCATGCCTTTTCGCCATAACTCTTGACCATCTGTCAATCATCGCCCAGTCCATCATCAGCTCTGACCTCCCTACCATCGAGGGGATCTATCACAGTCGCTGCCTCAAAAAGGCTGCCAGCATCATCAAGAATCCACACAATCCTGGCCACTCACTCATCTCCCTGCTGCCTTCAGGTAGAAGGTACAGGAGCCTGAAATCTGAAACATCCAGGTTCAGGAATAGCTACTTCCCCAGAGCCATCAGGCTATTAAACTCAACTCATTCAAAACACTGAACATTAATAGCCCATTGCCCTATCTGCTTATTATATGTATATATATATATATACATATTCAATGGTATATGGTCACACTGATCTGTTCTGTATTGATTTATGCTTAATATATTCTGTTGTGCTGAAGCAAAGCAAGAATCTCATTGTCCTATCTGGGACATATGACAATAAACTATCTTGAATCTTGGATCTTGAATCAATCCCCATCTTAGAAATACCCAATAATATGGCCTCTGCAGCCGTCTGTGGCTGAATTCTACAGATTCACCACCCTCTGACTAAATAAATACCTCTTTGTCTCCTTAAAATGTATTGTCCTTTTATTCTGAGGCTGCGGCATCTGGTCCTGGACACTCTAACAAGTGGAAACATCCTCTCTGCATCTACTCTATCCAGGTCTTTCACTAATTTGGCACGTTTTAATTATGTCCCCCCTCACCTTTCTGAACTCCAGCGAGTACAGGCTCAGAGCCATCAAAGGCTCATCGTATGTGTTTAAGACTAATCCCTCTCCCTCACAATAGTTTAGAGTAATACCACTTTGGTGGATCAATAAAACATCCAATGTGCTCGAGTAATTCAATGTTTAGTTTAGAGATACAGCGTGGAGACAGGCCCTTCAGCCTATCAGGTCCTAATTGATTAGCGATTCCCCTGTTCATTAGCATTATCTTACATACTAAAAGGACAATTTACAGAAGCCAATTCACCTACAAACTTGCATGTCTTTGGAATGTGGGTGGAAACCGAAGCACCCAGAGAAAACCCACACAGTCACAGGGAGAACGTACAAAGTCCGTACAGACAGCACCCGTAGTTAGGATCAAACCCAGGTCTCCAGTGCTGTAAGGCATCAACTCTACTGCCAAGCCACTGTGCCACCTGCAATGTGTCAGGCAACACATTTGGAGGACATGGATAGGTAATGTTTTGAGTCGGGTCTCTTCTTCAGAGTTAATGTTCCAGCTTTGAGATCTGCTGAGTGTTTCCAGCATTTAAAACAAATATTTTGTCTACTTCTCAGGATATTATATGCTTCAATAAAATCACCTCTCATTCTTACAAAGTGCAGAGAATATAAAGCCAGCCTATTCATCAGACAACACATGAACACAGGAATACATTTCAGTGGACCTTCTATGCACTTGAAGACAAGTAAATCAGTAATGTCGTTGTCATGGCAAGTCTTTTCTACATATTCTGTATTAAAGATGAATGTTTATTTATCTTCCTGATGCTTGGTGCACCTCCATGCTAGTGTCCCGTGTTGCTCGTGAAAGACTCTCTCTTGAGAGAGAGTTAGATTTAGCACTTAGGGCTAAAGGAAAAGGGTATATGGGGAAAAAGCAGGAACGGGGGACTGATTTTAGATAATCAGTCATGATCATATTGAATGGTGGTGCTGGCTTGAAGGGCTGAATGGCCCACTCCTGCACCTATTTTTCCATTGTTTCTATTCCATGGTCTCATTTAACAATTGTTTGGGACACACTTCCTGTGTGGTGAAAACATCTTCATCCCGGAGCTTCTGGAAAGGGGGCACTAAGTGCTGGGTCAACTCAGCGGGCCAGGCAGCATCTCTTGCCAAAACTGGCAGGGTTATACGGTCAAAATCAAATGGCTGCCTCGGGCAGTTTCCAAGGTTGGCGTGTTGTGCACATTATAACTAAAGGGCCTGTCCAATGTAGCCGTCATTTGCGCGGAATTTACGCTACATTATTTACGGGTCACGACGCACGTGATGCATGCATGGTGCGCATTACGCGCGCATGGTGCATGGTGACTTAGGCAGTGACACACGGTCGCGCGCGGCTCACCAGGATTTTGGTATGTACAAAATCTTTGCGCGCCATCTGCGTGACACGCAAATGACGGCCAAGTGGGACAGGCCCTTAAGACTACACCTCAGTAGTATTTCACTTTTTTTTAAAAAATATTTCAAAATAGACTTTATTCAAATGATAAATATATACAATACATGAACCTTGCGGAAAAGCCATCCGACATTTTCGGAGGCTATACAAATTGATACAACAGTTTATACATTTATTTTCCCCAAATTTCACAAATGTGTCCCCCACCATGCCACTCATGTGGCCCACTGGCGTGGGATACCTTCCCTTATTTTGAGGGGCGTCTCCACCATACCGTGCCCCCCATGTCCAGCAGCGGAAGGACCCTACACTGTGGCCCTCCCGCACCAAGCCTTGGCATTGGCTGCACCAAGCTTCAGTGCGTCCCTCAGCACGTACTCCTGCAGTCTGCAGTGGGCCAGTCGGCAACATTCCCTGATGGACATCTCGCTCTGCTGGGTTGTGAACAACGCTCGGGCAGACCAAGGGCGTCTTTCACCGAGTTGATGACCCACTAGCAGCATTCGATGTCAGCCTCTGAATGTGTCCCTGGCAACAGTCTGTAAATCACAGAGTCCTCTGTGACGGAGCTGTTTGGGACAAAGCGTACCAGGGACCCTTGCATTTTTCTCCAGACTCTTATAGCAAATCCACACTCTGCAAAGAGGTGGGCAACCGTCTCCTCGCCATAGCAGCCGTCCCGAGGGCAGCGTGCGCTGGCAGTGAGGTTCCGACGGTGCAGGAAGAATCTGACTGGGAGGGCTCCCCTCACCGCCAGCCAAGCCAGGTCTTGGTGCTTGTTGGTGAGTTCTGGCGATGAGGCATTTTGCCAGACAAGCTGGGCAGTCTGCTCAGGGAACCACGCCACCGGGTCCATAGAGTCCTTTCCCTGCAGTGCCTGCAGGACATTCTGTGCTGACCACAAAGGTGTTGGTGATGGGGCCACAATGTCCAACTGGCACATGGTGCGCCAGGCCCATCCTTCGCAACACCAGGGACAGGTAGAACCTCAGCAGGTAGTGACACTTAGTGCCCACGTGCCTTGGCTCTACACTCCGCCTGATGCAGCCACACACAAAGGTGGCCATTAGAATGAGGGTGACGTTGGGCACGCTTTTAACCCCATTGTCTGCTGACTTGTACATTGTGGCCCGCCGCACCCCAGATGAACTGGAAGACAGCCCGGGTGATCCCTGTGGCGTAGGAGGGAGGGACAGGCCACACCTGTGCCAAGTACAGAAGCCCCGAGAGCACCTCACAGCTGATGACTAAATTCTTTCCCGTTATGGAGAGGGAGCATTGCCTCCACAGCTCCAGCTTCCTCCCCACCCTGGCTGTCCGCTCCAACCAATTCTTGTTACACGCCTCAGCCCCCCCAAACCAGATCCCCAGCACCTTCAAGAAGTCAGGCTTGATGGTGAAGAGGACGGAAGATCTGTCGGGCCATTTGCCAAAGAGCATGGCCTCGCTCTTTCTGCGGTTCACCCTGGTTCCCGTGGCCGACTCAAACTGTTCGCAGATACTAATCAGTCTGCGGACCGCCCCTGGATCCGAGCAGAAGACAGCGACATCGTCCATGTACAGGGAGGTTTTTACTTGAATGCCCCCACTGCCGGGCAATCAGTAGTATTTCACTTCTTATGGAATGCATGTTGTTCCCCTGAGGCACTGCATCAATGTAAATCCATCCTTATTTATTGTCCTCCCCGTTCCTTTTTCACACTGGGGACAAAGGAGTCCAAGAGAAAACAAAACAACAGCAAATAATTTAAACAAAGAAACACATCTCGAATAAATCTGTTCATAAACAGAGGCGGCAAAGATTAACAGTTTTTTATAAGCTCTTCATTTGTTTATAAATATGAAAATGAACAGCAGAATTTAAGCCCACTGAATTTGCATATAACTAGATAGCACATATTATGAGATTTGAATATAATTCACCTCTCCGTTCTTTCAAAGTTGGAGTCAGCAAACTCTACCCTTTTAAAGAGACTCCCAACAAATTGCAATGCCCTCCATCTCTCAGTTTGGTTATTCTGTCAGTTTACTGGGTTACGCATTCAGCATGTGGCAATGCAAGTCAGAAGGCAATGCCTTTTCATTTGACAATTCAGCATTGCTCTCTCGATCACTTACTGCAAACTCAAATGAGAATTGGCAGGACAGAATTGGTAGTCTGTGATGGTGGTCTGGACCACACGACAGGCTGCTGACCAATCAAGGAACACTCACCCTTGAAAACAGGTGGCACAATAGGGGCAGCACTGTGGCGCAGCTGGTAGAGCTGCTGCCTCACAGCGCCAGAGACCCAGGTTCGATCTTAACCTCAGGTCTTGTCTGTGTGGAGTTTGTGCAAAGATGTTTTGCGCACTCCTCTCTATGGAGTTTGCACAGGAGGATGAGGTAATCTTAGAGAGGTGTATAAAATCATGAGAGGAATAGATTGGGTAGATGCACTTGGGTCTCTTGCCCAGAGTAGGTAAATTGAGGGCCAGAGGACATAAATTTAAGGTGATGGGGAAAAGATTTAATAGGAATCTGAGCGGTAACATTTTCACACTGAGGGTGGTGGGTGTATGGAATAAGCTACCAGAGGAGATAGTTGAGGCAGGGACTATCCCAAAGTTTAAGAAATAGCTAGACAGGTACATGGATAGGACAGGTTTGGAGGGATATGGGTCAAATGCAGGCAGGTGGGACCTGTGCCAAATGGCCTGTTTCCACTCTGTATCACTATGAATATCTATGTCTATGTAGGTATATTACAATACTTACCTTCAGCAGCGCTGCAGTTCTGCCACTAGCCGTGTGCGCGACTTTGGCGACTTTGAGGGGTGGGGGTGTGCGGGACTAAGATGCAGTTTTCTCCGAGATATATTTTCTTGGGCTGCTAGGTGATGCTGAAGAATTGTTCCGACTGCTGTTCTGTGAATTTTTGTTTTTTTTAAATGCGGGACAATTTAATGGCTGGAGTAAAATAAAAATCGACTTCTAACGCCGTCTACGCCGACAACGGGATGGATCTCCCATACGGACAAATAGAGGTAAGCCGTTTATTATACATATAAACTTGCTTCTTAGGATTACTTTAATCAACATTTTACATGATTTAGGCCCCATACGAACCAGCAGTGTTTTCCCTACCAATATGGGGTTTAAATTCACCGCAAACCACAACATTCCAAACGATCGCGCTCCACAAAATTTCACTCGCACTCCGATTTTACAGGAATTAAACACTAAATTCCTTCCATTTGGCCTGTAAATTAATGACAATGAGATTTAAAAATCATATTCTATTGTGACTTTTTGTGTGAATCTTATTTGGACACTTAGGCTATTTAAAAATGTTAACCTTTTCTTAAGAAATGGATAGATGTTTAGATCTAGTAATTGAATTTTGTAATTAGCTACAATTAGGTAACTAACTAATTATATACTTTAATTTCAGGTCATCCAAGTAAGATTGTTTCATATTTGTTTCAGAATGCTTCAATCTATAATAACTGAAAATTTCATTCTCTTAATTTTTAAGAAAGTTATGGGCTTTTGACTGACCTTGATCACAGCTTTTTGAGTTAAGTCAATGGAAAAGCAATAGGGAACAAGATGCTAATTTCCAAGTATGAAAATGGCCATAACCTTTTTAATACTGAAGATATGAAAGTGAATTAGGTGTCAAATTAAACTTCTTTTTATGCTTTATCTGATGGGATAAATTGCAGACTTGATATTTAAAATCTGAAAATGTTGTAACATTGCTAGTCTATGTGGGGTTTGGTAGGTTAACTGGCCTCTGAAAATTCCCACGTGTGTTGGTAGTTGTATAATCTGGAAGGCACTGATAACAATATTGAGAAAATAAGGTATGATTAGATTACTATAGGATTAAAGTAAATGCATGATTGATGGTCGGCATGGACTTGCTGTGTGGAGTTTGCAAATTTTCCTTGTACCTGCATGGGTTTCCACCAGGTGCTCCGGATTCCTCCCACATCCCAAACATGTCCGGGTTTGTAGGTTAAATGGCTTCTGTAAATTGCCCCCTCCCATGTAGGTGATTGGTAGTAATTGGGGGGAATAGATAACAATACGGAGAGAATACAGATAGACAGAAAATGGTGGAGTAAATCAGTGGGTCTTGCTGCGTCTCTGGATTACATGTATGGCGACGGTTCAGGTCAGGACCCTTCTTCTGAATATCCCCAAATTATCCTTCCACCACAACCCTCTGTCTTCTGTCAGTAAGTCAGTTCTGAATCCAAATGGCCAAGTCACTATTTAAATCCATATGAACAATATCCTTCAGAGACCCACTGAGTTGCAACATCCCTTTGTACTGTTTTTTATTCTCTAATACAGTTCAATTTATTGCACGACCTGAAATGTGGGTGGCACAGTGACGCAGCGGTAGAGCTACTGCCTTACAGCAGCAGAAATCCGGTTTCGTTCCTGACTACGGGTGCTGTCCATAAGGAGTTTGCACGTTCTCCCTGTGTACGTGTGGGTTTTCTCCAGGTGCCGTGGTTTCCTCCCACACTCCAAAGACGTGCAGATTTGTAGGTTAATTGGTTTTGGTTAAATTGTAGTATGTCACTAGTGTGTAGGGTAGTGCTGGTATATGGAGTGATCGCTGGTTATACGATCATAAGATCACAAGTGATTGGTGTAGAATTAGGCCATTCAGCCCATCAAATCTGTTCCGCCACTCAATCATAGCAGATCTATCTCTCCCTCCTTACTCCATTCTCCTGCCTTCTCCCCATTACCTCTAACACCCGCACTAATCAAGAATCTATCTGTCTGTGCCTTAAATATATCCACTGACTGGTCAGCACGGACTCTATGGGCCGAAAGGCATGTTTCCTCGCTGTATCTCTGCAGTCTAAATGTCCTGTGCTCTCCATGCCTCATTCCTCTCCACAGGCAGCCTATCCAGTCGGCCCCGGGATCAGAGAGTGAAGTAGCCCCTTCCACTGTGAGGGTTGGTATATGTTTACCACTCATCATAAAGTAGCTTTATTGGCACTTGGCCATAAATAATTTGGCTGCAAACTCACATTTTGTTGAGCTGGTTCATCGCAGTTGTAGTGCATTAGTGCCCCGGCAAGTAGTCCTTAATTTGGCCAATTATTAAAGTGCAAATTGGTCACTGGCTTTCTGATATAGAGGAAAACAGTCAAAAGGTAACAAAAGGCTTTCTAAAGCAAAACAAATTATCAGCTCTTAATCCACAACAGGTCACCACTTGGGTATAATTACATTGATGCCTATTTCTTGAAGCTGAGCATTTGCAAGGGCACTGGAGGCCAGGTGAATCAAGGACCGAGATAGAGTCACATCTCAGCTGAGAGTTAGTGCTGGACTGTTTAGTTGAAAGGATTGGTTGGAGGCTGGCAGGGGAGGTGGGGCAAGTCATAGAGTCATACAGCGCAAAAACAGGCTCTTCGGCTCAACTTACCCTTGCCTACCAATATGCCCCATCTACACTACCTGCCTCTGTTTGGCTCATATCCCTCTAAGCTTGTCCTATCCATGTAGCTGCCCAAATGTTCCTTACATTTTTGCAATAGAAGTCAAGAAATGTTTACCTGAGCGACATGTAGAAAGGAACTGCAGATGCTGGTTTAAACCAAAGGTGGACACAAAATGCTGGAGTAACTCAGTGGGAGGGATGCTCATTAAACTTACAGGAGGCAAGAATGAATTAGTAACTTAATGAATTAATTATACGTTATTATCACATGTAACATGTCACTGTGAAATGTTTTGTTTAGCACACCATACACAAAGTGTGCAAAGAGTTGCCATGTATAAGGCATCAACAACGTTACAAATGTTCAATGTAGCCCCAATGGTACTTCTTTATTCTTGGCAGCCTCCCCACATCAGGTCCCTCTTTGTTCTCTCCGCAGAGTGTCCTTGACCGACATCCGGCACTCACGCGGCCCGTCCGACCTCATTGAACATAGAACAGTACAGCACAAGAACAGCCCCTTCAGCACACAGTGTCCATGCCAAACATGATGCCAAGACAAACCCTTATTTGCTTGCACGTGACCCAGATCCCTCCATTCCCTGCTTCTCCATGTGCCTATCCAAAAATCTCTTAAACGCTACTATTGTATCTGCCTTCACCACCACGCGTTCCAGCCACCCACCACTCTGTGTGTAAAAAAAACTTGCCTTGCACACTTTCTTTAAATGTTACCCTCTCACCTTAAAGCTGCCCCCTCTAGAATTTGACCTTTCCACCTTGGAGAAAAAAGGTTCTGACTCTCTTCCTTATCTATGTTTCTCATAATTTTATATGCTTCTATCTGGTCTCCCTTCAACCTCTAGCGTTCTCAAGAAAACAATCCAGGTCTGTCCAACCTCTCCTTGTAACTAATACTACATAATCCAAACGTTATTCTGGTAAAGTACAGAAACAAGTAACAGCAGATGCCAATTTACAAAAAAAGACACTTAGTGGGTCAGGCAGCATCTCTGGACAACATGGATGTGTGAAGTTTTGGGTCGGGACACTTGTCCAGATATGCTGCTTGCCCCATTGAGTTATTCCAGCACCTTGTGACTTTTTACGTTCTCCATTATTCTAGTAAATGTACAAGCTATACACCAAAACAAAGTCAACAGTGTTCGACACAGTGGTGCAGCGGTAGAGTTGCTGCCTTACAGCACCAGGGACCCAGGTTCGATCCTGACCGTGGATGCTGTCTGTATGGAATTTATCGTTCTCCCTGTGACTGCGTGAGTTTTCTCCGTGTGCTCCGGTTTCCTCCCACATTCCAAAGCCGTGCGGGTTTGTAGGTTAATTGGCTTCTGCAAATTGTAAATTGTCCCTAGTGTGTAGGATAGTGCTAGGGTATGGGGGTGATGGTTGGTCGGTGCGGACTAGGTGGGCCGAAGAGCCTGTTCACTCACTATCTCTAAAGTCTGAATCTCACACAGGCATAAAGTGTCCACAAAAGCAATAAGAAGATAAAACCTGTCAATAAATAAATGTTAACAACATTTCCTCTTGATTTGCATTGGACATCCATTCTCATTACAACATATGTTTGGAGAAACATTATTTTACAGAAACCCATTCTTCTTTAAAATAATAAACCTTTGTTTATTATTTGGAAAGTCCTGTCACATTTTATTGCTTTGTCATTCATCAATAGATTTTTTTCCCCCAATACCATTCAGTGTATTTTCCAGCTTATAACATTTTCTAAATTTAAGGTATTGTAGGGAGTTAAATAGTAATTTATTCATTCCTGAGACGAAATGCAAACTTTAGTTCCAAGTCAGATTCTTGTATTCAAATTAAGGATGATGATTTAGCAACCTGGGAATACCTTGATAGGCCGGATCATTGTTGAAAGGTTGAGTTGCAAGTCTATTAAATGCATTTTCTACAGCTATCTATAACAGCGAGTGTAGTTCTTCTCTAAGGAGCCTGGTTACTGGGCAACCGTCTACCGAAAGCCTTGGATGTCCAAGCCCATGAGTGCGGAGGGTCACCACATTATGACAATTGTAATGCAAATAATCCTGAGCCTTTTCTTAAGGAAAATAAATAACATGGCATTGGATTTAAAAGCTTCTCAGTGCATGAGAACTGTTTTAAGTTTACTTCTCCACACTGCTAATCTTTGAAGAAACCAGGCAGATTCCCACAGCCGCACCTGGGATTTACAAATTGAGAGATAAAGGTATAAAAGGCAGTGATGCAGCGGTGCAGCAAGTAAAGCTGCAGCCCCACAGTTCCTGTGACTCCAGTTCAGTCCTGACCACCAATGCTTCTGTGCAGATTATGCACATACTCCCTGTGACCATGGATTCCCTGGGGTGCTCCGGTTTCCACCCACATCCCATATGCATGCGAACACAAGGAACTGCAGACGCCGGAAGCTGGAACAAAAAACTCAAAGTGCTGGAGTAACTAGGCAGACCTGGCGTCACCTCTGGAAGACACCCCGATCACTCCCTCTTCTCTCCTCTCCCATGAGGCAAAAGACATAGAAGCACGCCTCCAGATTCAGGGACTGTTTCTTCCCAGCCGTTATCAGGCAACTGAACCATCCTATCAACAAGGAGAGAGTGGCCGTGAGCTATGGTCTACCTCATTGGAGATCCTCAGGCTACATTTAATCGGACATTACTGGACTCAACCATTCCTTCTCTCCAAAGATGCTGCCTGGCCTGCTGAGTGATTCCAACATTTTGTGTTTATCTTTGGCATAATCCAGCCTCTGCAGTTCCGTCCTACACAGTAGTTTCCCAATTTCATGAGGAAGCCGAAGAACCGAAACCCTGACTATTCCTCTTTCCCCTTACGCTGCCTGACCTACTGAATTCACCCCGTATGTACTATTTCGTAATACAATTATTAATACTTCGTTTACCATTCCACTAATACGGGAGGAAGGCCGTATGAGACAATGAGTTTGTGTCTGAAGTGAGAACTTATTTGAAACAAGATTAACTCGGGAGAGGAACTTCGCAGAAATGAGAAGTAAACGGCAAACTTAGAAATACACGTGGGAACTCGTTTAAACTCGTGAACATAAACTTGGAATCTCGTAGAAAGCCACGAGTTTGATTTTTCCTTTAACTCGGGATAACTCGTGGGTGGACTCACACCGTGGGACAGGGCTACTAAACTGTGTAGGAAGGAACTGCAGATGCTGGTTTACACCGAAGATAGACGCAAAATGCTGGAGTAACTCAGCGGGTCAGGCAGCATCTCTGGAGAAAAGGAAATGTGACTTTTTGGATCGAGACCCTTCTTCAGGAGAACTTCCTCAAAGTTAATCTAATCTTCTCTGCCTGCAAGTGATCCATTCCCTGCATATACATTACCTGTCCAAAAGCCTCTTAAATGTCACTATCTTATATACCCTCACCATGACCCACAGCAGGATACTTGGTCATTTAGGATTGGAAAGAGAAATTTAAGAATCTAAAGAATTATTTGGGAAAGTTGGAGGTTAGAGAGTTACTTGACTAAAGATCTCAGAACACAAAAGGGAGCAGATAGTATCTGGGGGAAATTATTTCAGCTGGTTTGGGACTAAGAAGCATCATCCAAAAATTAGACTCAAACCTTTTCAAGAGTGAAATTATGAAATTGCTACAACACACTGAGGTGACAGAGATTTGGAACTCAGTTTGACAAATAGCAAATCAAGCAAGGTCAAAATCCAGTTTTAAATCTCAGATTAATGCTTTTTTTTATTAACCAAAGATATATTTTTTTAAGTTCAGTTAATGGTGGATATATGGAGTTAGGTCACATTAGGCATAATCTCTGTGAATGGTAAAATGGATCTAAGCATTTACTCCTCTTTTTCTGTTTGAACATGAATAGATTATTCAGACATTTTAATATGCCAAGCTCTGTATAATGACTGCTTCCATAATTTCAACAGTAAGTAGTGGTTAATATTTCTGGCCTGGATCAATTGTAAATGTGTATTAATATGTAAGGAGTAACTCTAATGTAAATGCCAGTTAATATTCCATTTCTAGATCAGCTATAAATGCTGGTTGATATTTCAGATCTAAAATGATTGTAATAGTGATTAATATTTCATGAATATTTCCCTTAAATGTGGCTGTTTTCACAGCTGTTTTCTTCCTACCTTGAAGCAAGAGTTAACATTGTAAGCTATCTGTGCCTCTAATCCCTGTAAGATGCTGCAGAACCAGTGCCCCATTAAACAGCTTATGAATTCCAAATGTATTGAGCAATCATTGCTTTTTACACGCTTCTCTGAGAATGTGAATATATCAGGCAACGATGCCAATATTGGCAGTTTCTAATATATATGTTTCTCATTCTCATAAGAAACAGACACATTCAACCCTTGTGCCCACTCCTTCAATAAGGTTATGGCTGCGCCTTTACCTTTAGGGGTAGCACAGTGGTGCAGTGGTAGATTTTCTGCCTTACAGACCTGGGTTTGATCCTGGCTACAGATGCTGTCTGTATGGAGCTTGTATGTATGTTCTTCCTGTGACTGTGTGGGTCTGTATGGAGCTTGTATGTATGTTCTCCCTGTGACTGCGTGGGTTTCTTTGAGGACACTGATTTCCCACCACATTCCAAAGATATGCCGGTTTATACGTTAATTTGCTTCCGTGCTTCTGTAAATTGCCCCTAATCTGTAGGTTAGACTAGTGTATGGGTGATTACTGGTTGACGTGGACTCAGTGGTCCGAATGGCCTGTTTCCATGGTGTAACAATAAACTAAATTAAACTAAGCAGCACTTTCCTGTACTAACCATTCTATCTATCAGATTGACAAATAAAACAAAACTGATTATTCCTCGTTCCTGTTCTTCTGCTGTACTGTTCTATGTTCCACTCTGGTAATTGTGCAATAATCCCCGTAAATCCAAAGATCCACCTGAAGTATGGTATCTAGAATCGCTCATTATTCCTAAGGTGTATTTAAAACTGAGATTTGTATATGTCTAGCATAACCACTACCTGCCAGTATTTATGCCAATGCCCCAGACTTTACTGTAGATGCCGATAATACTCAAATCATACGGGTACTATAAAAGCTTAATAATCTGCAACCAATTATTCAAAAATCCAAATGTTTCAGCATGCTTAGGTGGGTATGTGGATCGAGCTGCCAGATGTGATAGTTGAGGCAAGTAATATAACAGCAGGCAGGACACTTGGGCAGGTGCATGGATAGGAAAGGTTTAGAGGGATGTGGGCCAAATGCAGGCCAATGTGACTAGTTTAGATGGGGCACCTTGGTTGGCACAGACGATTTGGTCCTTCAGGCATGTTTCCATGCTGCACGACTTTAACTAAAATGCTTTTTTGCATGCTTGTCTAATTAATTTCTATCCCATTGTAATTCAAAATCTCCATCTGAGAACACCAGTCGTCAGAATATCACCAATTAACATCACCAGGTGATTGAAATGCTGCAGAGATTGTCAATAAGAAATAAGAACAGAAGAAGTTGGAACTACTCGGTAGATCAGTCTGCCTCTATGAAGAAAGAACAGTGTGTTTCCAGCTCAAAGAATTATTGATCCAAAACTGTATCTCTGCTAAATTGTCTGCAGGTGCTGAGCATTTCCAGCAGGTAAGAATTTCACTCTTCCAGCCTTGTTGCCTGTAATAATTAAACACTCTTGACTCTTGATTTAGACTTTAGACTTTAGAGATAGAGTGTGGAAACACGCCACCAAATCTGTGTCGTCCAGTGATCACCCTGTACACTTGCACTATCCTACACACTAGGAACAATTTACAGACATCAATTAACCTACAAACCTAGAGTAACTCAGTGGGTCAGGCAGCATCTCTTTAGAGGAAGGATGGGTGAGGTTTCCGGTTGGAACCCTTCTTCCGTCCTACTTCCCACCCGAAACATCACTGATCCTTTTCCCCCAGGGATTAAACCTGACCCTTCTGAGTTACTCCAGCACTTTGTCGCTATCTTCAGTATAAACAGCGTCTGCACTTCCTTCCTAAACATTTAACCTAAAAACCTGCACATCCTTGGTGTGTGGGTGGAAACTGGAGCACCTGTTGAAAACCCACGCACTCACAGGGAGAACAGACAGGACTTCGTAGTCAGGATCGAACCCGTGACTCAGGCTCTGTGAGGCAACAACTCTACTGCCGTGCCACAGTGCTGCTCTTTAGTTTTAGGATATGTGGTTTTCTAACCTGTCACCTCAGTAATTTACAAATACAGGGAATAGCTGCAGTAGCAAAAAGAATGCGCCACCAACATCGTGCCAATTGAGTTGCTGCCCATTATCCCCGCTCTCCTGCATTTGCCTCACAGCCAATTTCTCAGCCAGGTCAATACTTTAATTAAACTGAGTGAAAGGGTCAGTACTTCTTATAGATAGCAATAAATCAGAGTTTGTCAATGCTTGGCCTGCAGTGATAATCACACCTGGGTTAAATTAAGGAGAGTAACAATACATGAACAAGTACATTCGACGCCCAATTCTCTAAATAAATAATTCCGAATGATTACACAGTCCCTTCGCCTTCATCCAAAGTAACTGGTATACTGCAAATAAAGGGAACCTGCACTAAATATATTCTCAATGAAGGAGTCATCTGTGATTTTTCTTTCACATGCACAGAATTACACTGAATGAAAAGAATAGTGAAAGGCTTCTCAGGCTCACTATTTGAAAAAGCCATAGAGTCATACAGCATGGAAACAGCCCTTCAGCCCAGCTCCTCCATGCCAACCAAGATGTATCACGTGATCCAGTCCAATTTGCCCACATTTGGCTCATATCCATAAGTTTATGTTCATGAGTCATGACGATCATATATGGGGATCTTTGCCTTCTCTTCATTACCTTTGACACCAATACTAATCAAGAATCTGTCAATCTCCACTTTAAAAATACCCTCCACTTGGCCTTCACATCTGTCTGGGGCGGTCTCGGTGGCGCAGTGGTAGAGTTGCTGCCTTACAGCGACTGCAGCGCCGGAGACCTAGGATCCATCCCGACTAGGGGTGTTGTCTGTACGGAGTTTGTACATTCTCCCCGTGACCTGCACGGGTTTTCTCTGAGATCTTCAGTTTCCTCCCACACTCCAAAGACGTACAGGCTTGTAGGATAATTGGTTTGGTAAATGTAAAAATTGTCCCTTGTGGGTGGTGTTAATGTGTGGGCATCGCTGGTCGGTGCGGACCCGGTGGGCCGAAGGGCCTGTTTCCTCACTGTATCTCTAAACTAAACTAAAATGGATTCCACAGATTCATCATCCCTTTCCTATCCATGTACCTGTCCAAGTGACTTTTTACTAGGAACAATTTATAATTTACAGAAGTTAATTATCCTACAGATCTATGCGTCCTTGTAGTGTGGGATCGAACCCGGGTCTCTGACGCTGTGAGATCAACAACTCTACCGCTGCTCCACTGTGTCACCCCATTTACTGTCTGTACTGCCTTCATTGAAGTATTAGCAGCAGGTGAGTGAGAACTGAATTTGAGATAAGCTATCTGATCAATGGCTTTGGCAACTATAGAAAACATGGTATTAATTTACTAGCAACCAATTAAAAAAAAAATCACTTCATTGCGTTTTAGAACAGGATTCAGAAACTTCTTTCTAAATCCATTGGGTTAAATAAAATTTACCCTTTGCTCTCCCAAAGGAACACTAGAATGTACAGTGTCCATTGCCTGAGAGTAACTACACAGGTGAGGATCTAATCTAATTACACTTGAAACATCAACCTAAGAGGCTGTTAAAATTTCCACTGTAAATTTTACAAATTTCCAATCATTATATTTACTGAAACATGCTTTTCATATTCCTTCAATAAAATTAATTGACCTTTTAGCTTTTCCAATAACTCCATGTTGAAGGGGGGATGCGAAAGACAAATTAACATATTTAATTTAATGTAAATTGCTTGATTACCTCGAGATAGAGCAGCATTTAAAAAAAATATATAAAGGTAAGTCTTTATGAGTTTGCTGAAGGCTCATGGCAAATATGTGCATTGTAAGTGAGGGTGTTGTGATTAATACTGGCTGTTATGTATCCTTGTCCATTCTTCCCCGCTTTCTCCAGGTAAATGCTGAGGAGAAAGATACTGGTCAGTATAAGAGAAAATAATATTGATCCGTGTAATGACATACAGAACAACTCAACAAAAAATTACAGGAATCATACGATCATGGTATATTCATGGCACAGAAAATGGAATTTAGGTTTAGTTCACGCTGTCAAAAAGTGGGATCTCAAAAGGACAGCACCTGAGAATTGTGCAGCAGCTGTACTAACTCCAAAGGACAGGGGCAGCATGGTGGCTAAGCGGTAGTGTTGCTGCCTTACAGTGCCAGAGACCCAGGTTTGATGCTGTCTAAGGGTGCT
Source organism: Okamejei kenojei (assembly GCA_035221665.1). Classification (NCBI taxonomy): domain Eukaryota; kingdom Metazoa; phylum Chordata; class Chondrichthyes; order Rajiformes; family Rajidae; genus Okamejei; species Okamejei kenojei. The sequence continues at coordinate 31,033,887 of CM069147.1, read as the reverse complement.
GTCTGCACAGAGTTTGTACATTCTCTCTATGATCGCGTGGGCTTTTTCCGGGTGCTCTGGTTTCACACTTCCACACTTCAAAGACGTACAGGTTTCTAGGTTAATTGGCTTTGGCAAAAATAGTAAATTGTCGTTAGAGTGTAAGGGGGATCGCTGGTCAGCGTAGACTCAGTGGACAGAAGGGCCTGTTTCTGTTGTTTCTCTAATCTAAACTAAATGAGATAGGGTGAGTGCACACAGGTTTTTACAGAATGTTTGGGAATCTAGAACTAGAGGGTCTTTGGAGTGTGGTGGAAATCGGAGCACCCGGAGAAAACTCTCGTGGTCACAGGGAGAACCTACAAACCTAGGTTAATTGGCTTCAGCAAAAAAAAAACGAAATTGTCCCTAGTTTGTAGGATAGCGTTAGTATATGGGGTGATCACTGGTTGGCATGGACTCAGTGGGCCGAATGTCCTGTTTCTGCGTTGTATCTCGAAAGTCGAAAGTCTAGCTGTCGTGCCAATATACCACTCTTCCCCAACCCCTTCAAAGGAGAAGAGGGAGATGATGAGGTAACCTCAAATGTCAGGGGCTCAACAGCTGAATCACATCAGGATCCATAGATGCACTGTAGAAAGCACACTGTCAGGTTGTATCACAGCTTGGTTTGTGAACAGCTCTGCCAAGACCGCAGGAAATTGCAGAGAGCTGTTCATGTAGCCCAGTCCATCATACAGACTAGATTCATCACCATTGACACCTTGTATACTTCATGTTGTCTTGGAAAAGCAACCAATGTAATCAATTACGTATCTCACCCCGTTATTTCTTCTTCTCCCTGCTCCTATCTGGCAGAAGATACAGAAGCTTGAAAGCTTACACCACCAGACTCAAGGACAACTTATTTCCCTATGTTATCAGGCTTCGGAATGGTTCTTTCATAAGCTAGGGTATTGTCCAACTCGCCTCTACCCCATTGTGGACATTGGATTTTGTTTACGGAACTAATTCTGAAACTATGGAACTATGATACAATTCCAGGAACTATATTCTGCACTCTGTATCGTCCCCTTTGCTCCACCTATTTTAGTTGAGTTTGAATTGATTGTATTTATGTATAGTATATCTGATTTACTGGATAGGATGTAAAGCAGACACCTGAATTTGTTCCTGACCAGAGGTATTGTCTTTACGGAGTTTGCACGTTTTCTCTGTAACCATGTGAGTTTTCTCCGGGTGCTGTGGTTTCCTCCCACATTCCGGGGTTGCTGGTTAATTGGCTTCTATAAATTGCCCCTAGTACGTAAGATGGGAAAGTGGGATAACATAGAACTAGTGTGAACTGGTGATCAATGTTCGGCGTGGACTCCGTGGGCCTAAGGGCCTGTTTCCATGATGAACCTCTAAACTAAACTAAACTTAACAGTAGCAATGTTACAAAATTTTGAGATTTAAAAAAATCAACTCTGCAATTTATCCCAACAGATAGAGCATAAAAAGAAGTTTAAATGACACCTAATTCACTTTCATATCTTCAGTATTAAAAAAGTTATGGCCATTTTCATACTCGGAAATTAGCATCTTGTTCCCCATTGCTTTTCCATTGACAACACAAAAGCTGTGATCGAGGACAGTGAAAAATCCATAACTTTCTTAAAAATTAAGAGAACTGAAAGAAATGTTCAGTTATTGAAGATTGAAGCATTCTGAAACAAATATGAAACAATCTTACTTGGATGACCTGAAATTAAATCATATAATTAGTTAGTTACCTAATTGTAGCTAATTACAAAATTCAATTACTAGATCTAAACATCTATCCATTTCTTAAGAAAAAGTTAACATTTTTAAATAGCCTGGTGTCCAAATAACATTCACACAAGAATTCACAATATAACATGATTTTTAAATCTCATTGTCATGAATTTATAGGTCAAATGGAAGGAATTTAATGTATAATTCCCGTAAATTAATGGGTTTTTAAATCATCTTGCGAGTGGGTTTTTGTAGAACGTGATCGATTGGAATGTTGCGGTTGCAGTGAATTTGAACCCCATATCGGCAGGAAAAACACTGCCGGTTCGTATGGGGCCACAATCATATTTTCGCCAAGGAAATTTTGATTAAAGTCATCCTAAGAAGCAAGTTTATATGTAAAATACATGACTTACCCCATGTTTTGTCCCCTATGTGAGATCCGTCCTGTTATATGCGTTGAGGGCGTTAGAAGTCGCTTTTTTATTTTACTCCAGCGATTAAATTGTCCCGCGATTTTTTTTTAAACTTCTGAGAACAGAAGCCGGAACGATTTTTCTGCTTCAGCTGGCAGGCTGAGAAAGACCATCTCGGACAGGCAGGAGAAAACGGCATTTTAATCCCCCCCCCCCCCCCCCCCCCAAGGTGCCAAAGTCACGCACGGGCCAGTGGCAGAACTGCAGCGCCGCTGAAGGTAAGTATTGTAACTTCGCTAAACAGAGCACACAATGTCAAAGGGAGAATGTGGAATCTCCAAAACACTGCCCCTGAGAACTGTGCGTCAGCAGTACTAACCACTGTGCAAATATACCATCTTCCCCACCCCCAAAAATAGGAGGAGAGGGAGATGATGAGGCTTGTAGAGGTGACTTCAAATGACAGGCACTCAACATTTGAAGGCAGGATCTAGGGCTCAAATTCCTAGTATCAATACTGATAGACTTGTGAGCTCGTATTTGTCTGCAAGATTAGGAATTTTGTTTTTAATTAAACATGGTCTGAAGTCTCAAACCTGGAGACTTCTGTGGAACTAGATGCATATCCCAGTAATATTCAGTCCATAAAGTTTAGTTTAGAGATACAGCCTTCAGCCCATTGAGTACATGCCGACCAACAATCACTCGAACACTAGTTCCATGTTATCCCACTTTTGCATTCTAAATATGAGAGAGGGTTTATAAAAGCCAATTAACCTACAAACCTGCACACCTTTGAAATGTGGGAGGAAACCATAGCTTCCGGAGAAAACCCACGCAGTCACAGGGAGAACGTACAAACTCTGCACAGACAGCATCCGAGGTCAGGATCGAACCCGGGTCTCTTGCGTTCTGAGGCAGCAGCTCTTCCAGCTGCGTTACTGTGCTGCCCTTATTTCTTGCTGGATTGTAGGATTTGTAATATCTGACAATGAAGCTCCCATATTAGATTTCAAAGTAAGTTAAGAAATAGAGAGGGTGTGAAACAAACATGTTATATCTAACAACATTAATTACATGTAATATTTGAAAATGAACATATTATTTTCAATAGAAAAACAAGATTACATCTGTCTTTCAAGTTAACCTTTGTATATAATTCATTATCGGTTATTTTTAAAGCCCTTCTTAAAGTCAATCAGAAAACTTGTTCTAATATGAATATGTGTTTATTCAACAAAAAATATGATAACATTATTACCATATCAACACCTTCAGAGTAAGAAGGAAGCTGTACTTAATAGACTCTTGTCTATGATGAATAATGAGCTATTAAATGAGATTATTAAGATGAACTTTAAATAAATGAGTCTATTCATTGTTGAAAAATGTGGTCATAACAGTCCTGTACAAATCTCTCAGAGAATCTTGTTTAAAACAAATCTTTCCCTCGTATACATACTAAAGAGGCTAGGTGATAATGGAATGGAGGATGCATATTTTTAAGCATTATTATTTCTATTTATAAAAGTGTAGAACCAATTTTCTTTCTGCTTTTAATACACCAGCTCAGGCAGCATGGTGAAGCTGATGAATGTCTGGAAATCATATATATTTATATATATAATATGTCTTTTTAGGTCCATTTTAAAGGTAGCTTCATGCTAATTTCTGAATGGTTCCTTCTCCACGAGTACTGTCCCTTACAACATTTGCCATTCAATTTTCCCCATTTGAAAATTGAAAGAATAATTAGTCCCTTGTGGACATTTATGATTGTCAATTGTACTGATCTGGTGTTGGCAAAGTTACTTCTTGTGCTTCTTCATACCTATAAATAAATATACCCTAAGGCATCAACAATGTGTTCAAATCCACACCATAATGGGCTTGGTCTCATCAGACTCTCATGACATTTACAGTAAGTTTATTTTTTGCTTTGTTGAAGTACAAAAACATAAATTAGTACAAGAGAAGGATGACTTTTGGTCTGCTAGGCCTTTGAAAGTGGTCTCCAGGATAGTGGTTATGCTATTAAATTATTGATCCGTAGCCCAGACTAGTAATCTAAAGATTCCTTGCAGCGCAGGAGGGTGAGAGGTGATCTTACAGAGGTGTACATAATCGCGAGAGGAATAGATCGGGTAAACACATGATGTCTCTTGCCCAGAGTAGGGGAATCAAGAACCAGAGGCTAGAGGTTTAAGGTGAGAGGGGAAAGACTTAATAGGAACCTGCTTATTTTTTACACAAAAGGTGGTGGGTGTATGGTATATGCTACCAGAGGAGGTGTTGAGGCAGGTCCTATGGCAATGTTTAAGAAACATTTAGATGGGTACATGGATAGGATAGGCTTTGGGGGGTATGGGCCTAACACAGGTACCAGAGTAAAAGGGACATGTTGGTCGGTGTGGGGAGGTTGGCCCGAAGGGCTTGTTTCTATGCTGAATGACTCTATGACTCTATATAATATTAAGTATAACCACAGCTCAGGAATTTAGCTTGCATTAAATACATATTTTGGAGGTTGAAGGGAGACATATAGAAATATATAGGTATGAGAAGCATCGATAGAATTAGAAAATTTTCCCAGGGCTGAAATGTCAAAGACTAGAGGGCATAGCTTTAACATGAGAGGGGCAAAGTTTAAAGAAGATCTGCAGCACAAGATTTTTTTTACACAGAGGGTTGTGGGTGCCTGGAATATGCTGCCAGGGGTGATGGTGGAGGCAGATACATTTAAGAGGCCTTAAGATAGTTACATGGAAATGTAGTTAACAGAGGAATATGGATCAAAGCAGGCAGAGGAGATTAGTTTATTATGTCTGAAGAAGTGTCTCGTCATGAAATGTCACCTATCCATGTTCTCCAGAGATGCTGCCTGATCTGTTGAGTTACTCCAGCACTTTATGTCATTTTGTATATCAACCAGCATCTGCAGTTCTTTGTTTTTATAGTTTATCATGGCTTCATGTTTGGCACGGATATTGTGGGCTGTAGGATCCTTTGGTCTACTTGTCTATTTTCTATATTCTGAAAATTAATATTAGTAAGATGACCATTAAGCTATCAGAGCCCAATTGGATCATAGATATCCTGTCATAGAAATTCACTGCCTTTATCCTGTCTGGCTTGTGTGACTGAACTTGTAGCAATCTTGAACCCCCTCTGAAAAAACTAAGCAAGCCATTCAGTTCAAATACATCAATGATGCTTAATCAATGTTGGCCATACCAATAATGTCCACATCTCTTTGAGGGATATTCCATCACCTTTTAAAGCGGCTTTGTCCTTTTTAGGTAGTGATGTAGGAATCTCTGAAAATTATAAGAGAGATTAGTAGTTTGTAATATGTTTGACTTGAGAGCTTATGTACTGGGAAATCATAATGGGGAAAAAAGGCCTACAATTAAAGATTAACAATTAAGTATGAAGGAGGATTCTGTCCCAAAACGTCACTCATCCTTTTTTTCTCCATAGATGTTGCCTGACCGCTGAGTTACTCCAGCACTTTGTGTCTGTCATTGGTATAAACCAGCATCTGCAGTTCTTTGTTTCAACAATTATGAATGTTAGGAGAGGCAATAAATAGATTTGTGTGTCGGGAGGAACTGCAGATCCTAGTTTCAACAGAATATTTAAAAGTGCTCTCTGCATAAGATGCATTGCTTTGAGGTTATTGCAGAGTTTAGATGAGAGGAACAGTGTAGATACACATAAAAGCTGGAATAACGCATCTATGGAGAAAAGGAATAGGTGATGTTTCGTATCGAGACTTTTCACAGACTGAGAGTCAGGGAGGGGTACACTAGAGGTATAGAAAGGTACAGAACAAAGCAGAGCCTGCATCGATGAAAGCAAATGGTATGTTAGCATTCATAGCAAAAGGATTTGAGTATAAGAGCAGGGAGGTTTTACTGCAGTTGTACAGGGTCTTGGTGAGACCACACCTGGAGTATTGCATACAGTTTTGGTCTCCTAATCTGAGGAAACACATTCTTGCCATAGAGGGAGTAGAGAAGGTTCACCAGACTGATTCCTGGGATGGCAGGACTTTCATACGAAGAAAGACTGGATAGACTCGGCTTGTACTCACTAGAATTTAGATGATTGAGGGGGGATCTTATAGAAACGTACAAAATTATTAAGGGGTTGGACAGGCTAGATGCAGGAAGATTGTTCCCAATGTTGGGGAAGTCCAGAACAAGGGGTCACAGTTTAATGCCCCTGTCCCACTTAGGAAACCTGAACGGAAACCTCTGGAGACTTTGCCCCGCACCCAAGGTTTCCGTGCGGTTCCCAGAGGTTTTTGTCAGGTTCCCGGAGGTTTTTTCAAATTTTCAAACATAGAAGAAGCGGAAACCACTTTCAACCAATAGGGAGACTGACAAAAACCTCCGGGAACTGCACGGAAACCTTGGGTGGGGCGCAAAGTCTCCAGAGGTTTCCGTTCAGGTTTCCTAAGTGGGACAGGGGCATAAATCTAAGGTGGCAGTCTTTTCGGACTGAGATGAGATTATTTTCACACAGAGAGTGGTGAATCTGTGGAATTATCTGCCACAGAAAGTAGTTGAGGCCAGTTCATTGGCTATATTTAAGAGGGAGTTAGATGTGGCCCTTGTGGCTAAAGGGATCAGAGGGTATGGAGAGAAGGCAGGTACAGGATACTGAGTTGGATGATCGGCCATGATCATATTGAATGGCGGTGCAGGCTCGAAGGGCCGAATGGCCTGCTCCTGCACCTATTTTCTATGTTTCTATGTTTCTAAGACTCGGAAAGGTGGAACCCACGATGATCCATTGTTGGTGGGATGAGGTGATAACGAAGGAATACAAATGGCAAAATTAGCAAGAAGACTAGGGTGGGGGAGGGACAGAGAGAGAGAGGGAATGCAATGGTCACTTGAAGTTAGATAAATTAATAATCATGCCACTGGGTTGTAAGCTGCCCAAGCGAAATGTGAGGTGTTTTTTCTTTAATTTGTGTGTGGCCTTTCTCTGATAGTTGAGGAGGCTAGGTCATTATGGGAGTGGGAAGGGGAATTAAATTGTTTGGCAACTGGGACATTGTGGAGGCCAAGGCCAACTCAATGTATGTGTTTCATGAAACAGTCACCCAGTCCATGCTCGGTCTTGCCGATACATAAGAGTCCACACCAAGCACACTGGATACAGTAGATTTATACAGTACCGTACAGTAGATAACTAGATTTATCAGGTGCAAATTCCACATGTGATGGAAACAGGAGGTTAAACGTTGATCAATGGTGAATTGTTTCACATCTCTGAATCTTTGTAACATTTTGGGTTCTCTCAGAATGTTTCCCAGTGCATACTATTAAGACCTTCAATAAACTGACTTGTTTGAGAAACTCACCACTACCCTATTAGATGATCTTTGTGTCTGTTCCTATCTGAGCTGCAAATATGAGGACAACTGGGCCCCACATGAAGCCAGATTCATGGTACAGGTTAAACACAAAATTCCCTCCTACAGGTAGTGTAGTCCCTGCTACTTTCCTTCATTGCACTGCTATAATCACAGCTCATTATCCATTAAAAAATCTCCTCTAAGCCATAGTTTTATTTTAGTACTTAATGAAACAAATATTTTAGCATTTGGCATATTGGCCTTCATCAGTCAGAGTATTGAGCAAGGAAGTTGGGAAGTCATATTACAGCTACATAAGATGTTGGTAAGGGCACATTTAGAGTGTTGTGTTCAGTTCCAGGCACCATGTTATAGAAAAGATGCTAATAAGTTGGAGAGGGTGCAGAGACGATTCACAGGATGTTGCCAGGATGCGAGGATCTGAGCTTTAGAGAGAGTTTGAACAGGCTGGGATCACAAGAGGATGAGGGGTGATTTTATACACCTCTATAAAATTACCCCTCATCCTCTTGTGATCCCATTCTGCTCAAACTCTCCTTTATAGAGGTGTATACAATCATGAGAGGAGTAGATCACAGAGTCTCTTGCTCAGAATAGGTGAATTGAGAACCAGAGGGCATAGGTTTAAGGCAAAGGGGGAAAGATTTTATAGGAATCTGAGGGGTAACATTTTCTCACAAAGGGTGGTGGGTGTATGAAATGAGCCACCGGAGGATGTAGTTGAGGCAGGGACTATTACACTGTCTAAAAAAACAATCGTGTGTTCTCTTGGTGAAGGACTTTTTGTGGAGCTGCAGCACCAAGGTAGAGCCACAATCCCAGTTTTGTCCCATTATAACAAGTTAATTTCCAGATAAGATTGGCGTAAATGATTGCAGTCTACCGCAGGCTTAATCAGGGCTGCTTGCAGAGCTCTGTTCTGTGGCTGGTGTAATTCCTAATTTCTATTCAAATTGGAATTGTATTAACTTAATTTCCTTCCAGCATATTTGTATCTCGTTCTGTGGTACAGGCAGTCCAAAATGCTTCTGGCTCCGATCAGCTGAAAGGTGACAATATTTGGAGCTTGGGTTGCTGATGATTGTCATGCTGGTCATATAGTTCCATCTCAGTAATCCATCAAACTCAGAATATCAATTTTCCTGTGAAATAATCAATCTGCTCAAATGTGGCCTTTTGGCCCTGCATTCTCCAGTGACCCAATTAACAATAAAACCTTTAGTGCGTGTTTCTCTTCCTCTCTTGTCTCCATAGCTGTAAATTGACAAGATTCATCCCAGTCTGTAACACCCCTCTCCCCCTCTCCCCCTCTCCCCCTCTCACCCCCAAATCAGGGGCTGAAATAATCCAAATGAATATTAAGGATTTTATTTATGATCTTCATGCACCTTGGGTATCACATCCATTAATGTCAACGACTGAACGACCCAAGAGGTAAAATGAAGGAAGCAAGATGGTTAGTCGGTGAATGTAAAACATGTCCCGTGAGGGAATAGCAAGTAACAGAAGGAGTTTCCTTTACCCTTATTAGCAATATAAATCACAGAGAGGAAAATGTTCTCTTCGGATAGTGTGCATGATCTTCAATGCTCAATTGCCAGAGGAGGTTGGAGAACAATTTTCCAGGTTTTATTTATTCCCCTTGTGTCTGCTTCTTCCCCCTCCTCAGGAAGTGTATGGTGGTAAGGAAGGTAGAGGCTACCTGTGAAATGATGCTCATGGAGATCATGTTGCGTTTGATAGATCAACTGGCTCATTTTTGTAGCCTATCTGACCAGCATTATCTTAATAGTATGCTGGTTTGATTAATATTTAGAACTAGAACCAAACATTTTCTATCTCAAATATTGTGGCGCAGCTGGTAGAGCTGCTGCCTCACAGCGCCAGAGACCCGAGTTCAAACCAGACCTCTGGCGCTGTCTGTGTGGAGTTTGCACGTACTCCCTGTGACCATGTGGGTTTCCTTCGAGTACAGGATCCAGGATGTCACGGACCGATTGCAGGGCATCCTCAAGAGTGAAGGTGAGCAGCTGGAAGTGGTAGTGCATGTCGGCACAAATGACATCGGGAAGTAGGGGAGTGTTGTGTATTGAATCAGATTTGATAAGGGAACACAAGGTAAAGGAGCCATTAGGAGGTAGTGACCATAATATGATGAGTTTTAATCTATAATTTGAGAGGGGGAAGGGAAAACCGGAAGTGCCAGTATTACAGTTGAGCAAAGGGGACATTAGAGCCAAGAGGGAGCTGGCCAAAGTTTACTGCAAACAGGCCCTAGCAGGGATGACAGTGGAGCGAGAATAGCAGGTATTTCTGGGAATAATACATAAGGTGCAGGAGCAGTTCATTCCAAAGAGGAAGAAATATTCTATGGGGAATAAGAGGTGACCATGGCTGACAAGAGAAGTCAAGGACAGTATAAAAATAAAAGAGAAGAAGTATAACATAGCAAAGATGAGCGGGAAGCCAGAGGATTGGGAAACTTTCCAAGAGCAACAGAAGATAGCTAAAAAGGCATTACGGGGGGAAAAGATGAGGTACGAAGGTAAGCTAGCCGAGAATATAAAGGAGGATAGTAAAAGCTTCTTTAGGTATGTGAAGAGGAAAAAAATAGTTGAGACCAAAGTTGGACCCTTGAAGAAAGAAACAGGTGAATTTATCATGGGGAGCAAGGGAGTTGAGTTGAATAGGTACTTTGGATCTGTCTTTACTAAAGAAGACATAAATAACCTCCCAGATCTACTAGTGGCCGGAGGACCTAGGGTGACGGAGGAACTGAAGGAAATTCACATTAGACAGGAAATGGTATAGGGTAGACTGATGGGACTGAAGGCTGATAAATCCCCAGGGCCTGATGGTCTGCATCACAGGGTACTTAAGGAAATGGCTACAGAAATCGTGGACGCATTGGTGATTATTTTCCAATGTTCTATAGATTCAGGTTCAGTGGATTGGCGGTTGGCGAATATTATTCAACTTTTTAAGGAAGGAGGGAGAGAGAAAATAGGGAATTTTAGACCGGTTAGCCTGACATCCATGGTGGGGAAGCTGCTGGAGTCAATTATAAAAGATGAAATATCGGCACATTTGGATAGCAGTGACAGTATTGGTCCGAGTCAGCATGGTTTAGGAAGGGGAAATCATGGTTGACTAATCTTCTGGAATTTGTTGAGGATGTGACTAGGAAAATGGACAAGGGAGAGCAAGTGGAAGTAGTGTACCTGGACTTGCAGAAAGCCTTTGATAATATCCCACATTAGAGATTAGTGAGCAAAATTACAGCACATGGTATTGGGGATAGGGTACTGACATGGATAGAAAATTGGTTGGCAGGCAGGAAACAAAGAATAGGGATTGACGGGTCACTTTCAAAATGGCAGGCAGTGACTAGTGGGGTACCGCAAAGCTTGGTGCTGAGACCGCAGCTATTTACAATATACATTGATGATTTAGATGAGGGGATTGGGGGTAACATTAGCACATTTAAAGATGACACAAAGTTGGGTGGCAGTGTCAACTGTGAGGAGGATGGTATGAAGATGCAGGGTGTCTTGGACAAGTTGGGTGAGTGGGCAGATGCATGGCAGATGCAGTTTAATGTGGATAAATGTGAGTTTATCCACTTTGGTGGCAAAAACAGGAAGGCAGATTATTATCTGAATGGTGTCATGTTAAGAAAAGGGGAAGTACAACGAGATCTGGGTGTCCTGGTTCATCAGTCACTGAAGGTAGGCATGCAGGTACAGCAGGCAGTGAACAAAGCTAATAGCATGTTGGCCTTCATAACAAGAAGGGTTTACTATAGGAGCAAGAAGGTCCTTCTGCAGTTGTACAAGGCCCTAGTGAGACCACACCTGGAGTATTGTGTGCAGTTTTGGTCTCCAAATCTGAGGAAGGACATTCTTGCTATTGAGGGAGTGCAGCATTGGTTCACGAGGTTAATTCCCGGGATGGCAGGACTGTCATATGTTGAAAGAATGGAGTGACTGGGCTTGTATACACTGGAATTTAGAAGGAAGAGAGAGGATCTTATTGAAACATAAGATTATTAAGGGATTGGACACGCTAGAAGCAGGAAACATGTTCCAGATGTTGGGTGAATCCAGAACCAGGGGCCACAGTTTAAGAATAAGGGGTAGGCCATTTAGAATGGAGATGAGGAAAAACTTTTTTACACAAAGAGTTGTGAATCTGTGGAATTCTCTTCCTCAGAAGGCAGTGGAGGCCAATTCTCTGGATGCTTTCAAGAGAGAGTAATGCCCCTGTCCCACTTAGGAAACCTGAACGGAAACCTCTGGAGACTTTGCGCACCACCCAAGGTTTCCGTGTGGTTCCCGGAGGTTCCCGGAGGTTTTTGTCCTCTGGCAACCACCTTCAACTAGCATCGCTTCGACTAAAAAATTACCGATTTTTAAAACGTTAACCACTTTCGACCATTAGGGAGACTGACAAAAACCTCCGGGAACCTCCGGGAACCACACAGAAACCTTGGGTGGGGCGCAAAGTCTCCAGAGGTTTCTGTTCAGGTTTCCTAAGTGGGACGGGGCATTAGATAGAGCTCTTTAAGATAGCAGTCAAGAGATATGGGGCGAAGGCAGGAACAGGGTACTGATTCTGGATGATCAGCCATGATCACAATGAATGGTGTGCTGGCTCGAAGGGCCGAATGGCCCACTCCTGCACCTATTGTCTATTTTCTACTCCGGTTTCCTCTCATATCCCAAAGATGTGCAGGTTTTTAGGTTAATTGGCCTCTGTAAATTGTCCATTGGGTGCAGGCTAGAACTAGTGTGAACAGGTGATTGTCGGTCGGAACAGACTTGGTAATAGATCATTGTTAGCTAGAAGAAGGTAACATTTTATCTATGTATGCTTTGTTGTTATCAGGAGGACAGTCAGACTGGTCGGAGAACTAGGAAGGGGAAGAGATGGAAAGAGAGGTAAAGCAAGGGTTACTTGAAGGAAGTCATATTCATACTTCATATCACACCCCAGCATCCCAAAAGTACACCCTAGGTGAATCTTCGATGTAAACCAACTTCTGCAGTTCCTTCCTACACATGAAAACACATTTCCCTGGGCAGCCAAACTTGAAGAAGGTTTTCCACCATTCCTCCCAATTAATGGACTCAAATGCTTTGATGAGATTAAAAAAAAAGTGAAATACCCTGGTTTCTGCCCCCCTCAAAAGTATAAAACTATAAGTAACTTTCAAAGTGCAGATACTTTTTTATATTTTTGGAACCCAGCCTACATATTATTTTTTTTTCTTATTTGTTTCACTGAATGCCCTTCTGCTGAATGCCTCATTAGGTAAATTGGACTGAATAGTTTCTGATTGCCCCAGCACTCTGAAGCGCAGGAGTAAACGGAACCCATGTCAAAGCAATTAAGACTGATTGCTGACAATGATAAGACTAAATGGATTCATCTATTAACTGGAACGTATCTCAGACACAATTTATCTAATCAACAGATATAGCTATCAACTGAGTGCAGGGACTACAGAGTATCTGATTTTATTTTGTGTCACTGTAGGATTGTCCACCAGGGAGACGCGACAATTGACAAGCATTTGATTTGAAGCACATGAATGGTTTTCTTATCCGCTGCAAAATGGAATAAAAAGTATTTTTATTTCATTTGAGGTTCTCGTATAACAAAGTTTAAGCACGAAGATTCATACGGCAATATTCTCAACTGAATTCTGTAAGGACTGTTGAAAAGGCATCAAAAGTCAAAGCCTATAATATTATAAGATCTTCTTCAACTGATGCTGTAAGCTGTGACACTAAGTCTTCAAACTGTGTGTGATTAATTGGACAGACTCCAGGCTGGGAGAGATGGGAGAAATGGACATTTTGCTTCAACTATACAAAAGGAGCGGGACAGCGGTACAACCTGCAGCACCTTCAAAGTCAGCTGCAGAAGGCACCTCCGGGACACAAAGGCAGTCGGGCGACGAAGGGGCGTTGGTTCATGGGCCGAGCCGGTAGAGGGCGAAGGAGGAGGCTCTGCAGCAGCCTGGGGCTTACCTGGATCGGGAGCCGGTCCAGTACATTGAGCGCTGGGACCAACTCTGGACATTTTTGTAAATGGTGCCCCAATATGGCGACTTGTGCATGTGTAAGCTGTGCAAAGATAATTTCACTGTGCAGTGCATAGATGACAATAAAGCACCCTTGAGGTAGAGCTCGTGCTTGGAACACCACAGGTTCTGAGAGAGGAAGTGGTCTTACACAGGGAGGCAAGGTGACACAGCGGATAGAGCTGCAGTCTTCCAGCACCAGAGAGTCGGGTTCAATCCTGGCCTCGGGTGCTGTCTGTTCGGCGTTTGCACGTTCTGTGACCGTGTGGGTTTCCTCTGGGTGCTCCGGTTTCCTCCCACATCCCAAAGCCTGTGCAGGTTTGTAGGTTAATTGGCTTCTGTAAATTGCCCCTAATGTTTAGCGAGTGGATGGGAAAATGGGATAACATAGAACTAGTGTGAATGGATGATCGATGGTTATGGTGCGCCGAATGTGCTGTATCTAAGCTGTGTATCTCTAAACTGAAGAAACTGCCTACTGAGACACAGCTTATATGAAAGCAAAATGAAAAGTGAAGTTTTTGCATGGTGGAGCACAGATTTTCATCGACAACTTCTGGAACCATCTGCTAAAAGTAATCTCATCAAATGAAGGATGACTGGTCACTGTGGTTGAATTCTGTCAGATTTGGGTAAAAATAAATTGTGACGGTGCCCAGATCAACCATATCCCTACTCTTGTTCACATCTGGTGATCTCCCCACAACCATCACTAACAGTCACAGAGCTGCACATCACAAAAACAGGCACTTCGTCCCACCTTGCCCATACCAACCAAGTTGGCATATTGGGCTAGTTTCATTTACCTGCATTTGGCCCATACACGGTTAGTTTTTCGGAGACCCGCGCGATGTCGGGACCAGCTCCGCACAACTCCATACGGCTCCGGCGATCGAAGTGGGACCGGCCCCGCGAGGCCGGACGGCTCAAGCGACCACGTTAGGTCGCGCTTGCCGCATGGAGTCGCATGCTGGTGGGACAGGCCCTTTACTTATGCTTGGAAGAACAGTTTCAAGAACTGGCTCCTTTTCCTCTTGCAGACTATTAACCCGAAAATAATAGCTTTCTTTAACATAAAACGTAGGGAAGTGCAGCACAGAAGCAGGCACTTCAGCCCATGATGTCTATGCTGAACATGATGCCAAGCTAAACAGATCTCACCTGCCTGCACAAGATCTATACCCCTCCATTCCCTGCGTATCCATGTGCCTATTCTTTATCCATCGATGCTGCATAACCTGCCGAGTCTCTGTGTTATTTTCTCCTTCTGCAAACCTCTGTGTTTGTTCCCCATACAAACATTTACCTCTCTAATTAATCTTGCTCCTTCTCCACCATTCCCTGAGAACAGATGAGAAAGGAATTAGAATTTATCCAATTTTAATTTTTACCTGATAATAATTTCCAGCATTAATTGTGTTTGCATAATTAGTGGAATTATTCTCTCTGTAGGTCGATAATGTTCCAGGTATATTAATCCGGGCCTGGAAATAAATCTAATCACACACTGCTGTGTTTGCACAGAAGGTTGCAAAGAAGCAGTGGAGCGCAATAAAATAATTAATCACATGGAATTTACATAGTTACTTTATTAGGTATTCCAGCAGAATCCAACCCAGCAACATGTCTTTGTGGATAAGACTTATATTAATAATAATATCAAGGAGCCAGGAGATGTGCTTTAATCAAAAGCCATATGTGCTACAGGTAAGGTCTTGTGCTGGGATAAGCATTAATCTCTTATTACGTTAGATACTGTAGTTGGAAGAATAAACTTGCTGATGCAGACTTTTTCCAAAGCACATAATTGAAGTGTGGACATTATTGAAAAGGCTGGAATTGAGTCATAGAGCCGTATTGCGCAAAAAGGTCGTAAGGTCATAAGATCATTAGTGATAGGTATAGAATGAGGAAATTTGGCACATCAAGTATGCGCCGTCATTCAATCACGGCTGATCTATCTCTGCCTCCTAACCCTATTCTCCTGCCTTCTTCATGTAGAGGCACCCCCCCCCCCCCCCCAGAGAATGAGGGCTGTGCGTGGAGAGGGACGTCTGTTCGCGGGACCACAAAATGGAAGCGACGTCTGCAATGGGCCTTCGTGGCCAGCTGCAGCTGGGACTGATCAAAATGTGCCAAAATGGTGCCTCTTGCATATGGAGTCTGAGTTGGTGGTTCTGTACATTATGTATGGACCCGGGTGATTGTTCTTATGTACAGGGATAGTTTTGTGAGCTATATGCAAAAAAATGTACTTCACTGTACCTGGTACATGTGTAAATAAAGAAACCTTTGACCATTGACCAATTTAATAGTAAGATTAAATGAGAACTTACCAGTTTGAAGTTTGATCTGTATTTTATGAGGAGTTACAATGTGGGATTACATGAAGACCCCGTCCAGCACGCATGCGCGACATTCTTCAAAGCAGCGGTGTGGATTCACAGAAAAAACACAACGATTGAAATAAATATTGTAAAGAAAAAATAAGAACTAAATTACCAGTTGATCTGTATAATAGAGGGTGGGAGCGGAGGGCATGTAATCCCTCATCGTAACTCCTCATAAAATACAGATCAAACTTCGAACTGGTAAGTTCTCATTTAATCTTACTATTTTATTTCGGAGTCACGTGAGTGATTACGTGAAGACTTCAAAGCTCTGTGAATCCGAACCGTGTACCAGCTCATGCTTCACTCACTGTCTGAAGACCTTAGAGGGAGGAAGTATGTTATCACAATCAACAATAACCTGTTGTGAACAAAAAGGTTTATTAATGACAACAAAAAACAGAGAGCTCCCCCGGGCTTAAATTAAACATTATCTGCAGACTCTAAAATTCTGTCTGCAAATGTAGCAGGTTCCGCCAGCGGCTTATTATAAAACCTTTGGAAAGTTCTTTCCGAGGACCATCCTGCTCTTGCCAGAATATGGTCCATGGGCACGTTCATTCGCCTAGCCGCCGACATAGATGCAGCTCTGGTGGAGTGAGATTTGTAAACATTAGTATTGACTCCTGCGGACTTAAGCACCTGCTTGAGCCACCTTCAAATGGTTTGGCTCGTCACCTGACCATGAGGCTTCTTGTGCCTTATCCATAAGGTTTTTTCTCTCCCTCTTTAGTTGTATGTTGTGTCTATGTAATTGGCGAGATGGGTCTTGGCACACAGCCGTGGGTCAGATGAATATGCCCGGAACTCCATGACTGGAGGCGTGGTACCTGGTCTAGTTTGTTTGACCAGTCCCTGAATATGAAATGTGAAACAGTCCAATGACTCAGTCATGCTGTCCAGCCTCAGAAGGTGGAGGGACTGTACCCTTTGAGCTGACACTAGTGCCATGAGCATAACGGATTTCAGAGTAAGTTGTTCCAGCGTGATGCCCTGGGTGGTGGCCATTCCCTAAGGTACGTCAGCACAATGCTGACATCCCAGATCTGTGTGTACCTAGGTCTGGGGGAATTAGTGTTAAAAATGCCCCTCATGATTTTCACCACTGGTGGATGGGACCCCAAAGCCAGTTATCCTGCTGCTGGAACCAAATAAGCTGACAACGCACTCCTGGCTGTATTGATGGCACTGTAGCTGAGTCCTTCCCGATGTAATCCAACCAGGAACTCCACAACACTGGTGGCTGTAGCTGCAGTGTAGGTAGTTTCCTTATGTTGGTCAGGTATTGTCTCCTGGTGGACTCCCGGTGGGATGCGGTCATCATGTTGATGGCGTCCTCAGACAGTCCCAGGCCCAGTAGAGGTCTTTTTAGAATCTGCAAGCCAGGAGATTGACTCTGTCATGGCACGGGTGACTAATGCCTGACACTGGGTGGATTAATAATTCTGGACTGCTGGAGAATTCCAACGGTGTTTCGACAGCCATGTCGAAGGCCACTGGGAACCATGGCTGTGTAGGCCAGTCGGGTATTATCAAGATTCCTGTAGCGGAATCCAATTGAATCTTGCGTAATACCCGACTGATGAGGCAGAAGGGAGGAAAAGCATAAAAGAACATTTTCCCCCATTGCAGCGTGAATGCATCAACTGCTACGGCCTCAGGGTCTGGTTCCCAAGCGACATACGTTGGTACCTGGTGATTCAGCCTGGTTGCAAATAGATCGATATCTGGTGTGCCATATTGCTTTGTAATTTCAGCAAACACTTTGCGATTTAACATCCATTCGATGTTATCGTAAAATTTGCATGACCTGGTGTCCGCCACTGTATTTTGCTTACCTGATAGGTAAGTTGCTGATAACCAAACATGTCTTTCGACACACCATAGCCAGATTAGGTTGACCAAATTATCACACGATATGGACTTTACCCACCCATGTGGTTAATATAAGCCACCACCGTGGTATTAACTAATTGCTAACCGTGATCGTTATTAGATGAATATGCTTTTAAACCATAAAAACGCACCCAACATTCTAAGTGGTTGATACCCCGTGTCTGTAGGCAAGATGATCAGAGTTAGTCCATCTGCCCCCTGTGCTGGATTGCATGTTAGTTGCTCCCCAGGCCCAAAGCACTGGCATCCTTCGGCAGAGTTACAATCATGCGAACAGTGTCATATCGTAAATCCAAGATAGTCCATGGAAGTGGACGGTGTTAAATTGGATTTATCAGGATTATGACAAACCCCAAAGTTTCAAACAAACGTTTGGTGGCTGCTACTGCCAAAATAGCTGTCTCCAAGGTTTTCCCTACTATTAAAATGTCATCTAAGTACGCCATGACTATATGCTTTGTTTCCTGAATAATGCCAAAGCAGGTTTTTAAGATTTTAGTGAACAACCTTGGAGCGAGGTTAGTCCATTTGGTAAGGCTTTAAATTTCCATAGCTGTTTCATTCAGAAAAACTTTAAAGTATTTACGATGCCCCTTATGTATGGGTACTGAGTAGTAGGCATCTTTTAAATCAATGCCTAGAGAGTAACCTCTAAAAACCAATAGTGTGGCTGTTTCAAAAGTTTCCATCTCGAAATGTATGTACTTAACAGACTCGTTTAAAGTAGTTAAGTCAATGATGATGCGACATCCACCATCTTTTTTAGTTTAAAGTGAAAATATTAGACACAAATTCCAAAGGATGTTTTGTTCTTTCAATGACACCTTTTGCTAGTAGCCTCATCATTCAGCTTGACCCTCTTGTTTCTCTTTGACTGAGAGGTGAATACCCTTTAAGGTGTATGCTGAACTGGCGGAATGTTTTCATGAACAAAGTCAATTTTATAGCCATGAATGCTGCTGAGTATATACTGTAATTAGTGATGGATTCCCATGTATCCAAAAACAAGTGCAATCTCCCCCCCTGTTAGTATAGAGCCCCCACTGCTCATATGTTGAGAGGAACCAGACCCACCTACCTCCATGGTTACTGGTGCTTCTTCCGTCTCTTTCGCTGGACAATGAGGTGTCTGCTGGGCTGTAGAGGGCTGCTGTTGAGTTGATGTTGATGTTGATGTTGATGGGGGTGGCCCATTTTCCATGGGGTCCCGCTCTGGGCCCTGGCCTAAAAAAGGCTTACGGGGAATGGTTGCGGACCCCGAGCTTTCACCAGTCCCCATAGGTGGTCGACGACTGGTGGACGCCGTGGGCACCTGCCACCTGGGTTTGTTAGGGTCTGCTCGTCCCAAACCTGCCCTCACGAGACCAATGGTCTTGGATTCTTCCTCTAGGTCTTTCACCTTTTTTCGGAAGTCCTTTCCAAAGAGCAGAATTGGAGGTTCTGAACCCAGTGTTTTGCAAAGTCCCCGCAAACTTTGGGTTAAGGGCAGGCTTGATGATTTCCTTCCGTAAATTGTTTATCTCATATTGAGTGGTGCACAGCAGAGGTAATATATCTTGCTGATTTGTGGATATGTCCAACACCATCAATGGACCAAGCATATTAGTTCAAGAGCCTCATTGACCACCCGTTCTTGTAGGGGTTTTGAGGACAGGTGGTCAATGCTGGCTGCAAGTTTCTGCTCTAAAGGCCGACCCGCTCGTGGAATGGCCACGTAGCGGTTGACCACACCCAGCAGCTCTTCCTGATCCTGTACACCCTGCGCACTCCGGACATCTTCAGCCAGCAACTCTTCTTGACCAGCCCAGACCTGTCGCCAATGCTGCCTTTGAAAGAAGGTGAAACAATGGTTAGTGCCGTAATGGGCACTGTGGGAGTGCCTGATCTCCCTAGGCGAGTCTGCTGCTGCTCTCTTAACAGGTCTCGCTGGAGCATTTGCTCCACAAGCCGTTCCATTCGGCTTAGGCAGCTGCCTGTGCCGCTCTCGAGCGATGTGGCATCTTCATCCGAATCGTCGGATACTACCGCCTGGTTCTGGCTGCAGGTACCTCCAGCCCGCTGCTCAGGCTGCACTAGCGGTGCTGGGCTCGGCTCGGTAGTTATTCCCGCCACCTCTTGCCCCCCCTCCAAAGAACATTCCTCAACGGAAGACGAACGGGGCGAGCTGCAGATTTCTTCCCTCTGGTCTTGCTCATTCTTCCTGGAACACAAGCAGACCACCGAGAAAAATACACACGGCCACGTCGCGGGTGCACTGCATGAACGCTAATGTCGCACATACGTGTTGGACAGGGTCTTCACGTAGTCACTCACGTGACTCTGAAATAAAATCCCCCTACATTCTCATTATCTTTCCCTAAATTCTACCACTCATCTATATAATAGATTCAATTCATAGTGGCCAATCAACCTCTCAACCCGTACACCTTTGGGATGTGGGAAGAAACTTGAATACCTGGAGGAAAGCTGGGTGGCAGTGTGATCTGTGAAGAGGATGTTAGGAGGTTGCAAGGTGACCTGGACAGGTTGAGCGAGTGGGCAGATGCGTGGCAGATGCAGTATAATATAGATAAATGTGAGATTATCCACTTTGGCGGCAAAAACAAGGGGGCAGATTATTATCTCAATGGGGTTAGGTTAGGTAAGGGGAAGGTGCAGCGAGCCCTGGGTGTCCTTGTACACCAGTCACTGAAAGTTGGCTTACAGATACAGCAGGCAGTGAAGAAAGCTCATGGAATGTTGGCCTTCATAACAAGAGGATATTAGTATAGGAGTAAAGAGGTTCTTCTGCAGTTGTATAGGGCTCTGGTGAGACCACATCTGG
This sequence comes from Okamejei kenojei, assembly GCA_035221665.1. Classification (NCBI taxonomy): domain Eukaryota; kingdom Metazoa; phylum Chordata; class Chondrichthyes; order Rajiformes; family Rajidae; genus Okamejei; species Okamejei kenojei. Next base: position 31,013,144 of record CM069147.1, on the reverse strand, counting down.
AGTATTGGGTGCAGTTTTGGTCTCCTAATTTGAGGAAGGACATCCTTGTGATTGAGGCAGGTTCACGAGATTGATCCCTGGGATGACGGGACTGTCATATGAGGAAAGATTGAAAAGACTAGGCTTATATTCACTGGAGTTTAGAAGGATGATGGGGGATCTTATAGAAACATATAAAATTATAAAAGGACTGGACAAGCTAGCTGCAGGAAAAATGTTCCCAATGTGGGGCGAGTCCAGAACCAGGGGCCACACTTAGAATAAAGGGGAGGCCATTTAAGACTGAGGTGAGAAAAACGTTTTCACCCAGAGAGTTGTAAATTTATGGAATTCCCTGCCACAGAGGGCAGTGGAGGCCAAGATAATGGATGGATTTAAGAGAGAGTTAGATAGAACTCTAGGGGCTAGTATAGTGAAGGGATATGGGGAGAAGGCAGGCATGGGTTATTGATAGGGGACAATCAGCCATGATCACAATGAATGGCGGTGCTGGATCGAAGGGCCAAATGGCCTCCTCCTGCACCTATTTTCTATGTTTCTATGAAATCGGAATACCTTGGTGGTAGAGACAGTTAAAATAAGAGCATTTAGGAGGCTTTTAGATAGGCAAACGGATATGCAGGGAATGGAGGAATATTGATCAAGTGGAAGCAGAGAAGATTAATTTAACGGCATCATGCTTGGCACAGACATTGTTGACCAAAGGGCCTCGTCCTGTGCTTTACTATTCTATGACAAAAAGTGCTAGAGTAACTCAGCGGGTCAAGTGGCATCTCTGGAAGACATAAGTAGAAAATGGGTCCCAACCGGAAACTTTTCCTATTCATGACATATGCGGCCTGACTCAATGAATCACTCCAGCACTTTGTGCTTTACTCACGATTCCATCCGCAGTTCATTGTCTCCCCACTGTACTGTTCTATGGACTTTGTCACCCCACATGGTCAGTGGGAGAACATTCAAAATCCACATGGACAATACAGAGATACAGATACAGCGGGGAAACAGTCCCTTTGGTCCCCGAGTCCACACCAACCTGCGAACCTACATACTGAAACTGGCACTATCCTACACACTAGGGATAATTTACAATGTTACCAAAGCCAATTAACCTACACACCTGTATGTTCTTGGAGTTTGGGAGGAAACCAAAGGACCTGGAAGAAACTTGTGCAGTCACAGTGAGAACGTACAAACTCTGTACAAACAGCACCAGTCGTCAGGTTTGAGCCGGGTCTCTGGTTCTGTGTGGCAGCAACTCTACTGTTGCACCACTGCACCAGATTCAGAGATTCAGAGATTAGGAGATCAGAATTGAACTATTGACTTTATGAGGCAGCAGCTCTACTATCTGTGCTGCTCATCTTATGCCTTTCCACATTGTCAATACCCTTTGGTATGATCATTTTCCCATCTGTGCTCAAACATGTTGGGATCTAACTTATTAAAAATCTCATTGTCCACAGGTCAAGCACACTTGGCCTTTAGCCCCTTTAGTTGCCATGTATTTTTGTTCAGCGGTGGAGATTATTTTCAGTTCTAAGCTTACTGTTCCTTGAAGATCTATTATTGAGATGTTTTTGGTATCTTACTGTGAAGATAATTCATAATAATTGGTTCAAATATCTGCCATTTCTCTTTTTTCCATAACTAATTCCCCAATTTCAGCACCAGAGACCCGGGTTCGATCCTGACCATGGGTGATGTCTGTATGGAATTTATGGGTTTTCTCCGGTTGCTCCGGTTTCCTCCCACACTCCAAAGACATACAGGTTTATAGGAAGATTGCCGTGGTATTATTGTAGATTGTCCCTAGTGTGTAGGATAGTGCTCGTGTATGGGGTGATCGCTGGTTGGTACTGGGGGGGTTGGGGGGAGAAGGCTGGTCTTTTCTTACCTCCAGCTCTTCAACCGCCGCCCTTTACTTTCAGCCCGACGAAGGGTCCAGTCCCAAAACGTCATCCATCCTTTTTCTCCAACGATGCTGCCTGACCAGGCCTACTCCAGCACTTTGTGTCCATCTGCATATGCTTTGAGTGGCCTTCTTTGATGCCATAAACATTTAGGATTCTGAGCTTCAAAGGGAAGGCAAGATTATGTTTGACATGAGATAAATTTGCTTTATATCTGGGTGCGAGTTTCATAAAGGAATCCAAAAAAAACAGACTATATTTTAAATGGTTAAATATTCGTGGGAGCATCAGTGGACAAAAATCAGAGATTGTGCATGTCTTATACAAAGCCTTCTTGCATGGAATGATCAATACCGAGAAAAGAAATGCAATATTTTTCACAACAGTGATTATATTTCACAAGTACATGTCTGGCTGTAAAATGCTTTGGGCAAACAACTGCATGAACATCATAAAGTGCTTCTATGATTCTGGATTTCTAACTGCATTTTTTAGAGATTGTCTATTGTTGAACGGAACGTCATGCATACTCTCTTGATCTTCTATAGATGTACAGTAAGGAGCATATTGACTAGTTGTATCATAGCCTGATTCAGCAACTTGAACACCAATGAATGAAGAAGATTGCAAAAAGTGCTGAACACTGCCCGGACCATCATGAGTAATGACCTTCCCACCTTTATAAGAGTAAAGGGGCTGTCCCACTTAGGCTATTTTTTAGGCGACTACAGGCGACTAGACTGTCGCCACATGGTGGCTGGAGTGTCGCCTGTATGGTCGTGAGTAGTCTCCTCAGTCACCCAAAGAGTCGTAGCATCTTTCTGGTCGCCGCTGGATTTTCAACATGTTCAAACATATTCGGCGACAGAGGGCTTGATGCCAATGAGTGTAGCTTGACTTCTCCTGACGTAGGTGCTGTCGTACATTGTCACCAGGTGACATAGGTTGTCGCCGGTGCCCTGACTTTGGTGAATTCCATGGCGCCTACCCATGTTTCCCTACCTCAGCCGACACATGTTACTGGTGTTAAAGAAGGAACTGCAGATGCTGGTGCATCGAAGGTTACACAACAAAAAGCTGGAGAACTCAGCGGGAGCAGTCACAGCATCTAAGGAGCGAAGGAAAATAGTCCGACGTTTCGGTCGAGACCCCTTCTTCAGACAGGTCAGGTGATCAGGGAAACGAGAGTATAATAAGACGGTGATGTGAATAGATAAGGAACAAATTGAAAATGAAAGATAATGCAAAAAAGTATCGATGATAAAGGGAACAAGCCTATGTGTAACTGTTTTGTTGGTGTGAAAATGAGAAGCTGGTGCGATACTGGGGTGGGGAGGGAGATAGAGATAGAGGGAATGCCAGGGCCCCGAGAGGGCTGAGGGCACGAGCGACACTAGTGGAAGGGGAGGAGACAGCAAGGGTTAACAGAATTGAGAAAATTCAATGTTGAAGCCCAAAGGATGCAGACTCCCCAAGCGGAATATGAGGTGCTGTTCCTCCAGCTTGCGGTGTTGCTCACTCTGGCCGTGGAGGAAGCCCAGGACCGAGAGGTCGGATGCGGAATGGGAGGGGGAGTTGAAGTGCTGAGCCACCGGGAGGCCGGGTTGGTTATTGCGGACCGAGCGGAGGTGTTCGGCGAAGCGATCGCCAAGCCTCTGCTTGGTCTCACCGATATAGATCATCTGGCATCTGGAGCAGCGGATGCAGTAGTGTACCCTCGACAGGTACTGGTGACTGAATTGTCTTCAGTTGTCGCCGACAGGGTCGTTGCTTGTCGTAGCTTGTCTTGGGTAGACGGAGGTTGACTTCGGTTGTTGCCTGTGTGGTCGTAGGTTGTCGTAGGTGTGGTCATAGGTGGGGGTCAAAGGTGGACGTCCGAATGGGTCGCCGGTTGTCAGTAGCTTGCTGTAACTTGACGTCGACTAGGCGGTAGGTTGTTGTAGCTTGTCGTAGATATTGTCATAGGGGGGGGATACGGTCGCCGGTTTTTCGATCACCTGCTACGACTATGACAGTCGCCGGCAGTCGCCTAAAAAATTGCCTATGTGAGACAAGCCCTTCACTTCCTCAAATAGGCACCCAGTATTTTCCTCTCACATCCAAAAGACATGAGGGTGTAGATTTAATTGGCCCTCTGTAAATTGTTCCTTGAGTGTTTGGAATAGATGTGAAACTAGAATAACATAAAACGCATTGTGAATGTGTGATCGATGGTCAGTGTGGACTCGATGGGTCAAAGGACCTGTTTCCATGCTAATTCAATCAACTAATGCCACCCCAATTAATCTTCACTCCACCTCGGCTTGCCTGGACTGATCTCCCTTCCAGTTGGAGACTAAGAACATGGTGTCCATCACAGGATTCGAGAGCCTGAACTACAGGGAATGGTTGAGCAGGCGAGGACTTATTATTTGGAGCACAGGCGGATGAGGGGTGATCTTATAGAGGTGTATAAAATCATGAGAGGGATAGATCGGGTAAACATGCAGAGTCTCATGGCCAGAGTAAGGAAATTAAAAACCAGAGGACATAGGTTCATGGTGATGGTGGAAATATTTCATAAGAACCTGAGAGGTACTTTTTTACACAAAGGGCGGTGGGTATGGAAAGAGCTGCTGGAGGATGTAATTGAGGCAGGTACTATTGCAACATTTAACAAATATTTAGACAGGTACATGGATAGGATAGGATCAGAGGGATATGGATCAAATGCAGGCAGGTGGGATCAATTATAGATGGGGCATGTTGGTTGACATGGGCCAGTTAGGCCAAAGGGCCTGTTTCCATGCTGTATGACTCTATGACTATGACTATACAAACACTAGCACCTCTTTGCCTAAACTTCTTAACCTAGTGGTTCTCTCTTTTTTAAGACCAACATTGTACATTAATTAAATATGCCATGCAGGTACATCAGCCTGAAGTAAAAAAGAACAGATTAGAATGCTGACTGAAATCTTGATCAAAGTGATAGGTTTTGATGAGTATCTTAAAGTCAACAAGAACATTAACGAGGTAGAATAATTCAGGGATGGAATTTTGTAGCCTAATATTTTGAAGATAAGATTAATGTTTGTTTTTACTCATGGAGAATTAATGTCATGGAGTCATACAGCATGGAGACAGGCCTTTCAGCCCAGCTTGTCCCTGCTGTCCTTGCTGGCCTACGTTTGGCCTATATCTCTCTAAGGGCAAGAACATTGCATGGGAATATGCAGCTGGGGCTTTATTTAGTATGTAAGTAAAGTAACTCCACAGTGGCTTTATTGAACAGGGGAGCAGATCCCTGGACCACGTAGGTTACTCACATAATCACAGAATCCTTATTTCCCAGAAAAACGCCCCTAAAGCATGAAGAGGATGTAGTTGAGGCAGGTACCAATGCAACATTACTCGAATCATGGCCAATAGTGAAAAAAAACTTGTCAGTGAACAAATCAATAGTCTTGTGAAGAAGAATCTAATCCCTTCCCTTTTCCTATTCTTCCCATGGAGTTTTGGTAGTAATTCTCTCTCAAAATGAGAGAATGGCGGTGCAGGCTCGAAGGGCCGAATGGCTTACTCCTGCACCTATTTTCTATGTTTCTATGTTTCTAAAATGCAAACCAGATTTACTTGAACATTTTATAAATTCCACTTCCCCTAACTCTACTTGCCATGTGTCTGATGCCCCTGTCCCACTTAGGAAACCTGAATGGAAAACTCTGGTGACCTTGCCCGCGACCCAAGGTTTCCATGAGGTCGCCGGAGGTTTTGGTCACTCTCCTTAATGGTCGAAAGTGGTTTCCGCGTGGTCAAGGCTTCATCTAGGTTGCTTCGATTGTTTCAACAAAATCAAAACCGGCCTCGACTAAAATTAGTTGTCGTTTGGTCGAAGCCAGTGGAGTGGGGTCGCTATTCACATACAGGCAGTCAAAGGCAGCCGTAGGCAATCTCCTTCGCTGACCGGCCATTTTGATTGGCTCATTGGAGTTTTCAGGACCTGGAAGACACGCTGGAAGGTAAAATGCCCATTAACTTTATTAAACTTCTTAAAACTGCCTCCACCCCTTCTCCCCCCCCCTCCCCCCCCCTTCTCTCCCCTTCTCCCCCCTTCTGTCTCCCCTTCTGTCTCCCCTTCTGTCTCCACTTCTCTCTTGCCCTTCCTTCTCCCCATCTCTCTCCCCTTCTCTCTCCCTCCCCTAACCCCCCCCCCCCCCCCCCCCCCCCCCCCTCCCCACCGCGCTCTCTAAAGGACTTACAGTGCTCTGTGGTAGCCGTTTACCTTCCTCTTCATCGCGCAGACAGCGCTCCTCCGCTGTCCCTGGCCCGTAACCTTTGCGATGTGTGTGTGTGCAGACGGTCGATCCAGGTCGAGGCTTTCCAGGCCATAAGACATCTATAGCCTTGAAATGAAAAATGTTGTTTTACACTATCTCTGCTGTGCATTCTGGACATCATTTTGAATCACTGTGCACTGTTCGACCCGACAGTGGCATTTAAAAGGACTTTGGATGGGCACATGGATATGAAGGGAATGGAGACACATGTATTATGTGCAGGCAGAGGAGATTCATTTCTTCATGTTCAGCATAGACATTGTGGGCTGACGTGCCTGTTCCTGCACTGTATTGTTTTATATTTTGTTGTATGGTGATATAATTGTCTGCTAATGGGAAGAGCTTCCTTCTATCAGTCTAATCTCAGTCAAAGGTGAGATTCAGAGAGGAATTGATAGGGTTTATGCTGAGACTCTACTTCAGGACCACCCCATATTCTCCCACCTAATCTTACAAATTCAGTCCTTAATTAATGCAAACACGATTTTGTACCTGTATCTCGGCACATGCATGACAATAAACTTGAACTTAATTCTCATATAATTTCTAAATAATAATTCTCATAGTCATGGAAGGCAATGAGCCATCAGGGGATCTAGTGTTCTTTGTACAAAATTTCTGAATAATTCATGAAATCGTAGAGAGATGCAGCACTGTAACAGGCCCTTCGGCCCACCAATTCCATGCCAACCATCGCCCACCCAATTACACTAATTGTACATTCATCCCATGTGTTTTATTCTCCCAACATTCTCATTGATTACCCCCAGATTTCACCATCCATTGACACACTTGCAACTTGAGATTTTTCACTTGACACAGCAACATGCAGTGTACAACTAATCTCCTAAACCACATTTTGGGGATATGGGAGGAATCCTGGGGATCTGGGGAAATCCAGTTGGTCAATTTCCCACAGTCTGTACCCATGGTCTCTCTCGTTGTGATTCAATGGCTCCACTGACAGCACCGCCGTCTCACTATCCCACTCTGGGAAATTCACATCTTTCCTGAAGTGTGGTGGTGAGAATTGAAGACAATACACTGGTTGCAACCTACCAAATCTTCGTTAAAGATTCACCATTAGCTTTCTGCCTTTTATAAGTTCATGTTCATAAGTGGTAGGATTAGAAATAACCCCTTTGGACCTTCAAGTCTACTCCGCCATTCAATCATGCCTAATCTATCTTTCCCTGTTAACCCCATTCTCCTGCCTTCTCCCCATAGCCCCAGACACAGTTACTAATCAAGAATCTATCTAACTCTACCGTAAAAATATCCATTCACATGGCCTCCACAGCCTTCTGTGGCGATGAATTCCATAGATTCACCACCCTCTGACTAGAGAATTTCCTCCTCATCTCCTTCCTAAAGGTACGTCAGTTTATTCTGAGGCTATCACCTCTGGTCCTAGAATCTCCCACTAGTGGAAACATCCTCTCCACATCCACTCTATCCAAGCCTTTCACTATTCAGTAAGTTTCAAGGAGGTCCCCCCTAATCCTTCTAAACTGCAGCGAGTAGAGGCCCAGCGCCTTCAAATGCTCATTATATGTTAACCCACTCTTTTGTGGGATCATTCTCATAAAACTCACATCTGGTCCCTCTCCAGCACCAGCACATCCTTCTTCAGATAGGGGGCCCACTCTCTCTGTTCCAGAAACATCAGGGCCCTATATACACTTTTTTTAAACAGTCAACAAACACAGCATAGAAACAGGATCTTTAGCTCACCACATCTATGATGACCATTTTAATCCAATTTTTATCCATTTATCCACACAAATTCCATTTGATACCCATCAGCAGTGTTTTCACCTATTGAGAGCCCATTAAAATAGCTTTTTCTTTCTTCATTTCTCAGTATCTTTTACACTGCATCCCCTCCCTTCCTTATTCTTGCATTATTCTACGACTGACGACAACAGAAGGCAAATGGGGGACGTACAACATAGAACAAGACAGGCCCTTTGGCCCCCACTCTGTCTGCTCCAACCATAATGTCAAGATAAACCAATCCCATTTGCCTGCAGGTGGTCTTTAGTGGCAGAGGCAGCATTCCTGTAGAGAAGGAATGGATGACCTTTCAAGGGTTTCGACTCGAAACGTCACCCATTCCTCCTCTACAGCGATGCTGCCTGACCTGCTGAATTACTCCAGCCTTTTGTGTCTGTTGTTGGTGTAATCTAGCATCTTCAGTTCCTTCCTACACATGTAGTCTGCAGCCCTCTAATGCCTGCCTATACACGTGGCTGTCTAAATGGATCTTAAACATTCCTTTTGTATTCAATTCTACCACCTCCGCAGGAATTGTGTTACAGGGACCTATCACTCTCCATAGGGATCCCCACCACATCCAAAGATTCAAAGCATCCTGCTTGTTTTTTCTTGTATATTGACTGTGTAAAATAAATCTAATTCCTCATTGAACCACTGACATTCCTGATTAGAATGGTTGGGAAAGGCTGAGATGGTGCGCCATTGAATGTTGGGATTTATTCAGTTTCTTTCAAGGAAGAAAAAGCTAATAGCTAATAGAGACGCTGCCTCACAGCACTATAATACCAGGTTTGATCCTGACCTTGGGTGCTGTATGTGTGGAGTTTGCAAGTTCTCGCATGGGCTTCCTCCAAGTGTTCCGATTTCCTCCAACATCCCAAAGACGTATGGGTTTGTCAGTTTATTGGCCTCTGTGAATTGCCCTGAGTGTGTCGGGAGTGGATGCAAAAGTAGGATAACAGATTTAATGTCAAGAGTCCAAAGTGCTTTATTGTAATATGTCCCAGACAGAGCAATGACATTCGTACTTGCAGCAGCACAGAAACACAGTACTCGTTGTCAATATTATAAACAAAACAAAGGTTCAGTGTATACATAATGTGAACGGGTAATCAATGGTCAGTTTCCATATTGTATCTCTAAAACAAAACTAAAAAACTAATACTTTTATAGCGAATAATTTGAATCAGAGATTACTCAAAGAATCAAGTTTTTGCAAACACGTCTTAATTTGAGACAGATATAAGACAATGTATATATACATAAATATCTCAGAAAGCACTCAGCTCAAAATGAAACTTTAATTTTCTCAGTTTGAGGAAGATTCGTAAACATTTATCAATTAATTAATCACTTATTAATTATGTATCTGGGAGACACAGTGGCACTTCCTCCTGAATATGTGGATGGAGAATTGAAAGCACCAGGCATTCTGTGCTTCCCTGTACAATTGTTGAGATGCCGGCCACCCGTCAGCTTTCAACTGCTCGGAGTCGATAGGTGCACTGTTACCAATGCAGTCCTCACCGCCCCTCCGGGCTTTACTGAAATGAAGATCAGATCAGCCTCTGCCTGGCTGAATGTCGCAGCCGGCTCGGGGGAATTTGTGGCCTTCTCCGCATCCTTATCTTCTTACGGTTGTTGCTAATGTAGGGCGAGCTGTATTACATTTGCCGGCTCGCTTTCCATGAGCTGGATCAGACTTGACGCAGGGATGGAGGAGCCTGAGACGTCCTCTGCTTTCTCCCAATGATGTGGGATGACAAGGCACTTCCAACAGATCACACAAAGTGACCAGAGGCCCTGTTGAAACAGCTTCTGGATGATTGTGTACAAGTCTGGTGTCACTGCCTAAGGAAGGCTATATATACAGTCATAGTCAGAGATTAACACAGCACAAAAAAAAGCCCTTGAGTTTAACTAGCGGTGTGGGCGCCTAAATATTGGTGAGACCAAGCGTAGACTGAGCGATCGTATCACTGAACACTTAAACTCAGTCCGCCTTGGCTTACACGTTCTCTCGGTTATCAAACATTTTAACTCCCCTTCCAATTCCCACACTAACCGTTCTGTCCTAGGCCTCCTCCACTGTCAGAGTGAGGCCACACACAAATTGGAGGACCAGCTTATAACTCAGCGGTATGATTTCTTTAATTTGAAGTAATCCCTGCATTCCTTCTCTCCCTCCGTCCCCCACCTAAGTCATCCTATTTGATCCAATGTTCGCATCCCTGTATCTCTTTGTTACCACCTCTTCCCCAGCCAACAATAGGCCATTATGGGCTCCACAGTTCCTTGGTCATCTGTCATCATCCCTAATTTGTTCTGCCCTTTTCCTACCTCAGTTCCTCATCACTTCTACTTTCAGTCTGTGGAAGGGTTCTGACCCGAAAACATCATCTATCCTTTTTCTGCAGAGATGCTGCCTGACCCGCTGAGTTACTCCAGCAATTTGGGTCTAACCCATGCCAACCAATATACCCTATGTAAGCTAATTCCATTATCCCACAGATAGACACAAAACACTGGAGTGACTAAATGGGTCAGACAGCATCTCTCGGAAAAATGGATGGGTGATGTTTCCGGTGGCGCCATGTTTCGGTAACAGTCGCCACACGTAGCTCCGCTCCTGAAAATTTGCTATTTTTCGCATTAAAACTGGGTTTATAGATCGGGACCGATTAAAAAAGGTTATCAGAGGCCTTGAATGCTCTGCTGATGGCGTCAACAATAAATGCTGTTAATTAAACTCTGGATTTAACCCTTTAAATGCAGAATCTGATTTCGGAGTCTTCAGAGAAGCATTTCAAATATATACTGCAGCACTGAGAAAGAGCCCGAAGAGCTTGGAGAATCGACTTTTGACGGTGCTCTTGAAGGAAAACTGCCTTCCGAAATGTCTACAAGAGCTAAGGCAGATAAGGCAGATAAGGAGAAAGACTTGGAGGACTTAAAGCAAACGGTAAGAGAACTGAAAGAAGAAATGGTGGACGGAACGCACATGGAAAAAATGATGAAAGATATGACAGATAAGCTAATGCTGAATACGAATACGGGCAATTTGAAAGTTATTGAGTCTGTGCAGGATTCGATCAACACCGTAAATAAAAGAATTGAAGATGTGAGAGTTGAACTATTGGAGCGAATGGACAAGGGGGAAGAAGACACTAATAAGAAGTTTGTTGCAGTGCATGAGACTGTTGCCTCATATGTGAAAACAATGAAAGAGATGGAGGAAGAGATGGGACGAATGGCCGAAGATATGAAGAAAATGAAGATACAGCATGACCTCACTGCAAAACAGCTGGCAAAATGTTTGGATAAGTGCTTAGACTTGGAAACTCGTTCGAGACGCTTTAATCTAAGGCTAGTAGGAGTACCCGAGGAAGCCGAGGGAGATGACCCTCAGGAGTTTGCTGCAGATCTAATTAAAGAAGCTCTCAATGTTCCTAACCTTCCAAAAATTGAAGCAGCATATCGAATTCCGAGATTCAAACAAAAATCCCAACAGGCTCAGAATACACACGTCAGATCATTGTGAAATTTCAGGATATCTCTGGTGTGGAAGAGGTTATGAGTAATATCAAATATGGAGTACCACTGAAATATGAGCAGCCAACCTTCAAAATATTTGGAGATTACCCCTATGAAGTGGTCCAAAAAAGAAATCAGTTCTACAGGGTAAAGCAAGCGCTCCAAGGCGTGAGGGTGTCAGATATGGAGTCTACTTTCCTGCGAGAATGCGCATTTCTTAAGATCAGCAAAAATCATTTACAAATCTGGAGAGTGCATATAAATATGCCTTAACCATCGTGGAAGAGAATAAGTAACTTGAAAAGCTGTATTGTATGGATATTCTCTCTCTTTACTATTTCACCATGAAATGTGTTCAACAGAAGATGGAACTCTCCCTGCGTTTAGACTCGACGGCTTATCGAGGAATGTTAATTCATGGACATACTGGGTTCCAAGTGAAGTGGAAAAAGATAAACACTGAATGCAGAGCTTTACAATATAATCTGAACAGAGCAATTACCGCGGTTTAAAAATTTAACTGAATAACCTAATGTTATAGAAATAACACTTTCAACACTTAAAACATAGAATACTATCATAGAAATTGTAATGAACATTAACCAGATCGGTAGTAAGGGGCTGATTTACAAACTAACATCTATAACTTAATACCTTAATAAGTTTTAAGCAGATTTATAACTGGGTTGTGAGGGGGATGACGGGCTCCTGGCTCAGATCCAGAAGCCTGCCGTAGGTAGCCCCTTCAACCAATAGCTGATTATTATCGAGGTAAAAACTGATGCTTAACACTCTGTAGATAAAACAGTTAGATATATTTGGGAATACATACAAAATGGATATATATACTGCAATTAGGTATTATATAGTTGATTTGGAATCGGCTCCGCTCTACTATGAATATGTTATGACTTATTGAGGGAACGGAGCTGTTTGTTTGTTTATTAACATCGACAACAGAAGACGATATAATGTTTTCTCCCACCAACAGGTGGGCCACTTATTACAAGCCGACAAGCTCGGTCACTGTATTTTCACTTTTTCTATTTTGTTTTTACTATCACAATTAATCACATGTGTGTTATTTTTGTCAAGGATAATCGCAAAAGGAATCCACAAACTGAACATGTGTTGTGGGGTATGGAGGAGACCCTGATGCAAGCCTCATCTATAGTGGGGGAGGGGAATCCCCGTTCTCTGAAGAATGAGGCCATTTGTGATGACCTGGTGTGGAACACCTCATCCTGGGAGCAGATGCGGGGTAGACAGAGGAATTGGGAATAGGGGATGGAGTCCTTACAGGAAGCAGGGTGGAAGGAAGAGTAGGGTCCCTCCATACCCTGCAACACTGCCCTCTCTCCCCATTCCCCCACTCGCAACAAGGGCAGAGTCCCCCTGGTCCTCACCTTTCACCCCACCAGTCGGCAAATACAACACATAGTCCTCCGCCAGTTTCGCCACCTCCAACATGACTCCTCCACTCGCCACATCTTCCCATCTCCCCCCCCCCCCCCATCTGCCTTCCGCAAAGACCGCTCCCTCCACAACTCCCTTCCCTTCCCTCCCGCTCTACCCATTTCCCCAGGCACTTTCCCTTGCAACCGCAAGAAATGCTACACTTGTCCCTTCACCTCCCCCCTCCACTCCTTTCAGGGACCCAAGCAGTCCTTCCAGGTCCGACAGAGGTTCACCTGCACCTCCTCCAACCTCATCTACTGCATCTGCTGCTCAGATGCCAGATGATCTAGATCGGTGAGACCAAGCGGAGGCTTGGCGATCGTTTCGCCGAACACCTCCACTCGGTCCGCAATAACCAACCCGACCTCCCGGTTGCTCAGCACTTCAACTCCCCCTCCCATTCCGTATCCGACCTCTCGGTCCTGAGCCTCCTCCACGGCCAGAGTGAGCAACACCGCAAGTTGGAGGAACAGCACCTCATATTCCGCTTGGGGAGTCTGCATCCTCTGGGCTTGAACATTTAATTTTCTCAATTCTGTTAACCCTTGCTGTCTCCTCCCCTTCCCACTTCTCCCTCAGCCCTGGGGCCCTGGCATTCCCTCTCTCTCTATCTCTCTCCCCCACCCTAGTCGCACTAGCTTCTCATTTACACACTACAAACAGCTTACAATGGCTTGTTCCATTTATCATTGATACTTTTTTGTATATCTTTCATTGATTGTTCTTTATCTCTCCATATCACCATCTATATCTCTCGTTTCCCTGATCCCTGACCAGTCTGAAGAAGGGTATCGACCCGAAACATTGCCTATCTCCTTCGCTCCTTAGATGCTGCTGCACCCGCTGAGTTTCTCCAGCCTTTTGTGTACCCCAAATATAACCAATGTTTGGAGGATTGCAAATCCGACAGGCAAGGAATATTCGTTTTATTCATCGGTACACAAGACTTATTCACGTATAGATTATTTCCTGGTAGACACAAAATGAATCCCGTATACTCTTAACCCAAAATACCACACAAATACGATTTCAGATCATTACCCCCTCACTTAAAAAAAAAAATAGAAGGCATGTCTAAGAATACATCGTTCTGGAGGTAGACCCACAAGGGAGTATATATCTAAGACAGCAAATGGATCTTTTTTTCGAAATAAATGATACGCCAGGCACACCACCTATATTATTATGGGAATCTTTCAAAGCTTTTATTAGAGGTGTTATAATCTCATACCATGCCTTTCAGAATAAAACAAAATAAGAATGAACAACAGCAGCTAAAGCTAGAGGAACAAATTTGTCCATGGATAAACACAATAAAATATTAATACTAAAATTCAAATTAAATAAATTACTATCAGAGAAAGTTATAAGATTATTCCAAATTCCAAAGACAGGAACAGTTTGAATTTGGGGAGAAGCCTCATAAACTTCTTGCACGCCAATTAAAAAAACGAAAAAAGAACACACGATTTCAAAGATTAAATCAGCCAGGGGGGAAGTATTAACATTACCGAATGAAATTAGTAAAAGAGTTGTGCAATTTTATGAGAATTTGTACACATCCAAAACGACAACGGACACCAACACAATCACTGAGTTTCTGGATAATTGCAATCTTTCCAAACTAGAATTGCAGGAACAAGAAGAATTGGGAGCACAAATCTCAAATAAGGAAATAGAAGAAACAATATTCTCATTAAAAAATGGAAACACACCAGGTCCCGACGGATTTAGTAATGAATTCTATAAAAGTTTTTATGATATATTTAGTCCTTGTCTACAGAAAATGTACACACACACTTTCAGAGAACAAATATTACCTGATACACTAGCAGAATCTACGATTACATTAATACTTAAGAAAGATAAAGATGAGGAAGAATCTGGATCCTGTAGAGCTATCGCGTTGTTAAATACAGATCAAAAAATATTAACAAAAATATTAGCATGAAGATTAAGTAAGTACGCCATTAAACTAATACATCCGGATCAAATGGGGTTTATCCCTAAGAGACATTCATTTAATAATTTGAGACGTCTGCTTAATATAATGCACTCACACCAAACTAAAGACCCAAATCTCGCAATTATTTCGCTGGATGCAGAGAAAGCATTCGATCAGGTTGAATGGAAGTATATGGTTAAGGTATTGCAAAAATTTTAACTGGGAGAGAATTTCATTCAATGGATTAAATTAATATATATTAAGCCAACGGCCAGAATATTAACTAATAATATTTTATCCACAAAATTTCAACTGTCAAGGGGTAATAGACAAGGTTGTTCATTATCACCATTGTTATTTGCCCTCATAATTGAACCACTAGCGGAAAGAATTAGAACTCATCCGAATATCCACGGATATAAGACAAAATATTCAAACAATAAAATATCATTATACGCTGATGATGTACTTTTGTACATCACAAAGCCTCATATCACTATACCCAATATCTTAAATTTAATTGAGGATTTCGGTTCATTTTCTGGTTACAGAATAAACTGGAATAAAAGTGAAATCATGTCAATAAAACCGATTCTACACATCTTGTACAATTTTCTTTTAAAATAGCTGGGGAAAAATTAAAATACTTGGGCATTGAAATTACTAGAAGATATCAAGACATGTTTAAAGCAAACTATAACCCTGTACTTAAGAAATTACATAACTTGTTCCAATCAATCCCACTATATCTACCCAAAAAGTGTTTTAAAAAAAATGGACTCAGATATTACAAATTTTATTTGGGATTAGAAGACCCATAGAATACAAAGACCACACCTGAATAAACCCAAAATTTAAAATTAAGAAACGTATGAGAATGAATGAATGAGAATGCCTTTTTATTGTCACTATACACATGTACAATGAGATTAAAAGCTGCTCCTACTCAGTGCAAAAACAAAAATGGGGGGGGGGGGGGGGGGGGGGATAAGGTGCACAGTTTCTGCGGCACCATATACATATCTATAAAAGACAATGGATAAATAGAATTACAGTTACAGTACAAATTACAGTAGGTGGATAGATGAAGGTCCGGGGGTTAGGCTGTGAAGTCAGTGCATTTGTGAGTTCAGGGAGATAATGGATTTTGGAAAGCAACTGTTCTTGAGTCTATTTCTCCTTGTGCTGATGCACCTATAGCGCCTCCCTGAGGGCAGCAGGTTGAACAGGCCAAATGCAGGATGGGAGCTGTCCTTAATAATGTTCTTCGCCCTGCTCTAATGTTCTATCTCTCCTATCTCCTATTGCTAAAAACCCTCTGTTTAAACCCTCGATTATAGACAAAGCATTTATACAATGGGAAAGAGCAGGAATTAAAACTTTGGGAGATTTGTATGATACGGGAAAACTATTATCATTTAACCAATTACAACTAAAATACAATCTGGGTAATAATCAGTATTTTAAATAGTTCCAAATATGTGATTATTTGAAAAAACATGCACATGAATTTCACAAAATGCCATTAGACTTACCAGATGAAGTAATGAATACAAAGGCGGAATCACCAAATTTAATCTCACATATATATATATAATATTATATATATATATATAATATTATACTAAATGCAGTAATACCAACAACGGAAGGTATTAGAGGTGAGTGGGAAAACGAACTAAGCATAAACATTTCCAATGAAAGGTGGAAAGAATACTTATTAAATGTGTACAAATGCTCAATTAATGTAAGACACATTTTAATACAATTTAAAATTATACATAGATTTAATGCTCAAAAACTAAATTAAATATTTTTTTCCCTAACGTTTCACCAATTTGTGATAAATGCCACTGTCAAGAAGCTAGTTTAGCGCACTCATTCATCTTTGAAATTTTCACAAAAGAGTTTCAAATAAAAATGACACCAAAGCCAGAATGGATTATTTTCGGAATGACAGAATTAAATGCGTATCAAAAGAATTTATTTGATTAAGGCTTAATAGGAAAAAAATTAATCTTAAAATTCTGGAAAAATGCTCCTATACCAACATTAAATATGTGGTATTCAACTATGTTTGAAACACTACATCTGGAAGATATGAGACTCCGCCTGGAAGGAAAATCAGAACGCTTCTATCAGACGTGGTCTGCATTTATAGAATTACTACAAAGATAGGGTGCAGGAGTAACTCAGGCCTTAGTGGGGGGGGGATGAATAAACTATCGAGTTGGTGGATTTCTTTTGCGTGATATATATAACATAGTAACTGGCTTTTTTTCTTTCCTTTTCCTTTTTTTCTTTTTTTTTGGGGTCTATCTCTTAACCCCCTTTCTCTAATTCTTTGACCAAGGGTTTCTTCTCCCCTTTGGCACACTCTTTCACTATCACAACTCTTTTCACCTATTTCACTCTCTTTCTTTCTATTATTTTTCTTTAAAAGCCATAAAATTACGGGGTACAATGATTGTAACATATGTGAAGTACATTGATGTATTTACCTCTAATAAATAAAATTTAAAAAAAAGTGAGGCCACACACAGATTGGAGGAACAGCTTATAACTCAGCGGTATGAATGATGATTTCATTAATTTGAAGTAACCCCTGCATTCCTTCTCTCCCTCTGTCCCCCACCTAAGTCATCCTATTTGATCGAATGTTCACATCCCTGTATCTCTTTGTTACCACCTCTTCCCCAGCCAACAATAGGCCATTATGGGCCCCACAGATCCTTGGTCATCTGTCATCAGCCCTAATTTGTTCTGCCCTTTTCCTACCTCCAGTTCCCCATCACTTCTACTTTCAGTCTGCAGAAGGGTTCTGACCCGAAACTATCCTTTTAACTAAAGGATCTATCCTTTTCCTGCAGAGATGCTGCCTGTCCCACTGAGTTACTCCAGCAATTTGTGTCTAACCCATGCCAACCAATATACCCTATGTAAGTTAATTCCATTATACCACAGATAGACACAAAGCACTGGAGTGACTAAATGGGTCAGACAGCATCTCTGGGGAAAATGGATGGGTGATGTTTCGGTTCGGGAACCTTCTTCAAATTGATAGTGGGAGGGGTGAAGGGGGTAGTAACGTAGCAAGAAAAAAAATGTATTCCGTGTTTGGCCCATGTTCACCTCAACGTTTCCTATCCACGAGTCAAGAGTGTTTAATTGTCACTTGTAACAAAATGGAACAATAAAATTATTACGTGTAGCAGCTGAATAGATCTGTAAACACAATAAATAGTAGGAAACACTCAATAAATAGTAGGAAACAAACAAAACAAAAAAAAGCTCAATAAATTAAAAAAAATACAGCATTGGTACAAAACAAAACAAAACCCCAAACCGCCCAGTAGTTAGAAGTTCACCTAGTGTTTGTAATCTACCATAGCCTGATGGTTGTTGGGAAGAAGCTGTTCTTGAATCTGTCCAAGTCTCTTTTGAATGTTGCCCCAACCATCTCATCTGGCAGCTCGTTCACCCTCTGAGTGAAAACGTTGACCCTCAGGTTCCTATTAAACCATACCCTCTTACCTTAAACTGATGTCCGCTGGTTGTTGATTCCCCATCTGTGGGTAAAAGACTCTATGCATTCACTCTATTTATTCTCCTCATGATTTTGTGCACTTCTATAAGATCATCCCTCAGCCTCTTGCATGCCAAGGAGTAATGTTCTAGCCTGCTCAACCACTCTGTAGCTCATTTCCTCTAGTCCTGGAAACACAGGGAGTACAACTGATTGATTCCGGGGATAGAGAAATTGTTTGATAATGAGAGATTAAGCACACAGGTCCTATACTTTTAATTTTAGAAGAACAGAGTGATCATGTTGAAATACATAAAAAATTCCAAGCTTTGAATTGGGTAACAGAATGGTGGAGTATAGAAACAAGCCTGCAGTCCAAAACAATAAAAACTGCCTTCAGAACTGAGATGCAAGGAAATGTCTTCACTTTACTTTAGTTTATTATTATCATGTGTACCAAGGTACAGTGAGAAGCTTTTTATTGCGTGCTATTCAGTCAGACTATACATGATTACATTCAAGCCTTCCACATTGTGCAGATACAGGATAAAGGGTATAATGTTTCGTGCAAGATATAGTCCAATAAAGTCCGATTAAAGACAGTTTGTATGTCCCCAATGAGATAGATAGCAGTTCAATGTTTCAATAGTTTATTTATTATACAAGATACAAGATACATTTATTTGTCACGTGTGCCAATTGGCACAGTGAAATGAAATCACCATGCAGCCATACAGTAAAAATAAAGAACACAATACAGAGTAGATAAAATTCAACATAAAACATCCCCACACAGCAAGATCAAAATTTCCCACTGTGAGGGAAGGCACCAAAGTCAGTCTCTTCCCCTGATGTTCCCCACTGTTCACCCATGGTCGGGGCCTCCCCGAGCCCTTCGCAGTCGCCGCTACGGGCGGCCCGATGTTCAGGCACCCGGCGTCGGGGCTGGGGAATGTCCTCAGCAGCCTGAACCCCGAGTCGGCCCCCTCCTACCGGAGTCCCCGGCTCCCAAAGTCCGCAGGCCGCGCCGGGTGGAGATGCAATGCTGGAGGCCCTCGGCAAAGGGCCCCAGGACTCCATGAAGTTGTTCAGTGCCGCCTGCGTTGGAAGCTCTCCAAACCAGAGCGCCATGATGTTGGAGCAGCGGTCCAACGCTCCGGAGCTCCAAATGGCGACCCAGGTAGGCATCACCCGCTCCGTGGTGACTCCAGCGCCGCCGCTGTTGCAGCTCTGGTCCGGTTCCCGGTCCCCGGCAGGGAAGGTCGCTCTGATCCAGGAGGTAAGCCGCGAGGTGGGGGGGCGAGGAAGCGACTCGTAGAAATAGTCACGTCCCCGCCAGGAAGCGACTGGGAGTTAGTTTCCCCCTTACCCTGCCCCCCTCCCCCACATATAAAAGTTAACGTTTCCCCCAAAAACAAATTTTAAACAGACTAAAAATGTTTAAAAAGATGGAAAAACAAACGGGCTGCAGGCAGAGCCTGCTGGCAGTGCAGCGCCCCTAGTGGACTCACGTGTATTATCATGTGTACTAAGATACAGTGAAATAATGTTTTTGCCTACAGGTCAGCAAGACTCAGCATACATCAGCACAACCCCTTTGTTAGATCAGGACGTATAGAATTGCCCAATGAGTCCATATGCAAGAGGCACCATTTTGGCGTACTTTTATAGTCCCAGCTACAGCTGGCCACAAATTGATTCTCGTAGTTATATTTAGATTTAGTTTTTGAGCAACAGTGTGGAAACAGGCCCTTCGGCTCTCTGAGCCCGCGTCAACCAGCAATCTCCGTTAGACTAGCACACGCTACACTCTGGGGATTATTTACAATTTTTAACAAAGCCAATTAACCTACAAACCTTCACGTCTTTAGAATGTCGTAAGAAACTGGAGAAAACCCACACGGTCACAGGAAGAATGTACATACTTCGTACTGGCAGCACCCGTAGTCAGGATCGAACCCAGGTCTCTGGCACTGCAAGGCAGCAACTCTACCGCTGCGTCACTGTGCTGCAGAAAGTTGGAGGAGTTGGAAAGGACTCTTTGCTGATTAGCAGTCCAGCACTCTGCAGAACTGCATAATGAAACGGAAGCATTTTTGTCTCAGACCTAGCATGAGTTTGGCATCTTGCACTCTGTCACAGACACAAAGACTTTGAAACCAGGTTCCAGAAGACATTTCTCAGCAATACAACTGCATTTAAATGACATTATTATCACAGCAAGTTCTTCCAAGGCAATTTTCTGGAGCAGAATTTGACAACCGGCCCCAAAGAGGGATATTTGGTTAAAATAAAATATCAACAAAATACAGCTATTCATGGTGATCTGAAATAGAAAGAGGATATGCTGTAAGCACTCCGCAAGTCAAGCAGCAAATGTTAAAAGAGTAACGGTTAATTTTTAGGTTCAGGTTTAGGTTTATTATTGCCATGTATACTGAGGTACAATTAATTGGTTTGTTTTACATATATCAGATAGATCAGATAAACTATAAAAAATTGCAATCACGTTGAACATTCAAATACTATAGGTAGAGCACAGGCGAAGATACAGAGTGCAGAATATAGTTCTCAGCATTGTAGCGCATCAGATCCATAGACAAATTCCAATGTCCACAATGGGGTAGAGGTGAATTGAACAGTACCCCAGCTGATGGGAGGATCATTTATAAGCCTGATAACAGAGGGGAAGAAGCTGTTTCTGAGTCTGGCGGTGTGCGCTTTCAAGCTTCTATATCTTCAGCCCGACAGAAGCTAGGGGAAGGCACAGAGTGCAGAATATAGTTAGCAACATGGTAATGCATCTGTTGTATCTGCTCTTCCTTGTGTCTCCAAGATTTCTTGTTCAGTAAAACGTGATGCCATATTTAGCCCCGCAAGTGTGTCATGCCATTCAAAATCATAGGTAATCTTATAACTAAACATCACTTTATTAAACTCACCCCTTCGCAAACTACTTGCATATATAATACTGTGCAGAACAAAATTGTTCACTGTATCTTGGTACACACAAAGAACAGCACAGTGACACAGCGGTTGAGTTGCTGCCTCACAGTGCCAGAGAGCCAGGTTTAATTCTGACTGCGGGTGCTCTCCCTGTGACCGTGTGGTTTTCCGAGCTCTTCGGTTTTCTCCCATACTCCAAAGACATACAGGATTGTAGGTTAATTGGCTTCTGTAAATTATGAGTTGTCCCTCGTGTGTGGGATAGTGCTAGTGTATGGGTGATTGCTGGTCGGCATGGATTTGATGGGCTGAAGGGCCTGTTTCCCAGTTTTATGTATAGGAAGGAACGGCAGATACTGGTTTACACCTCCAGAGATGCTGCCTGACCCATTTTATGCCTACCTTCGCATTCTACACACGAAGGAAAAGTAACCTACAAGCCTGCATGTCTTTGGAATGTAGGAGGGAGCGAGAGCACCCAGAAAAAACCCATCTCCCAAATTTATATTGGATGCTGATAGTTGTGAGATGCTTCACTTGTGCGATGCAGCATGTAATAATGTCAGGTCATGCAGAAAATAGACAGTGTCAGCCATGCTTTGCAATCTAGACCAGAACTTCATCCATGTAGTTGATATCCAGTCGACTTCAACATGCTGAAGAAGTCCACGGTACTGTGATTGAACTTTCCAACACGAGAGACTAACTAGCTCAAGCATTCAGCTCCTATACAACAAGTGAAGGGGAGAAAATAAATGTAATTAACCTTACAACTTAACAGAGTCGGCAGAGCTTTTTACATGGTGGAATAGGAAGAATTAAGTGATTAGAGTAATCATGCTGTAACAAGTTTATTGAAATAGCCGACTCAATTTTGTGTAGTCTCTCTGTTGCTTCCTCCAATCAAGGGAAGTTGTCCAGTATAGATTGCTCTCCATCTAAGTGGGTTGTCAGAGAGTAATTGAGCGATACAGTGCAGGAACATGCCCTTCGGCCCTCCTTTCCCCTGCTAACCAAGTTGGCATTCTGGCTAACCAAGTTGGTATTGGCAATACTATTTGCCTGCATTTGACCCATATAATCACACGTGGAGTGGATGTTTCCACTAGTGGAAGAGTCTAAGACCAGAGGACATAGCCTCAGAATAAAAGGACATACCTTTAGAAAGATAAGGACAAATTTCTTTGGTCAGAGAGTGGTGAATCTGTGGAATTAATTGCCACATATGGCTCGGGGTGCTAAGTCAATGGGTAATTTTAAGGCAGAAATTGACAGATTCCTGATTACTAAGGTTGTCAGAGATTTTGGGGATAAGGCAGGAGAATGGGGGGGGGGGGGGGGCACTTCAATCATTAACTAGTGACTGTTGCAGCACAGTGGTGCCAGAGACTCGGGTTCGATCCTGACTACGGGTGCTGCCAAATGGAGTTTGCACATTCACCCTGTGACTTCTTCTTCTTCTTTCGTGTGGCGTGCACAGCCTAAAGTTGTAGGACAACTTATTCTATTTGACCTTCCGTTTGTGCACGTCGAGTTGATTGCATTAGTTGAAACATGGCGGACCACGTGATGGTTGCGATCTTCCACCCCACCCTGTGACCATGTGGGCTTTCTCCAACTTTCCAAAGACGTGCAGGTTTGCCAGCTAATTGGCTTATTTTCATTATCACTAGTATCTAGGAATTAAACTAGTGTACGGGTGATCGTTGGTCAGTGCGGATTCAGTGGGCCGATTGGGCCTGTTTCCATGCTGTATCTCTAAAACTAAACTGGCTTAGATGAAAAATCCGATTGACCTGAAACATTTATACTGTGTGTCTTTCCACAGATTCTGTCTGATTTGCTGTATGTCTCCTACATTTTCCGCTTAGACTTTAGATTTCAGGTTTCACGGGAGGTTAACCTGCCGTCTTGGTTTTCTGCTTGTTTCTCTCTTCATTTCACTTCCCTGGATTGCTTTCAATTAGTTAAAGAAATAATGAAACCACTTTGCTGAGTGACAATGTGAAACATTAATGAGTGCAAAGAAACCTCAGTGTGAGCAGAATTTAGAAAGGAATGAGCAAGTGGGATTTTAATATTTAATATAAAAATGTAATAACAGTTGAGTGAATTTATAATTCATCATCAAATTTAGACATCGCATTTAATAACGCGTGCAGATTCAAATCTCAGGTTACCACAATACTTCACAAATGCAATATAGTTACAAGTGGTTTAGAGAACATGCAGGCATCCTGCTTAGGATTTTTTTGCTTTATTATTGTCGTAAGTCATACCTCGGAAAGGACTCTGCGGAGGGTTAGTTATTAAACCTGCTGGTGTTCCCAGCTGATTCATTCACTCTTTGGAATGAGAGCAAATCTTCAGGGTTTTGCTGCAGTTCAAGATTTGTCAGCATGTTAATGCACGAGGTGAACTGAATGTAAATGCATGTGCCGCGTCTGCAGATGGAGACTGATAGGGAGAGGCGGGGAAGAGTGTGGGAGGCAAGACGAAGGAGGGTGGACGGGAGAGAATGAACGAGAGAAATAGAGACTGAAGGAGGTGGAAGGGGAAAGGGAGGGAAAAAAGAGAGAAAGAGAAGGCGGCATGCCGGTGTAGCGGGAGAGTTGCTGCCTTTCAGAGCCAGAGTCACTGCTCGATCCTGGTGTCTGTAAGGTGTTTGTACGTTCTCCTGTGACCTGCATGGGTTTTCTCTGGGTGCACCAGTTTTCTCCCACAGTCCAAAGACATATAGGTTTGTGGATTAAGTAAAATTGTAAATTGACGCAAGTGTGTGTACAATAGGTTAGTGTGTGGGGATCGCTAGTTGGCGTGGACCCGGTGGGCCGAAGGGCCTGTTTCCATGCTGTATCACTCTAAACTCTAATCTAAACTAGAGACAGAGGGAGGGTTGAGGGAGGGGATCTGCAGTTTCTTGTATCTCTTTGCTGCAGTTTAGACTTTAGATTTTAGAGATACATCCGTTCGGATCCCATTGAGTTTGCGCCATCCAGCGATCACCCCGCGCACTAACCTAAATTTTACAACTCACCAAAGCCAATTAACCAACAAACCTGAATGTCTTTGGCCACCCATTCCCTATGGCTTCATACATAGAAACTTCAATAACTTCAGAATGTCCCACAGTGCATTCCAGCCAAAAACAGCTATTTATAGTTATTGCAGGACCTAATTTATGCATTGACAGCAATAACTCAATGATCAGATAATATTTTACTTTTTTTGTTCATTTGGCTAAAGACATTATTCAGAACACCTGTGTTCATGTTCAACATTGTGTCGTGGGATGTGTAGGATGGAATTGCAGATGCTGGTTTTCAAACAAAGATTGACACAAAATGCTGGGATAACTCAGCGGGACAGGCAGCATCTCTGGAGAGAAGGAATAATATTTCGGGACGAGACCCTTCTTCAGACTGAGAATCTGAAGAAGGGTCTCGACCCGAAACGTCGCCCATTTCTTCTCTCCAGAGATGCTGCCTGGCCGCTGAGTTATCCCAGCATTTTGTGTCTATCTTGTGTCATGGGATCTTAGGTATCCAAACAAAAGGACAGACGGTACCTTGGTTTACCTTTTGATTCACCACAATGACTTGGTGCTCCATTAATATGGCAGAGATCCAGGGGTGCAGATGAGCATGGAGGGTGCAAACTGTGCGACCTTCACAAGGCTTTCCATGACGAGACCGTCTGATCCCCACTAATGCAGTAATCTCTGGTTGGAATTTAGACACCTTGTTACACTTCGCAATCATTTTATCTCAGGGTCCATTTCACCCCATAACAAAGTGGCCAAAGTTTACAAGTACTCCACTGGGCTGTAAAGAACATTTGCAATGGAGGCAAGTGATGCAACATAATTGCAAAAGGAATATTGGATGTTTTGTGTCGGAACCCTTCTTCAGCGACTCGAAATGTCACCAATTCCTTTTCTCCAGAGATGTTGCCTGACTAAACTAAACTAAACTATTCACAATATAAACCATTCCCAATTTCGAGAACTTGCTGTTCCAAAATTGTGCCTTCCTGGATCTTTATTTTTTTTCTCTAATGAGGATATGTTCTATTTGTCACCAGCAGTCGAGAGGAGAGCATTGCCCTTGTTAAATATCAGTTCTGAAGAAACTATAATAAATTGCTACTAAGTAGATTAATGTATTATTGAAGTTTTTTTTCGTTACAGTAACTGCAAATTAATGCCTCATCTGCTGTGAAATGAAATGTAATGAGCACAGGATATTCTTTTTGAAAACTTGATCAAGTTATTTGACAGAATATTAATTATATTACTTCAGATAGTCCTGCTTCTGAAATATTGCACCAGGCACCTCAAATCCCAGTTGTGGTTGTAATTCTATTTCTTTCTTTCTATGTGTCTGCAGTTTCCTTCTGATTCCCGGCTAGCTGACACGATCACAAATTATTGCGCTTTCTCTTCCATTACATGTCATAGCATTTGATTTCGAGAGGGGAAGAAATGTATTTCTGTGCTCTCAATCCAAGAAAGCACACCAATGCCTCTACTTCCTCTCTCTGCTTCCTCAGAAGACTAAGGAAGTTTGGCATCTCTCCAATGACACAGTAGACCAACTTCTACAGATGCACTATAGAAAGCATCCTATCACAACTTGGTCTGTTTACTTTAGTTTAGAGATACTGTGTAGAAACAGACCCTTCGACTCACCAGTGGCGACCAATGATCACCCGTAAATGAGTTCTATCCTACATACAAGGCACAATTTACAGAAGCCAATTAACCTACAAACCCGCACATCTTTGGAATGTGGGACGTAACCAGAGCACCCGGAGAATACCCAGGGAGAACGTGCAAACTCCACACAGACGGTACTCGTAGTCAGAATCAAATACAGATCTCTGGCTGTGTGAGGCAGCAACTTTCCCGCTGCACCACTGTGCCAGCCACAATCATTCAAGATGCAGCTCTATAAGGCATTTGGTTAGGCTGCATCTGGTGTATTGCATGCAGTTCTAGTTGCCCCATTATGGGAAAGATGTCGAGGCTTGGAGAGGGTGCAGCGGAGGTTCACCAGAACCTGGATTAGAAGAGTTTGGCTACAGGTAAGAGTTGGATAGACGATTTGTGTTCCATGGAATGTCGGAGGATGAGGGAAAACTTGATATAAGTATATAAAATTATGAGAGGCATAGATAGAGTAGAGAGTCAGAATCTTTTTTCCAGGGTGGAAATGTCACACACTGAACTTTTTTTTCTCTCTCGTTTATTATATTGTTTATAGTGTACTATTCTGTTGTGCTGCTGCAAGCTAGTCTATCTGGGTATATGACAATAAAGCATTCTTGACTCTTGACACCACTAGAGGGCACAACAAGGTGAGAGGGGGAAAGTTTAATGGAGATGTGCGAGGCAAGTATTTTGATACAAAGGGTGGTGGGGATTTGGAGCACATTGCCAGGGTGGTGGAGGCAGGTACGATAGTGGCATTTATGAGGCTTTTAGATAGTCATATGGAAATGCAGAGAATAGAGGAATATAGATCGTACAGGCAGATGCGAATAGTTTACCTTGGCATTGTGTTTGGTACAAACATTGTGAGCTGAAGGGCCTGTTCCTGTGCTGTTCTATGTCCTATGTTCTACTTGCACAATGGACAATGTGAGGTCTATTCAGCATGTGAGGACTCCATTTAATGCCTTATCCATCGCCTCTGACAATGCCGCACCTGTCGCTGTCCAACACAGGAGTAAATGAATACATGTTCAGAGAGAGATTCAACGCTTGATTCAGAAGCAAGGTTGGGACAAACTGTGCCAGAGACATTAAATATTTCAAACTGTTGAAGCTCTGAAGTTGGAGCCAAAGGCAAATCTACATTTAAATTTAGCCCCAATGCACAGTACTGCTTGATGGCTAGGCCCAGTGGAGTGCAGCACAGTTAGATCTCTATGAATCTCCTCTGATAATGCTTTTTGGAATGTAAATAGTACAAAGTACAATCAGCGCTCTGTTTCATTCCTCGTGACTGGCAGTGCCTAAGATAGCCTCTAATTTGATGCAGTCATGCAGCCAAATGTAATTCCCTGCAGTCTATACAAACAACGATGGATCAGACTGAAGACGATGCTGGAATTAGAATTGGTGATCTCTATAAGAGGAAGAGAACCTTTGGGGAAAATGGGAAAAAAAGCCAATGAAGTTTTCTAGTTAGAAACAAGGGCATTCAAGCAACATTGCAGAGGAACCTTCCCGATGTTGCTCTGGGAATCTTTCTCTATCATGGGTGTATTCAGTTTTAGAGAAGGGATTTCACATTTCAAGTGAGATGTAACTGAAAAGAAAGGTGCGCAAATCCATTTACTGGTTATAGATGACCAAAGTAATGAAGGAGAGATTGCAGTGATATCTAAACTTTCAAGTTTAGTTTAGTTTATTATTGTCACGTGTACTGAGGTGCAGTGATAAGCTTTTTATGTTGCATACTACCCAGTCAGTGAAACGATTATACATGATTACAATCAAGCTGTCCACTCAGCGGGCCAGGTGGCATCTTTGGAGAGAAGGAATGGGTGATGTTTTGAGTCGAGACCCTTCTTCAGACTCTCAACCTGAAATGTCACCCATCCCTTCTCGCCAGAGATGCTGCCTGTCCCGCTGAATTACTCCAGCATTTCGTGTCTATCTTCGGTGTAAACCAGCATCTGCAGTTCCTTCCTACACAGGCGATTAAACATTACAACCTCCAAATAGGCTCTAAACTATATAGACTTGGGGACATTATTTTTGACTTTGCAATACAATTGTCTATTTATCTGTCTGTTTGGTTTATTTTATATCTTGAACTTTTGTTGTTGTTTAATATGGGTTTTATAGAGTAATATGTTTGCATACCTGTTGTGCTACTGCAAGTAAGAATTTCATTATTCCATTTTGAACATATACCCAATAACACACAATAACACACTCTTGAATCTTGACGCTGACCAACTCTCTGAGTTCATCCTGCACTTTGTGTTTTTTTGGATAATGATAGCTATTGCAAAACATTACACATTTAGCTGATGGCATGTCTAAATGGCAGCAATTCACTTTATGTAATACCATTAACAAAACCATTCGGAGGACCTAATTAATTTGGTGCTAAAGACAGATAACCTCTTTTGGAAGGTCAGTGAACTGAAGCATTAACTCTGCTTCCCTCTCTACTGAGGCCATCGGACCACAGTTTCTGTTTAATTCCAGATATTGTGACTGAAAGATTAATCAAAAGGAAAGACTTTAAACCGATTCTTGGAAGACTAGTTGGTTTCTAATACAGTGATATGGGGAGGGGCAATTCACAGAATGTAAACCACATCGGGAAAGCAAACATTGATAGAGAAATATTGACTGAAAGATATTGCTGTCAAAAATTTTTTGTTTGAAATAGTGCACTTTATTCAAGATATTGATCAACATGGTAAGATTAAATAAGAAAGAAAGACATGCATTTCAATAGCACCATTGCGTTCCTTTCAGAAGAAATTTCACAGCAAATAAATGCACTTTGGAGAGTTCCCTCTTGAATAGCAGAAGATATGGAAACTAATATGTAAACAACAAACTTCCACAAAGAGCGATGAGATGATGGAAATATAGTCTGGTTGAGAAATCTTCATGGAGGGATACAGGTGATCATTAGTTTTGGTTTAGTTTACTTTAGTTTATGTGTACCGAGGTGCAGTGAAAAGCTTTTGTTTGTGTGCTATCCAGGCAAAGATACATGATTACAATCAAGCCTTCCGCAGTGTGCGAATAAAGGGTACAGCATTTAGCACGCTGTGAAGTTCGATTAAAGATAGTTCAAAATTGGCACTACAAGCTGTGCTACTATGCCGGCCCCTATATGCAATAAATAATAGCAATCAAGTCAAACATATGACATATGATAGCTATTGCAAAATATTACAAATTTGATAGCAAATAAGTCAAGTATGATAGATCACGCAAAGGGGAAGATACAGAATGCAGAATATAGTTCTCAGTAATTTTTCATTTGCTAACAACCTCTCATCAACACAGGCAGTAGTTCATTTAATGGTTTGTGTTGTGAAGGCAGGCAAAGAGAAACTGAAGCAATACACAATGACAGAGGAACAAGGCGTCATATTTAAAATATGGGGGGGGGGGGGGAAAGAAACAAATAAACTGTTTGTAAAATCTGAAAAACAATGGTTTGAAGCAACTGTTGAAAGAAGAAGGGAGGGATGGTGGCTCAGTGGTAGATTTACCACATACAGTAACACCACCAGAGACCTGTGTTTGATCAGCCCATGGGTGCTGTCTGTACAGTGTTTGTACATTCCTCCTGTGACCACGTGGATTTTCCCCTGGTGCTCCGGTTTCCTCCCACCCTCCAAAGACGTACAGGTGTATAGGTGAATTGGCTTTGGTAAGAATTGTAAATTGTCTCTAGTGTGTAATATAGTGCTAGTGTATGGGGATTGTTGGTCG
Source organism: Okamejei kenojei (assembly GCA_035221665.1). Classification (NCBI taxonomy): domain Eukaryota; kingdom Metazoa; phylum Chordata; class Chondrichthyes; order Rajiformes; family Rajidae; genus Okamejei; species Okamejei kenojei. The sequence goes on along the minus strand of CM069147.1, from coordinate 30,983,248 downwards.
GCGTGGACATGGTGGGGCAACTGGCTTGTTACCCTTGTTACTTGTATCTCTACCCTAAACAAAGCAAAAGTAAATCAGACCAATACTTCAAAAGAAGGGATGTGTAGCAGGTTTATGTGTAAAGGGAGAGATTAATTGCAAAGCTTAATTAAAGGTCATGTGCGATGTTCGAAATAAAATGTAGCACAGTACAGCACAGTACAGTACAGGCCCTTTGGCCCACAATGTCTGTGCTGAACTCAATTCTAAACTGCCAAAATCAACTCAAATTTGCATGTACGCAAACCATATCCTTCCGTTCCCTGAAATGAAATTGATGGGAAGGAGAGGAGGACAAAAAGGCATTACTCTAGAATTAGTGGAAAAGATGGTCAATGGGGCTTTGTGACTGCAAGATTTCGGTTTTAAAGGTATAATGATGGATGAACTCTCTCAACTTGGATTTAGACAGTTACATAGCAGCTTGAAGGACATAACTTCTAAGGTTGTAATCTTTTGATTAATGTGCTAGCGAGTGTAACAAATAGATGACAGCTCAGATGAATGTAAATTAATGACTGAAACAAATGGATTATTGAAAACCCATTATATTTATCAATATCCTAAATAACATCAAACATTATTACCTATATAAGGTAGTTTTACTGGGCAATATTAGTTCGTATTTTGATTGGTCAAAAAACGCGCAGTTTCCAGCGGGCAATATTACTTGGTATTTTTCTTCTTCCGGGTTTCGCCATTGACTTTACGTAGAAAAACTGCGGTCAATCACAAAGATGAATTATTACGAACCCTGGGCGTACATCCGGGACACGAACCCAATCTTAGGAATTATTTTAATTTACGTGGGGATAGGTAATAATTATAATATTGACTGGCTTCTTTCGGGAGACACCAGGAAATATTGCCCGCACTGAAATCATATTACCCTCGTCTTCGACTCGGGCAATATGATTTCAGTTTGGGCAATATTTCCTGGTGTATCCCTCAAGGCCAGTCAATATTATATAATTATTGTGCCCAGGAACATTACACAAAATGGCTGCCTACAATCGGTCTTTATCTCGGCAGACACCACGTGAGTCAGGCATCACTGTTTTCTAATGGGACTGTGCTACTGATTCACTGCGCATACTGTACTCATGAATATCCCTGCCTGTAGGAGGAGAGGTATACATGTGTGTAAGTTGCATGTATGTGCGTGCATGTAAGGTGTGAGTGAGCATGTGCGTAAGGTATTCGATATGTTTCAGAAGGATTTAAGGAGCGCCTTGAAAGACACGGAGAATTTAACGGATGGACTTCTATCATGGCACCTTTGGCTTTGGTTTTAAGTTTATTATGTGTATCGAGGTACACTGAAAAAACTTTTTTGTGTGTGTATCGAATCAAATCAGGTCATACTATACAATCAAGCCAAACATAAGTACAAATGATAGAACAAAGAGAAAGATTCCAGAGTGCAGGTATAGTTTTAGCATTGTTACATAGCAGTTTCAGAGAAAAGGTCTAATGTCCACAGGTCTAATGTAGAAAATAGTAAGATTAAACGAGAACTTACCAGTTCGAAGTTTGATCCTTATTTTATGAGGAGTTGCGTTGAGGGATTACGTGAAGAAGCCTCGCCAGGCGCATGCGCATCATACTTCAAACCAGCGGCGTGAAAACACAGAAAACAAATAGCCGAAGTAACATAGTAAGGCTTTAAGAAGACTAGAACTACCAGATGATCTCTTAGATTATGAGGGTGGGAGCGGAGGGCACGTAACCCCTCAACGTAACTCCTCATAAAATAAGGATCAAACTTCGAACTGGTAAGTTCTCATTTAATCTTACTATTTTACTTTGGAGTCACGTGAGTGACTATGTGAAGATTTCAAAGCTCTGTGTTTTCATGCCGTAGATGCACTCCATACGACAATCTGCTTCGATTGACACAGTAGTGAATAAATAATATATTGAACATTGCTTCAAATTATTCAATAACTATTTTTAATAATAACAAAAAACAGTAATAACCCCTCTGTCCCGGGGCAAATTACAAACAATTATATAAAACAAAGCAAATGAATTAAATGGAACCCAAAACAGCATGCCCAAACCGTGGCACTGTCTGTACAGGTTTGTCATAGAATTGTGAAAATGTTGATTCTCTGGACCATCCTGCGGCCACGAGGATTTGGTCTAGCGGCACGTCCTGAGCCTTCGCCGCGGATGTTGATGCCACCCTGGTGAAGTGAGATTTAAATACATGAGTGTCGACTCCAGCATAATTGAGAACCTGTTTCAACCATCTAGAAATAGTTTGTACTGACACTCTTTTATATGGCTTTTTGTGACTAATGAGCATCCTGTCTCAGAACCTCTGCGACTCCTTGTTAACTCAATATATTGGCTCCAGTGTTTAAATACACATAACATTTGGTCAACAGGATATGCTTTAAACGTCACCTTGGTTCCTGCCATACCTGGCCTGCTTTGTTTGATTAAATCATAGACATAAAATGTAATGTCATCTACAGACAAATGCATACAATCTATTCGTAACAATTGTAATGTTTGTACACGTTGTGCTGAAACCAGCGCCATTAGCATCACCACTTTAAGAGTTAATCTCTGCATAGATAATGACATAATTGGAGCCCATGCTGAAGCAGTGTGAGAACTATACTGATATCCCAGATTTCTGTATATCTAGGTTTAGGAGGGTTTTTGTTAAAAATTCCTCTCATAAATCGGGATACTAACGGATGAGACCCGATAGGTTGTTGTTCTGAAGACTGCCCTAAATAGGAGGACAAAGCAGTCTGAGCACTGTTAATGGCACTATAACTCAAGTGCTCATCAAAATGCAACTTAGCAAGGAACTCCAACACATCACATATTTTTGCAGTATGATAAGATATATTTGATTGTACACCGAACATCTCCCATTTCTTTATGTGAACCACATATTGTTTTTGAGTGCTATTTCTCCAGGCTGCAGTGATAACCTCCATGGTCCTGTTCGACAATCCCAGGCCTTGGAATGGTCTGGTCAGAACCTGTAGACCAACAAATTAATACGGTCATGTAAGGGGTGACTTTCTCCTGTAACCAGATTCACCAACAAATTACTGCAGCTGGGAATCATCATGAATGGCTGAGCCATCATTCTGAGTACTAATGGGAACCATGGTTGTGTTGGCCAATCTGGGACCATCAAAACGCCTGTGGCTGAGTCACGCTCTATTTTGGTGAGGCATTTTGTGATCAGACAAAATGGAGGAAATGCATAAAAGAATGAGTGCCCCCAATGTAACGAGAATGCATCCACGGCTGCTGCTCCTGGTTCTGGCTTCCATGAAACATATTTAGGCAACTGGTGATTTAATCTGGATGCAAACAGATCAATATCTGGCAACCCAAATCGAGTGGCAATTGTTTGAAAATTTTCAGAATTCAACATCCATTCGATATTGTCATTAAACTTTCGCGACCTATGGCCTGCCACCACATTGTCTATACCTGGTAGATGGAAGGGTGAAACCCAGATGTTCCTTGAAATACTCCAATGCCACATGAGGTTAGCCAAGTTATCACATGATACTGATCTTGCTCCTCCCATATGATTAATATATGCCACTGCTGTGGTGTTATCAATCTGGAGTTGAACGTGTACATTATTCATTGTGGAGCAATATGCCTTTAACCTATAAAATGCCCCCAATAATTCCAAATAATTGATTCCTTGTGTGTGGAGAATCAAACCTTTTTGTTCATTCCATCTACCCCCACAGCTAGACTCGGTGTCCGTAATCCCCCCCATCCGAGAGCGCTTACATCAGTCTGTATGATCACTGAAGGTTCTTGCACCAAAATGTTATTGGTAGCTTGACTAACATTAACAATCCACCACTGCAATTCTGCTAGGGCTGTGGTTGGTAACTGCATAAACCGATCAAAATGGCCTGCATGCTCTTTTAGTGCTTGCTCTCTTGCTCTTTGCAAATGTTGATAATGCAAAGGTCCGAACTGTACTGCAGGGAAAGCTGCTACCAATTTACCAATGACCTAAGCGACTTCTCCTATGGAGGGATAAAGTTTTTGTGTGAGGCAAGTACAGACATTAGCAATATCCACAACCTTGGCTGTTGGTAATGTTACTATCTTATCAACTGAATCAATAAGAAATCCCAAATACTCAATATTTTGGGTTGGATGTAACTTGGACTTAGTTGGATGGTCCAAAAACCCTAATGTTTCAAACACATTTTTGGTTGCTGCAACTGACTCTTCAGATGACTCTTTAGTGTTGCTGATAATTAAGATATCATCTAAATAAGCCATGACAATGTGATTATGGGCCCTCAATAGCCCCAGCACAGGTTTTAACAATTTAGTAAATAGCCTAGGTGCTGAACTTAATCCATTAGGCAATGCTTTGTATTGCCACAGCTGTCCCATCCAATTAAATTTCAAGTACCTGTGATAATGAGCATGAATTGGCACTGAATAATATGCATCTTGCAAATCAATAGTTGCCATATAACAGCCCTGTGATACCAGTTGTTTAGCAGTAATGAAGGTGTCCATTTTAAAATGCCTATAGAGAACTGAAGAATTTAAGTGAGTGAGGTCCAGAATTACTCTACAACCCCCATCATTTTTAGGTCTGGGGAATATATTAGACACAAATTGTTGAGGATGACTAATGACTTTCGCAATCACTCCTTTTTGGCATCTCATCGTTTACCTGTTCAGTCTCTGGAGCAGAAAATACCAACATTTTATTAGGCTTGTGCTGTTGAGGTGGATCTATCCCTGAGATAAACTCAATGGTAGAACCTCAATTCAAATTTAATGTCATTGTACAGATACAGGTATGGGTACAACGAAATGCAGTTTAGTGTCAGTACGTAGTGATAGCAATGTTTAGATAAGTACAGATAAATAAATACAGAAAAAATAAATACAGATGTGGGAATCTAACGGCGGGACTCCGAGATCAGCAGTGCGATGGTGTTATTATAGAAGCTGTTCCTCATCCTGCTGGTGCGGGACCTGAGGCTCCTGTACCGCCTCCCCGATGGTAGGAGGGCAAACAGTCCATGGTTAGGGTGGGAGGGATCCTTGATGATCTTCCCAGCCCGTCTCAGACACCGTTTTCGGTGGAGGGCATCCAAGGCAGGGAGCGGGGCACCGATGATGTTACTGGGAGGTTTTCACCACCCGTTGTATTGCCTTCCTGTCTGCAACGGTGCAACTGCTGTACCATACCGTAAAGCAGGTGGTCAGGATGCTTTCAATGGTACAGCGGTAAAAGTTGGTCAGGATCTGGGGGGACAGTTGGGCTTTTTTGAGCCTCCTCAAGAAGTAAAGGCGCTGCTGCGCCTTTTTGATCAGCTTGGAGGTGTTGAGGGACCAGGACAGATTCTACGAGATGTGTACCCTGAGGAATTTGTAGTTGGAGACACGCTCCACCTCAGTCCCGTTTATATGGATGGGGGTGTGTCTGCCCCCTCTGTTTTTTCTGAAGTCGACAATGATTTCCTTCGTTTTCTGGGAGTTGAGGACGCGGTTGTTATTGGCACACCAGGTTGTCAGGTGCTGGACTTCCTCCCTGTAGGCTGACTCGTCGTTGTCGCTGATCAGTCCTACCACCGTGGTGTCGTCGGCAAATTTTATGATGGCATTGGAGCTAAACTTAGGGATGCAGTCATGGGTGAAGAGAGAGTAGAGGAGAGGACTGAGCACACACAGCCCTGTGGCACGCCAGTGTTCAGTGTTATAGTGGAGCAGGTGAGGTTGTTGATCCTAACAGACTGAGGTCTGTTAGTGAGGAAATCCAGTGTCCAATTGCAGAGGGAAGTGGAGATGCCAAGACCGCTGAGTTTGGTGATCAAGCTAGCGGGTATGACAGTGTTGAAGGCGGAACTGAAGTCAATGAACAGCAGCCTGATGTAGGTGTTATTGCTGTCCAGGTGGGTCAGGGCCAGAGTGTAGGACCGCCGATATGGCGTCCTCTGTTTGACCTATTGGTCCGGTAGGCAAACTGATAGGGGTTCCAGTGTGGGGGGGAGACTGGCTTTGAGGTGAGCCAGGATCAGCCGCTCGAAGCACTTGGCGATGACAGGGGTGAGTGCCCACTGGCCGGAAATCGTTGAGACTCCCTGTCGCTGATTGCTTGGGCACTGGCACAATGGTAGATGTCTTTGAGGCAAGTGGGGACGACACCCTGGGCCAGTGACAGATTGAAAAATGTCAGTGAGGACCAGGGATAGTTGTCCAGCGCATGCCCTGAGCACCCGCCCGGGGATGCCACCGGGGCCGGCAGCTTTGTGCTCATTTACCTTGCTCAGTGCATCTTGTTCAGCAGAGGTGGAGAGACTGAGGGGTTGTTCATGCGGGGGTGGAGCAACTTTGATGGCTGGGGTTTTGTTGTCCGGTCAAAGCGGGGGCGTAGAAATGGTTTAGCTCGTCAGGAAGGGAGGCATTGTCTGGGGGGGGGGGGGAGTGTTAATTTTATGGTAATCGGCAATGGATTTTATTCCTTGCCACATGCGCCTGGGGTCAGAGTTATTTCGGAAATGCTCCTCGATCCGCCGTTTGTGATTGAGTTTAGCATTCCTAATTCCCTTTTTCAGATTGTGCCTGGATGAGCTGTATCCCTCAGCATCGCCAGATTTGAAAGCGGCGTCGCGAGCCTTCAGCAGGAGTCTGACCTCCCTGCTCATCCACGGCTTCTGGTTAGGGAAGGTCTTGATCTCTTTCTGGGTAGTGACGTTGTCCGTGTGCAGAGTTTTTATATAGTCCCAGAACGGTTTGAGCTCTATGAGTTGATGTCCACTTGGGAGTTGAAGGTGGCCTGGGTGACAAACAGACTCCAGTCTGTTTGCTGAAACTGTTCCTGTAAGACAGAGACAGCCCCCTCAGGCCAGACTTTCACTGTCCTCGCGGAAGGTTTCACACGTCTGATCAGAGGTGTGTATATTTGGGGAGCAGGAACAGAGAGAGGTGGTCAGACTGTCCCAGGTGGGGGAGGGGGAGGGCTTTGTATGCTTCAGTAATGTTGGTGAATACTAGGTCCAGAGTCTTGTTTCCTCTGGTTGGGCAGGAGACATGTTGGTGGAATCTGGGGAGTACAGTTTCAAGGTTGGAGTGGTTAAAATCACCTGCAACAATAAAAGCCCCCTCTGGGTGTGCAGTTAGTTGTCTGCTGATAGCAGCTTGCAGCTCTTCCATTGCTAGCCTGGCATTAGCGTCTGGGGGGTAGATAGACTGCAGTGATAACAGTCGATGTAAAATTCCCTGGGCAGATAGAAGGGCCTGCACTTTATCATCAGGTATTCCAGGTCAGCAGACCAGTGACTACCAATCCTGACAGCATCTGTACACCATGTGTTTATTCACATAAATGCACAGTCCGCCGCCCTTGGTCTTACCGGAGTCCTCCGCTGTTTCTATCGGCCCTGAAGACAGTGCGCCCCCTCCAGCTCGATGGCGTTGTCCGGGATGTTGTCGGTGAGCCATGTTTCGGTGAAGACCATGGCGTTGCAGTCGGCGATCCGTTTGTGTGTGGTGATCCGCAGCCGCAGTTCGTCGATTTTACTTACCAGGGACGGACATTGGCGAGGAAAATGCTGGGCAGAGCTGGCTGGTGCGGGTTTGATCTCAGCCTCGCTCGACAGCCTCCGCGCTTCCCACGTCTTTGTTTGCGGTCCCTGCGCCGCCTCCGGGCACTTCCTGTCGGGGGAGCTGGCCCGCTAGACCACGGTGTCCTGGTGATCTCCGGCGGCAGTTGAAAGTCGCTTCTGCGGCTCGTTATGTGTAGACGGCCGAGCTCCAATAGCTCCTGACGGCCGTACAGAGTCCTCGCTCGAGTGCACCGGGCGAAAACTAAGTTAATTAATAACAGAACTAAAAAAAAATTGCTAAAACTACGGAGACACAGAGCCTCGCGTTGTGCACGCGACACCATCTTGCGCTCAAGGAACCTGACACAGTATTTAGTATAAACATATCAGATGTTATACAGCACCATTCATTATAAAAACAATTGTAATCAACCTCCAATAGGAGGTTGTCCACTAGAAACTTTATTGTTAACAAAAATTCCCTGCACCTCTACAGTTGGCCTGTAAGTCTGTTGTCTGCCCATATTGGGTTGTAGCCGGTCTGTCTTGGTGGGTAAACTCGTTGCCCCACTGGCCTCCCCTGCTGGGCCCGGCACCTGGATCCGACCTTCTGTACATTAAACCAGGCTTTCAAATAGATGGCCTTGAGATGCTTGGCTTCATTAAACCAATTGTTTTGGCCTCCTCATCATATTTCACGAATTTGCAGACAAAGTCTGCTCCAACCAGGAATTCAGGGCGTTTGTACATTAGTTGCCTTACATAAAGCAGCAAATTTTTGATTGAGTGTTGGCCTGATGGTGATTTTCCTGATGCCAACATATCTTTTTGAGTTTGAGTAATCATTGTCCCTTTGACCATTGTGCCAAATGCAGTAATTGCTGCAGCCACCAGTTGGAGGACATGTTGATACCGAACCTCCTGTCCCTTCATAGAAGGAATCATGGTTGCTCAGATTGCTGGGTTCACCATGGGCACTTTCAATGATGCACAATTGACAGGTGTCTTATATTTGCCAGTAGTCTCTTGCATCATAGCTTGCTGGAGCTGGTGAGACGCTAAATAATTGATATTGTTGGCAAGATACCCGTCCATTGCCTCTCCAGTCCCCTCCGGAATAGCAAAACTTATTGCTATTTCCGGGACACCCGTAGCGTGGCTCTTGTGCTCTGGTGTATGCACATGAGCAGGGACACCAGAATCAGGGTCAGCTTCATCCTGCCCTGCTTCTCTCAAGTCATACTGTAGGGAGGCATCCTCCAGTCCTAAACAAGGCGCTGGAAGGAAATCCCCTTGCTGATACTCCACATATTCTTCTTGATATGGGCCTTCTTGAGCAGCTGTCTGGGGAATCACTGGGGCCTTTGACCCTTGATTTATCAAAGTTTGGAGCATCTTCTCCATATTTTGCATCCTCCCCCACATTCTTTTATTATCTGGAGGGGAGTCTCCTTCTTCTTCAGACTCGTCTGACAAAACCGTTCTGATAGACTTCTTTTAGCCTTCCTATGGCTATCAGTGGCCCAGGCTCCTGAGTCCCTGGAGCTGGTGTAGAAAGTTCACTATCTAGTATAATGGCTGTCGGTAAAACGGCACCTGGTATCGGAACCGGCGTTGCCTCTGTGATCTGCCGACCCGATCTAATTTGTGAATCCGCATCGCTGGACCCACGCTTGCTGCGAACTCTCCTACCTGACCGCTCCATACCACCGACTCCTACTGACTGCTCAAGCCAGCTTGACGGAGTTTAAATACTTCCAGGCAAAGTTTTCAAAACCACTTAGTGAAGTGAAGTTTCTACTTACCGCTGGTGGAGCTGCGCTCTCCAGCCCATTCAGTGCGACAGCGCGGACGTAATGACGCGCATGCGCCTGGCGGGGCTTCTTCACGTAGTCACTCACGTGACTCCGAAATAAAATCGTATTCTACCCTAGCTTATCGAAGAGCCTTTCAGGAGTCCATTAATAGAGGTAAAAAAGCTGTTCCTGTGTCTGGTGATATGTGCTTTCAAGCTTCTGAATCACATGGGAGATGAAGGAATGAGCAGGGTGAGAACATTCCCTTACTGGCTGATTTGCCAAGGCAGTTTGAAGTGTAGATGGACTCAATGGTGGAGTGAAGATAGACACAAAAATATGGATTATCTCAGCGGGTCAGACAACATCTCTGGAAAAAGGGAATAGGTTATATTTTGGATTGAGACCCTTCTTTAGATGTAATGGTGACATCCCAGTGATGGGGTGTCAGGTCTGTGTGCTGTACAGTTCCTGTATTGTACATATTTATTACTTGATTAAAGTCCATTTTGAAATTTAAAAAATTGATTAAACCAAAGTCCGTGAGGAAGGGCTTTGGTGACCTAAGAAAGGGTGGCCACTGCAAGTGTGGATATTGTGCATATCATTGATTTCAAATGTTCCTGTTTACCACAAAGTTTTGTACATCCATTTATCAGGAAAGTTCTTGCGCTTTTTCCATAGCCCCAATTTCTATTCAAACTTGGGAAATCACAAGAATTGAGAGATAAAAGAAAACCAGATGACAATGTTTAAAATCCAACCAGTCCAAATTGTATTCCCAATGGATTCCAACACTATTTCACCTTTAAAATGGAAATTTCACAGAGCTTCATGAAAGGGAGCCAGGACACAGTCTGAAGAAGGGTCTTGACCCGAAATGTCACCCATTCCTTCTATCCTGAGATATTGCCTGTCCTGCTGAGTTACTCCAACATTTTGTGTCTATCTTCGATGTAAACCAGCATCTGCAGTTCCTTCCTACACAGAAAGTTTAAAGGAGATGTGAATGGTAGGTTTTGCACACAGAGAGTGGTGGGTTGGAAGAACATACTGACAGTGGTGGTGGTGGAAGCCAATATGATAGTGGCATTTAAGAAGCTTTTAGATAAGCACACGGATATGACAGGAATTGAGGAATATGGAGCATGTGCAGGAAGAAAGTCAGTATTTTGTTCAACACACACACATCGTGGGCCTAAGTGCCTGTTTCTGTGCTGCACTGGTCTGTGTTCTATGCACTTGAAGGAAGCAATTTGCCAGGATTATAGTGTTGAAGTGGGAGAATGGAATTGATTGGATGGAGAGCTGGTATGGACTCAATGAACTGTGTCCTGTTTCTGTATCATATTGTCTCCATGACAATTTACACTTAAATGAATGATTCCTTGTAGTTCGGACTTGTGCACAATGTTCAAGAACAAGTCACCCTTTCTTCCCACTCTCAAAGATTTGTCAATTGCAAATTACCCCGAAGGTGAAACTGATGGGAAGGAGAAGAGGATGAAAAGTGATTAATGTAGAATGAATGTAAAATATGCTTGATGGTCAGCGGGTCTTTTTGGTACCTTGTGTCTCCAAGACTCTTTGGTTGTAAAGGTAAAATGATGGATGACGTCTTTCAACTTGGATTTATGCAGCTAGGTAGCAACTTAAAGAACAGGACTTCTGAGGTTGCAATGTTTTGATTAATGTGCTAGTGAGTGTGGCAACAAGATGGCAGCTCAGATGAATGTATAATAATGACTCTGAAACAAATGGATTATTGTAATGCCCATTTTATTTATCAATGTCCTTCAGGGAAAGAAATGTACCGTCCTTCCCCACTGAGTTTCAAATGTAATTGACTCAAATGGCTCTACTGTCCTGGGTTAGTTGGGCAACATATCCCCAGTCAGTAAGTTGAAGTGGAAATGGTAAAGAGCTACAAGTTCCGACGTGAAAATCTCTTCAAAGATTTGTCATGGACCAACCACATCAAAACTACGGCCATGAAAATACATCAATGCCTCAACTTCTGCAGACGCTAAGAGACCAGACTCCCCAGCATTGACCCCATCTATACTTCACACTACCTGGGAAAAGCAGCCAACATAATCAAAGACTTGTCCCACCCCAATCATTCCTTCTCTCCCTGCTCCGATCCTGCAGATGGTACAGTCTTGAAAGTACGCACCACCAGACTCAGGAACAGCTTCTTCCCCTCCATTATCAGAGTTCTGAACCATCCTTCTATAAGCTAGGGTATTGCTCAGTTTATCACTACCCCATTGGATATACGTAGGACTCTGTCTAAGGAACTGATGCGCAACAGTGCTGAGAACTGTATTCTGCACTCTGTATCTTTCCCTTTGCACTATCTGTATTTGAGTCTGAACTGATTGTATCTCTGTATGGTATATCTGATCTGTTTGGAGAGCATGTAAAAAAAAGCTTTTCATTGTAGGTCGGTGCATGACAATAACAAACCTAACCCTAGCCTCAAAAGAGCTTTAATTGCTGTTCTGGAGTCAACAACGTATATTCAAGGAGTTCTATTCACATTGTAAAATGTCCCATGCTTCACAGGAAAAGTAAATGAAACAAGATTAGTTTATGTAATAAAAAGGAGCAAACCCCCAAAATACTCAGCTGGTCAGGCAGTATCTGCTGAAGGAGAACTAGTTAATATTTCAGATCTGGGTGTCCATCGAGACATTGAGGGCAGGTGGCCAAGTTAGTGAAAGTTTTGACACAGATTTGACATTTTGTTGGTGGAACATCACTGCTCTGATTTAGACCTGTATTGTTTAGTTTAGTATGTTTAGTTTATTATTATTATTACACGTGAAAAGATTTTTGTTGCATGCTATCCAGTCTGCGAAAAGACAACACATGATTACAATCATGCCATCCACAGTATACAGATATAGGATAAAGGGAATAATGTTTAGTGCAAGATAAAGTCCAGTAAAGTCTGATTAAAGATAGTCCAATATCTCTAATGAGGTAGTCAGTAGGTCAGGACTGCTCTCGAGTTGGTGATAGGGTGGTTCAGTTGCCTGAAAGCAGCTGGGAAGAAGCTGTCCCTGAACCTGGAGGTATGTGTTTTCACACTTCTGTACCTCTTGCCTAATGGGAGAGAGAAGATCAGCGTGAGACTGGTTCTTGATTAATGCCGCATGGCTTTGTGATGTTACCTGCAGTTATCATAATAAACTCTCACTCACGGTGGCTTTTGTATTGGGTACCTCATCATCAATGCTAATCGAAGAGGTTTGGTTACAAAGAGTTAACCTAATGAACTATATATCCTTCCTTACTTCCATTTCATTTTCTGGATGGTTATATTTGTTAATAATTTCTGGATATGAACAGTTTTTCGTGTCATTGCAGGTTATTCAGATTTGATGTTAATTCTGTGTCAATTAATTCCTTTGCAATAGCAAGCTGTTAATTATCTGCTGGATACGGTTTTGGCAAGTGTTAACTTTGGCACTGTTAACCTCAGAGGAATAAGCTGTAAGTTCAAGTCTTACTCCAGGAACTGGAGATCTAACATCTAGGTTCACATTTCAGTGCAGTGCGAGAGAAGTACTGTAGTAAGTTTAATTTAGTTTATTGTCATGTGTAAAGAGGCAAAGTGATAACCTTTTTGTGGTGTGCTATCCAGTCAGCGAAAAGACAATACATGATTCCAATCAAGCCATCAAGCTGTTCAATCTGTAGCCACAGATACAGGGTAAAGGGAATAATGTTTAGTGCAAGATAAAGTCCAGTAAAGTCAGATCAAAGATAGTCTGAAGGTCTCCAATGAGGTAGATGGTAGGTCAGGACTATTCTCCAGCTGTGGTAGGATGATTCACTTACCTGATAACAGCTGGGAAGAAACTGGCCCTGAAACTGGAGGTGTGAGTCTTCACACTTCTGAGCCTCTTGCCAGATGGGATAGAGGAGAAGAGGGAGTTTGTGATCCTGTGACTGTGCAGGTCTTCCAGGAAGTAAATGCCTTTACTTCATGCTGGGATCATGGAATCATGGAAACTTTATTGTCATTCAGACCTTTCGGTCTGAACAAAATTTTGTTGCCTTGCAGTCATACATATAATAAAGTAACAAAACACACAATAAACACAAAATTAACATCCACCTCAGTGAGTTCACCAGACACCTCCTCGCTGTGATGGAAAGCAAAAATCTTAAGTCTTTGTCTCTTCCCTTCTTGTTCTTCCTCTGCGCTGAGGCGACCCGGGCCTCCGATGTTGTGACCCCACCGGGTGGTGGTAAGTAAGTCCCACGGCTCAACCGTGCTCCGCGAACGGGCCGGTTCAAACTCCGCGGCCCGGGGCGGTCGAAGCTGCCGCCCTCCAGTCCAGCGGACGAAGCTGTTGCCGCGGGAGCTCCGGAAAAACAGGTCACCAACCTGTGACCTGCGAGCTCCCGACGATATCTTCCACTGGGCCCACGGCCAAGCCTCCAAAGTTGCTGCCGCCGCCACCGGAAAGCCGCCACAGCTCCGAGTCGGGCCGCCGGAACGCCGGAATGCCTGAACCCACCACAGCCCCGAAGTCGGCCAGCCCCGCGCTGGTAAGTCCTGGCTGGCTCTGCCTCCGGATCCTCGAGGTCGGTCACAGTTGGAGGCCACCAGCTTTGCCATTAGGCCTCAGCGCAGACGGAGACAGAGACAGGGGATATGACAAGAAAAGTCGTGTCCCCCCGAAGGAAGAGACTAAACACTTTTCTCCCCCCCCCCTCCCCAACACACACATACACAACCTAATAACTCAAATTAACAAGCTGAAACAAGAAAACAACAAAAAAAGAAAAAAACAGATGGTCTGCAGGCGAGCCGCAGCTGCCGAGGCAGCACCGCCACTCCAACTGTGGTCCAAAATAAGCAACAAACTAAAAGCTGTGAATCTCCTTCTTTGTTTCTCTCTCCATAGTTGATGATTCTTACTCTTTAGTTGCTGCCTGTACATGTAGATTCATAGTCATACCGCACAGAAACAGGCCCAACTCATCCACCAAGATGCCCCCCTAATCTAATCCCATTTGCACAAGTTTGGTCATATTCCTCTAGACTTTTCCTATTCACGTACCTGCCCAAGTGTCTTTTAAATACTATTATTATACTTCCCTCCTCTGACAGTTCATTTTGTATACCCACAACCAGGTACGTGGATAGGAAAGATTTAGAGATATATGGGTCAAATGCAGGCAAATTGGATTAGTTTAGATAAGGCATCTTGGTCGGTATGTATGAATTAGGCCGAATGGTCTCTTTCAATGCTGTATCACTCTCTGACCTGCTGTGAATTTCCAGCATTTTCCGTTTGTGCCCCAGTATGGGAAATCAATAGAGCAAAGGGCAGAATTTGGATTGAACTTCCTTAATGGAAAAATTGGCCTTTTCCTTCTCAAGGTTTTGTCATAACTTTTTCTCCAACATATTTAGTTTAGTTTAGTTTATTATTGTCAAGTGTACCAAGGTACAGTGAAAATAACTATTTGTTGCGAGCAATTCAGTCAGTGAAAAGACTATACAATCAAGCTGTCTGAAGTCAGGATAATGGGGACAATGTTTAGTGCAAGATAAGGTCTAATAAAGTCCAATTAATGGTTGCTTTGAAGGTCTCCAATGAGGTAGATGGGAGGTCAGGACTGCTCTCGAGCTGGTGAGAGGATGGTTCAGTTGCCTGATAACAGCTGGGACAAAACTGTCCCTGAATCCGGAGGTAAGTACTCCTAGACGGTCATCTTTCCTTGGTTCTGCAGAGCTACCAATCGTGGAACCAGCACCACCATCAATATTATTCGTCTCCATTTATCATTTTAACTCCTGTGCCCCAATGTAACTAGATTTCCTTCCCAATTGATGCTCCAACAACCAAAGAATAAATTATTTGGTGAAAATGAAACATTTGGGCAAAATAGACCTGCCTTTGAAGGCAATTTTTCCATTGGTTATGACACCAAGCAGCTGCTGTTAATGAAGTCAGTGAAAACTCATTCTCCAATCTGCCCTTGAAGAAGATTAAAGTTATAGAATGTGCTGGCTCTCCATGTGATGAATAGCTTCATTTTTCTCTTGACTTCCCGTTCTCAAACTCTTTAAGCTTCCAGCGTACCTAACTGATAATTTCCTTGGTCCGCACAGGGCTGAAAATTTCCCACCTGTTGCTTTTCTCTTTTTTTAAAAAGTTACGTCCTTTAAATCAACGCCTTCTGAGGGCAAATGTTTCTCCTCCATCACACTTAGAAGTTGAGTGCAACTATATTTTGGATTGAATCGGTGTTAACCCTCACACTGCTTGCAGCCATGTTGGTTGAAAGTTCACGTGAATTTGCAAAGAATCTGGTCTGGTCTAACCTAGTCCCATTTGCTCACGTTTGGCCCATATTTCACTAATCCTTGTCTAGGAAGGAACTGCAGATCCTGGTTTACACCGAAGATATACTCAAAATGCTCGAGTAACCAGCTTTTTGGTCTTTCTCCAATCCTATCCATGTACCTGGTGATGGGTATATGGTATGAGCTGCCAGAGGAAGCAAATATTATAACAATATTATAATATTATAAGCAAATATTATAAAAGACACTTGGGCAGGTACATGGATAGGAAAAGTCTACAGGGATATGGCCAAACTCGGCAAATGGGACTAGCTTAGATGGGGTATCTTGGTTGGCATGGACAAGTTGGGTCGACGGGCCTGTTTTTGCACTGTATGACTCTACGAATCTACCTGGGATTATGCAAAGGTCCTTGTCAAGGATTTGACATTTTCACTCTGATATAAACACTCAAAATATTTTGTCTAGATATCTCATCATTTTGTAAACTTTTTATCAGGTATCCCCTCGGCCCCTGATGCTCCAGAAGAAACAATCCAAGCTTGTCCAATTTTTTATAGGTTTCTTGCTCTGACCCCTTAAGATTTGATTCCCTTCATATTACAGGGGATTATAGCATCTCAGTATTTCATTCCATAATAATATTCTCGACCTTGAATAGAGAGGAAAAGTAGATGGAAACTAAAAGTTAGCATGGAAACAGGCCCCTTGGCATAACGTGCACATGCCCATCAAGATGCCCCATCTACATTAGTCCCACCTGCCTCTGTTTGCCTTATATCCCTCTCAAACTTTCCTATCCATGTACCTGTCCAGATAGATTTTATTATAGTACCTGCTCAACTGCTTCCTTGTTCCATATACTCATCACCCTCTGAGTTGTGCCTCAGATTCCCCTTAAATCTTTCCCCTATCACCTTAAACCTATGGTTGTTTCTTGAGTCCTCTCCTCTGAGTAAAAGTCTCTATGTAGTTACCCTATCTATACCTCTCATGGTCTTAAACATCTCTATAAGATCACCCCTCATCTTCCCAGGCTGCAAGGAATAAAGTCTTAGCCTGCCCAACCTCTCACATAGCTCTGACCCATGAATCCTGGCAAAATCTTCGTAAGTCTTCTTTGCACCTTTGTTCACAGTATGCAGTGTCACTGTTAACACTGGCATTTATTGTCCATGCCCAATTGCCCCTGGAAGGACAGTCAGTTAATAGTCACACCCCATTGCTGCATCCAGAGTTACATATTGGCCCCATTGAGAAACGATGGCAGATTTTCCCTGAACTAAAAGGGTTTTATGACACTCAGGTAACTTTACAATTATCGTTTCTCAGGTCAGTAGTTTTAAGATCCCAAATTTTTATTTAATTACTTAAATTTAATTCCCCAGTTACCATGGTGGAATTTAAACGCATAATTCTGGATCAATGATGCAGAACTATCTTTGAACTATCTTTAATCAGACTTTACCGCATTTTCTCTTGCACTAAATGTTATACCCGGTGGCCCAGTGGCGGGTGAGTTGCTGCCTTACAGGGTCAGAGACAAAGGTTCGATCCAGACCTTGGGGGTGCTGTCCGCACAGAGTTTGTACTTTTTCCCTGTGATCGCGTGGGTTTTCTCCGGATGTTCTACTTTCTTCCCACACTCCAAAGACGTACAGGTTTGTAGGGTAATTGGCTTCTATAAATTGTAATTTGACCCTAGTGTGTAGGACAGTGCTGGTGAACAGGGTGATCACTGGTCAGTGGGGCCTCGGTGGGCCGAAGGTCCTGTTTCCACGCTTTAGCTTTAATGTCAAAAGTCTAAAGTATTTATCCTGTGTGAACGGCTTGATTGAAATCATGCATAGTATTTTCGCTGACTGAATAGCTCGCAACAAAACGTTTTTCACTGTACCTCGGTACTTGCGATATTAAAAACTAAACTAAACTAAAGAACATTGGCTGCATCAAAATATATGAAAAAAGGTTGCTTTTCAATGCTGCGCAATGCTTGCGTTTGTATTTAAACAAACAAAAGTTTTAACAGCAAAAAAAGTTTATAAGAACATACAACTGTGCATACAAAAATAAATAATATATTATATATTTTAATCACATAAAACTGTACTCCCATTCCCCAAGGAAAGTCTTTGAATTGCAATAAACCTCAAACTTCAAACTTCAATAAAACTTTAAAATTCAAACTTCAATAAAACTTTAAACTTCAATAAAACTTTAAACCTCAAACTTCAAACATAACACAAGTATAAAAAGCATACAGGACTTAACATCATTACACTTGGAGGAGATCTGGGTCCATTAATCCAGTGTAACTTGCGTCCTGGGTCTCTGTTGTGGGGGTACCCCCTGGTGTCACTGGTTCAGGTATGGGTGTGTCAAGGCTGGGGTAGTTTATGAATGCAGCTGAGAGTCCAGAGAGGCCACTAGTATTTGATGACTGCCAGGCAGTGTATGTGGGAATTGTGGCTACCTGATGTGTTGTGGAACTGGGTGACCTGCCTATATGTGAGGTGGCCATCGGTAAGCACAACATCAATGATGGTGGCATCTGTGGTGGTCGCATCAGTGACGGTGGCTGCAACACAGAAACACATCAATATTAAGTGTACGGTAAATAAATTACAACATTTCACAAGCTGTGTGTGACAAAGAATTTCAAGTCCAATTCATAAAAAGTATTATAAATGTAGATACCTGGTAAGCCTATTGATGTGGTGTTCCCATCATTGGCATCTGTTGTGGTAGTCCCATCAGTCCCATTTGTGGCTGTCCCATCTGTTGCAGTCCCATGTGTCCCATCAGCTGCAGACCCTGCACACACATGAATTCATTGTGCATATTTCATACACAAACATGAATTTCAAACAAAAAAATCAGCAAGTCCACGTTTTTTTTTTTACCTGATCACGTGAGCTGTGGGCATGTTTTTCCAAAGTCGCAACTGGCGTCAACCTAGGCATCCTGGCAAATACCTAAGAGAGCACCTATGACAGGACAATACAAGCAACGAAAAGTTTTGAACATTTCAAAAACCAGCGGCAACCAGAAAAACGCTACGACTCTTTGGGCGACTGAGGAGACTGCTTACGATCATACAGGCGACACCCCTGCGACTGTGTGGCGACAGCCTAGTCGCCCGCAGTCGCCGGCAGTCGCCGAAATAAAATCGCCTTAGTGGGACAGGAATGATTTACAGGATTGGTTATGATATTGAATGCTTGTGGGGTTAGATGAACTGCTCTTAGACAATAGACAATAGACAATAGGTGCAGGAGTAGGCCATTCGGCCATTCGAGCTAGCACCGCCATTTTCTGTGATCAAGCCTGATCATCCGCAATCAGTACCCTGTTCCTGCCTTCTCCCCATATTCCTTGACTCTGCTATCTTTAAGAGCTCTATCTAACTCTCTCTTGAAAGCATCCAGAGAATTGACCTCCACTGCCTTCTGAGGCAAATAATTCCACAGATTCACACTCTCTGGGTGAAAAAGTATGTCCTCATCTCTGTTCTAAATGTCCTACCCCTTAATCTTAAACAGTGGTCCCTGGCTCTGGACTCCCCCAACATCGGGAACATGTTTCCTGCCTCTAGTGTGTCCAATCCCTTAATAATCTTATATGTTTCCATAAGATCCCTTCTCATCCTAAATTCCAGTGTATACACTCTATTCTTTCAACATATGACAGTCCCGCCATCCCAGGAATAAGCCTCGCGAACCTACGTTGCACTCCCTCAATGGAAAGAATGTCATTTCTCAAATTTGGAGACCAAAACTGCACACAATACTCCAGGTGTGGTCTCACAAGGGCCCTGTACAACTGCAGAAGGACCTCTTTGCTCCTATACTCAACTCCTCTTGTTATGAAGGCCAACATGCCATTAGCTTTCTTCACTGCAATTGCTTCGAATTATAATATTCACAACACCCTTGGAACAGTGGGGCACTGTGGTGCAGCTGGTAAAGCTGCTGCCTCATAGCGCCAGAGACCCAGGTTTAACCCTGACCTTGGGTGCTGTCTCTGTGGAGTTTGCACAGTCTCCCTAAGACTTTGTGGGTTTCCTCTGAGTGGGCCGCTTATTTCATACATTGCAAAGATGCATGGGTCTGTAGGTTAATTGACCCTAGTTTATGGGGGGGGGGGTGAATGAAAAAATGGGATAACATAGAACTGGTGTGAATGGGTGATTGACGGTTGCCATGGGCTCAATGGACCGAAGAGCCTGTTTCCAATCTGTATCTCTAAACAAAACTAAACTCCTCTCAGTAAAAAAATATCAAATGAACCATCAGATTAGATGCTTGTCAAAAGCCTGTGGGATTTGAATATATGACCTTCAAGCGCAAGAGAAGAGGGCATGTGTGTATCAGAGATGAGATCAAGAAGTTTCCAAGCACAAATGGATTCATGCATGTTTTTGTGACAGGAAGGGGGGTGTTTAGTTTAGTCTTGTTTCGTTTATTGTCACATGTACCAACGTACGGTGCAAAACTGTTTGTTCCGTGCTATCCAGTCAGCCGAAAGACTGTAAATTGCTCGTTCTAAGCTTCCCAGACAATGCTCAATATCTCATCCAATCAACACTCAGCAAAGTAGAACTCTGCAACATTATTTACAATTATTTACAAGGTATATGTCTGGTTAGCAGTTATCCAATCCATTCTATGCATTGTGCACCTAATTGACAGGGTCTGCAGATGTTCTTATTCTTTTCTTGCAACTTGTATCTAGGCTCTAGACAAACTGGCACCACTCCACAGCTTGTCCCAGTTCTGCAGAGAGCAATTCCAAATTGACCAAATCTCTCAGCAGCCCTGAAGCTTTTAACCCATTTTAAAGTCCTAGCCTCTCCAATTTGGCCGGGATTGACAACTAGATATGATTACAATCGAGCCATCCACAGAGTACAGATACAGGATAAAGGGAATAGCTTTTAGTGTCCAGTAACTTCGATTAAAGATAGTTTGAAGATCTCCAACGAGGTAGATGAAAGCTCAGAACCACTCTCTAGTTAGTGATAGGGTGGTTCAGTTGCCTGCTAACAGCTGGGAAGAGATTAAGAAGAGCATAGTTAAAGTAAGAAATGCTGCTGTTGGAGTAGAGGTTTAAAAGAGTGGAGCGATTGTGATGAATGATTGCAGATCCACGTCTGGGACCAACACAGTACTATGAGCAGTTTTGGACCCCATATCTGAGGAAGGATGTGCTGTTTTTTTGGAGAGGGTCTCAAGGAGGTTTAAGATAATGATCCCAAGAATTATTGGGTTAACCTTTGATGAGCATTTGACAGCACTGGGCCTGTAGTTGGAGCTTAGAAGGATGACGGTGGATCTCATTGAAACTTAGCGAATAGTGAAAAGCCTGGATAGAGTGGATGTGGGGAGGATGTTTTCAGTAGTGGGACCTGAGGTCCTAGCCTCAGAATAAAGGACATTCCTTTTAAAAGGAGATGAGGAGGAATTTTGTTATCCAGGGGGTGTTGAATCTGTGGAATTAATTGCCACAGTTGGCTGTGGAGGTCATCAATGGATATTTTTTAAAGTGGGGATTAACAGATTCTTGATGTAAAGGTGTCAGAGGTTAGGGGGAGAAGGCATGATAATAGGGTTGAGAGGGAAAGATAGATCAGCCATTATCGTATGGCTCCGTGCAGGCAGCACCCTTACAGGATCGTGCCCAGGTCTCTGGCATTGTAAGATAGGATCTCAACTGCTTCGCCATTGTGCCACCCTCCCCCGACTGGCCAAATGGCCTCATTCTGCCCCTATAACTAATGAATTTATGAGCACACAGGGAGTCGCCTGGCAAATGGAGAGTTAGCAAGTGAAGGGCCCCATTCATTGAAGTCATTGCTGATTAAATCCCATGCCCAAAAGGTGCAGGATTGACAAGAAGCAAAAGGTTCCTTGTTTGATAAAATAAAGATAGATTTTTGAAGATCGAAGTTTGTCTTTTAGTTTGCACACAAGTTGGCCAGAACATGTGGGATTAATGCTTTGATCAAGTGGAAACATTTCACTTACATACCAAGCTGAGTGTTCACAACTGACAACTTTGCTTCGAGGCTGCAGGATATTTATTATATAGCTGATGTAGCTACATAACATTTATTTCATGTGTCTGACCTGTGAGCAAAGGAGATTTAGGATAAGATTAAATATGCGACAATTCACTCTGTTTTACTTGGGGCAGCGTTGACAGAAGAAGCTAAACATTTTTCTCAAGAAATATGTTTGATTTGTCTGTGATAAAATCACGAAGATAAGATTGCAATGATTTGCAGGTGCACAAGTTATTGTTTGTCATTGCATTGGAAATTTTTACCATTTATCTTGTGTTAATTGAAATCCTTAAATTTTAATTCCTTAGGATTGCATTCTCATTTTCTCCTCAAGAAAAAGTCAAGAAAAAATACTTTTCACGAATACAAACAAACTGACCACAGTGCAAAGTCTATTCCTTTGACGAGGTTAGGTGTTGAAGGAACAGTTGGCCAGGAGGCTCAAATGAATTATTTTGATACTTGTGCAATAGCTCTGTCAGATATTTAGAGAGGAGCTAAGGCACAGTTCAATTTCTTATGGTTTACTGTTGGGCAGCACAATGGCGCAACTGGGAGAGCCGCTGCCTCACAGTGCCAGAGACCTGGGATCAATGCTGACCTTGGGTGCTGTCTGTGTGGTGTTTGCACATTTTCTCTGTGCCCTTATGGTGCTCCAGTTTCCTCCCACATCCCAAAGATATGCAAGCTTGTAGGTTAATTAGCTCTCTGTAAATTGCCCCTAGTGTTTAGAGAGTGGATGCGTAAGTGGGATGACATTGAACTAGTGTGAATGAGTGATCGATGGACTTGGTGGAACTAAGGGGCTGTTTATTTGCTGTTTTTTTCATTAAATCATCAATCAATCAATCAAGACTGCCAGCCTTAGGTAGACACAGAAAGGTGGAGTAAATCTGACTGAAGAAGGATCTTAATCCAAAACGTCACCTATTCCTTTTTTCCAGAGATGCTGACTGACCCGCTGAGTTACTCTAACGTTTTGTATCTTTGATTTAAACCAGCATTTACAGTTTCTTCCTACACAAGACACCCAGCTAATACTGCTGGATCCCTACAGATAACGAATTTATTGCTCTGGAATATGGGTCTGTCAGAAGCACAATGCTATGGATGAGTTAAGACTACAGATGATGAATTGAAGTGACCTGCCTATTTGTGATGACATGTATTTGCAGGAACACCTGCCTGAGAATGATCCATGTGACTCTCGGTCTTTGTCTAATTGACTGGAATTTTATTGCAAAAGAAGAAGGAAATAGGAATTACTGGACTAAGTGGGACCCATTGGGTCCCAGCATTACACGGGAGGGCTGGTCCCCCAACGCAATATTCCACCTCTCCACCAATTCCGGTATTGGTAGCCAGTGGGGGGTCGGGGGGGGGGGGGCTTTCTGGAGCGCTAGTATGGGTGTTGTGGGCTGAAGGGACTGGTTTCCAGAGGACTAGTATGGACATTATGGGCCGAATGGATTCTTGGTCTGGCGGCTCAGTCACTAAAGCCTTTTTTGCTGGCAGCTCACTCACTCACGCCTGGTGGGCTGGCAGTTGACTCACGGCTATTCCTTGAAATTCCATTTCAAGCAGGGTGCAAGGCCACCAAATTCAAGTGCAGTTTCTTACCATTCAAGCAGGGTGCAAGGCCACCAAATTCAAGTGCAGTTTCATACCATTTCAAGCAGGGTGCAAGGCCACTAAATACAGCGAGTTATGACCTCTCCCTCCTCCATCTTGCAGAGATTGAACCATGCCCACACTTCTGGGTTTTAAGTCCCTCCGCCCTCCCACCAGAAGGGGCGTGGCCTTCATGGCGTGATTGACAGGAGAGAGAATATCAACATTTTTTAAACACTAATAACTCTTTTATTTTTCATTGATGGGAAAAATCCTCAGCACCTGATGAGCGGAAGGGGAACTGAGTAAGATATCCAAAAATCACAGCCTTATGTGGTAGCGTTTTTTTCTAAAATCAATATAAAGTGCAAACAGGAAGTTGTCAAGATTAGACTTTTAATTATATAGAAGGCAAGGCAACTTTAATTAGGCAAGGCAACTTTAGTTAGGCAAGGCAACTTTAATTAGGCAAGACAGCTTTCGTATTTCCAAACCAAAGGTAACACAGCTTTAGCATTTCCAAACCAAAGACAACACAGCTTTAGCATTTCCAAACCAAAGGCAACACAGCTTTAGCATTTCCAAACCAAAGACAACACAGCTTTAGCATTTCCAAACCAAAGGCAACACTGCTTTAGCATTTCCAAACCAAAGGCAACACTGCTTTAGCATTTCCAAACCAAAGGCAACACCGCTTTAGCATTTCCAAACTATATTTTCAAACCACATTAAGGGCACTGAAATGTCAGTAAAACCACTCACAGTTTAGTAGATATGTGTTTAGTGTTATTCACGGCTCAGACTGAGAGACGTGACCCTCTCGTTCCCCCATCTTGCAGAGACTGACTGAGGCACTCAACACCTCCGGGTTTTATAGTCCCTCCGGAAGGGCGCGGCCTTCAGGAGAGAGAATCTCAACATTTTTCAAACATTAATAACTCTTTTATTTTTCATCGATGGGAAAAATCCTCTTCTCCTGCACAGTGGAGGTGGACTCTGAGTAAGATGGCCAAAAATCACAGCCATATGTGGCAGCGTTTTTTTCTAAAATCAATACACAGAACAACAGGAAGTGGTCAAGATCAGACTTTTAGTAATATCGATTTTTATTAAAAAAATATATTTATTTTTATTAGAAGCAATTGTACAAAGAGAGAATGATCGACATAACAGTTATACAATTTTCATACTGCTTCAGTTTTAACATTTTATGAACTAATATCTAGATCGGAAAAAAAGAAAAAGGAAAAAAGGGGAAGAAAGAAGAAAAGAGAAAGAAAATAAAGTTTCAAGAAAAACACGAAAAAGAAAAAAGGAAAACCTCTGAACTAACGAAGGAGTGAAAGAAGCGGAGATATATCCCACTGCCCTTCCATATGCCCGCTCACCTGACCCTAGCATCGGTTTTGAGTTTGTGTTCAACCATTATGTTGTTGAAGAAATTCTGTAAAAGGAGACCATATTTTTGAAAATTGAACTGGTTTGTCAGTCAAGACAAGCCTTATTTTTTCTAGATGTAGTGTCTCAGTCATTTCTGTGATCCACATCTTCACTGTTATTTTTTTCCAGAATTTAGGTATAATTTTTATCGCAGTTATTAAACCATAGGCAAGGAAGCGTCTTTGAAATATCGTTAGATTAGGGAAGCCCTCTGACATTCTTAATGTTATTCATTTTGGATCTGGCTCCAATTGAGTTTTAAGTGTTTTAGAAATAATATTGAATATTTCCATCCAGATGTTTTGTATTTTTATACAGGATACAAAAGAATGAGTTAAGGTGGCTTCTTGAAAGTGACATTTATCACAAAGAGGAGAGACAGTTGGGAAGATCTTGTTCAATTTAGTCTTTGATTAGTATAATCTATGCAATACTTGTATCAGGCAATGCCTGGCATTTAAAGAACAGTAGTGTATGTATTGTAGACTTTTCTCCCATATATCCTTCGAAATGGGTAAACCCAGCTCGTCCTTCCATGCTCGCCTATAAATCTCAGAATGTGGGGTGTCAATATTTAGAAGGGTGGTATAAATGTAAGATATCAACTTACTTGTATCGGCATGTCTATTCAAACAGTCGTCTAATATATCTGGACCCATAAGAGGACAATCTTGTGTATATGCTTTCACATAATCTCAGATTTGGAGATATTGAAAAGAGGAGAGAGTCCCCTTCTTATAGAGGTCTTCCACAGTATTGATTCCCAGGTTCTTCCATTGAACAAACACCACATCTAAAATAGATGGTTTAAATGAGGGATTATTTCCAATAGGAAGAAGGAGAGACATATTTCTCAATTTAAGACTGAGTTTCAGCTGTTTCCAGATATGGATAGTACTATGTATTATCGGATTTTGCTCATACGTTGACTTATTCAGATGTATTGGAGATAGGAGGATCGAGCCCATACAAAAAGGCAAACAATCTTCCCTCTCCATTTTTAACCAATTTACATGTTGACATGTATCGTCCAACCAGAAAGTTATATTTTTAATATTAGTTGCCCGGTATTAAAAAAAGAAAATTAGGTAGAGCTAATCCTCCATTTTCTTTGGATTTGCACAAATGTATTTTATGTATTCCGTGGGTTATGTAGTCCCAAATAAAGTTAGTGACAATAGACTCATTAGAAAAAAAAAAGCTTTTAGGGAGATATATCGGTATTGATTGGAATAAGTATAACATTTGCAGAAGGAAGATCATCTTTATGGCATTTAATCTACCAATAAGGGAGATAGGAAGTGTTTTCCAAAATTGGATGTAGGCATACAATTTAGTGATTGATGGTGGGAAGTTTATTTTAAACAAAGAGGAATACAGTAATATAGATTTTAATAGAAAGAGGTTAAGTTGGTGTTATTGGAAAGATATTAAGTTGGAAAGGGTGCAGAGAAGATTTACAAGGATGTTGCCAGGACTCAAGGGTCTGAGCTGTAGGAATAGAAACATAAAATCATAGAAAATAGGTGCAGAAGAAGGCCTTTCAGCCTTTCGAGTCAGCACTGCCATTCAATATGATCATGGCTGATCATCCAAAATTAAGAACCTGTTCCTGCTTTCTCCTCATATCCCTTGATTCCGTTAGCCCTCAGAGCTATATCTAACTCTCTCTTGAATACATCTTGAAAGGGTTGAGCAGGCTGTGACTCTATTCTTGGAGCACATGAGGATAGGGGGAAATCTTATAGAGATGTACAAAATCATGAGAGGAATAGATCCGGTGGATGCTCAGAGTCTCTTGACCAGGGTAGGGGAATCAAGAATCAGAGGGCATTGATTTGAGGTGAAGGGGGAAAGATTTTATGGTAATGTGAGGGGTAACATTTTCATGCAAAGGGTAGTGGGTGTACGGAACAAGCTGCCAGAGGAGGTAGTTGAGGCAGGGATTATCGAGCATTTAAGAAGCAATTCGACAGGTACATGGATAGGACAGGTTTAGAGGGATATGGGCCAGACACAGGCAAGTGGGACTAGTGTAGATGGGACATGTTGGGCAAGTTAGGCCAAAGTGTCTGTTTCCACACTGTTTTGACTTTATGACACTGTAAGTAATGAAATTCTAGTGCCAATTTACCTTTTATTTCCCAAAATGTCGCAAAAAGTAAACTGCAGGTGGAACTCAGTGGGTCAGGCAGCATCTGTTGATGTCGAGGGATAGTCAACATTTCTGGTTGAGATCTTGCGTCAGAATTTCAGGATCTGTACAAAGTGCATGGAATTTCTTCCCAATCTTCCCACAATGTCCTACATCCTGATCAGGTTCAGAGGTTTTATCTAACCTAATGTGCTTTGAGACCCCTGAGTCCTCTTCTGCAATGTGGACTCTCTTCAAGACATCGCTACTAACTTCCCTGAGTTCCTGAGTTCCTTAGCATCCATTAGTTTCTTCACAGTAAACACAGATGAGAAATGGTTTTTCACTGTATCTCGCTCGGTACGTGCGACAATAAACACAAAACTAAACTAACGAACATTGGCTGCGTCTAGTAACCTCATCACCACTCTGCTGTTAAGGGCCTGTCCCATTAAGGTGATTTTTCAGGCGACTGCCGGAGACTGCCTTAATCGTAGCAGGTCGCTGAAAAAAGGCGACTGGACGCCCTTACGACAACAGCTACAACAACCTACCACCTAATCGACGTCAAGCTACGGCAAGCTACCGACAACCGGTGACCCAATCGTCGCTAGTTAGTATTTGCACCAATGACAATCTACAACGACTCCTACGATAACCTATGTCCACCTGCGACAAGCTACGGCAAGCTGTCCATGACAACTGAAGAAATGTGGCATCATTTTGGCATCTAAAACAGTGGCCACCCGCATCCTCCCAAAAAGATATTGATTTTCTCAATGCTATACAAAGCTTTGTGTTTGTGTTTGTTTTATTGATCAAAATATATGAAATTGAAATATTTTAAAGTAATGCCATGAGACACTATTCTGAAATATAATTTCTTTATTGATATTAAGATTTTCCTTTATTGATATTTAAACTAACACAAATTTTAACAACAACAAAAAGTTTATAACATGCAACTGTGCTTACAAAAATAATTATATAATATATTATATATTTTACTCACATAAAACTAAACTCCCATACCCCAAGGAGGGTCTTCGAGTTTCAATAAACTTCAAACGTCAAACTTCAAACAAACTTTAAAATTCAAACTTCAATAAAACGTCAAACATTACACAACACAAGTATAAAAAACATACATGACTTAACATTTGGAGGTGATCTGAGTCCATTAATCCAGTGCAACCTGTGTCCTGGGTCTCTGTTCTGGGCGTACTCCCTGGTGTCACTGGTTCAGGTATGGGTGTGAGACAGGGACTATCGAGCATTTAAGAAGCAATTAGACAGATACGTGGATAGGACAGGTGTGGAGGGATATGGGCCAGACACAAGCAAGTGGGCCTAGTGTAGATGGGACTTGTTGGGCAATTTGGGCCAAAGTGTCTGTTTCCACACTGTTTGACTTTATGACACTGTAAGTAATGAAATTCTAGTGCCAATTTACCTTTTATTCCCCCAAATGTAGCAAAAAGTAAACTGCAGGTGGAACTCAGTGGGTCAGGCAGCATCTGTTGATGCCGAGGGATAGTCAACATTTCTGGTTGAGATCTTGCATCAGGATATCAGTATCTGTACAAAGTGCATGGAATTTCTTCCCGAGCTTCCCACAATGTCCTACATCCTGATCAGGTTCAGAGGTTTTATCTAACCTAATGTGCTTTGAGACCCCCCCCCCCTGAGTCCTCTTCTGTAATGTGGACTCTTTCAAGACATCGCCATTAACTTCCCTGAGTTCCTTAGCATCCATTAGTTTCTTCACAGTAAACACAGAGGAGAAATGTAGTTTTATTTTTAGAGACACAGCAAGGAAACAGGCCCTGCGACCCAACGACTCTGCGACGATCAGTGATCACCCAGCACACCAACGCTATCCTGCACACTAGGGACAATTTACAATTTTACCAAAGCCAATTAATCTACAAGCCTGTACATCTTTGGAATGTGGGAGGAAACTGAAGCACCCCGAGAAAACCCCACGCAGGTACCGGGGAGAAACTACACACTCCGTACAGATAGCACCCACAACCAGGATCAAACCCAGGTCTCTGATGTTGTAAGGCAGCAACTCTACCGCTGCACTACCATGATGCCCACGATGATTTTCTGGGCCTCTACACATGGATAATCTCATTGATCGTTAAGGTGCTCTTTTGTCTCCCAAGGTACTCTTTCGCTTTAATATACGGTACTCATGGAATCACTTTGGATACTCACTTACTTTATCTGACAACGCTGTCTCAGGACCCCTCAAGCACAAGGAACTGCAGGTGTTCGGTTTACAAAACAAGACACAGTGCTGGTGTAGCTCAGCAGGTCAGGCAGCGTTCTGTCCTTACTTCACAATATGTCTTTTGATCTCTGGCCTTTGTCCAATCATCTGCCTACCAACCACAGGTGCAACACAGTGGCGCAGCAGTAGAGCTGCTGCTTACAGCGCTAGAGACCCAGGTTCAATCCTGACTACAGGTGCTCTCTGTACGGGGTTTACATATTCTCCCCGTGACTATATATTTTATTTAGTCAGTTTAAAATCTGTTTTTGGGGGAAACTTTAACTTTGATATGTGGGGGAGAGGGGCAGGGTTTCCCAGTCACTTCCTGGCGGGGATGCGACTATTTCTCCGAGTCGCGTCCTCGCCCCCCCACCTCGCGGCCTACCTCCTGGATCTGAGCGGCCTTTCCTGCCGGGGACCGGGAACCGGACCAGAGCTGCAACAGCGGCGGCGCGGCGATGCCTACCTGTGTTGCCGTTTGGAGCTCCGGAGCGTTGGGCTGATGCTCCAACATCGTGGAGCTCTGGTTGGGAGAGCTTCCAACACGGGCGGCGCTGAACAACTTTGTGGAGTCCTGGAGCCCTTTGCCGAGGGCCACCAGCGTTGTATCTCCACCCGGCGCGGCCTGTGGACTTTGGGAGCCACGGACTCTGGTAGGAGGGGACTGACTCAGGGTCCAGGCCGCTGAGGACGTCCCCCAGCCCCGACGTCGGACTTACATCACCCGGCGAGGGGGCCTGAACATCGGGCCGCCCGTAGCGGCGACTGCGGAGGGCTCGGGGAGGCCCCGACCACGGGTGAACAGTTGGGAACATCAGGGGAAGAGTGACTTTGGTGCCTTCCCTCACAGTGGGAAACTTTGATCCTGCTGTGTGGGGATGTTTTATGTTGAATTCTATCTACTCTGTTGTGTTCTTTATTTTTTACTGTATGGGTGTATGGTGATTTCATTTCACTGTGCCAATTGGCACACGTGACAAATAAATGTATCTTGTATCTTGTATCTTGTATATGGGTTTTCCCCGGGTGATTCAGTTTCTTTCCACAATCCAGTTAATTGGTTCCAGAGATACTGTCTGACGCGCTGAGTTACTCCAGCTTTTTGTGTCTCTCTTCAAGTCATGTCCAGGTTATGAATACGGTGAGGTATCTACCTCATTGGAGACCCTCAGACAATCTTTAATCGGACTTTACTGGACTTTATCTTGCACTAATTGTGTTCCCTTTAACCTGTATCTGGGCACTGTGGATGGGTCGATAGTAATCATGTATAGTATTTCCGCTGACTCAGTGCTTTTTACTGTACCTCGGTACACAAGACTATAAACTAAACTAAAGACTAAAGACAGACACAGACAACACACAAAAAAACAAACTATACATAAATAGTAAGATTAAATGAGAACTTACCAGTTTGAAGTTTGATCTTTATTTTATGAGGAGTTACGATGAGGGATTACGTGAAGACCCCGCCAGGACACATGCGCGACATTCTTCAAAGCAGTGGTGTGAAATCACAGATACCAGAGTAGACTAATATAGTAAGATAAGAGAGAACTTCCATACCAGTTGAACTTTATAATAGAGGGTTTTGGGAGCGGAGGGCACATAATCCCTCATCGTAACTCCTCATAAAATAAAGATCAAACTTCAAACTGTTAAGTTCTCATTTAATCTTACTATTTTACTTCGGAGTCACGTGAGTGACTACGTGAAGATTTCAAAGCTCTGTGATTTCATGCCCTGGAACGAGACCATGCTCACACACTGCCATTCTGGGACGGAGGATGAACGTATTTCACACACGACACTGTGCTGAAAAACAATAAAGGTATTATTCATACCTAAAATAATATGCCCCACATTGGGTAATTTATTTTACAGAACTTAATTTTTCCCTGCAAAACGTCTCAGGATCGGCCACGGGTTTATTATAAAGCATTGAATGCGTTCATTGCTCCACCCCGCTGTGGCAAGGATGTGGTCCATAGGAACTCCCATCATCCCCTAGCGTTCCGATGTAGATGCAGCCCTGTTGGAGTGAGATTTGAAACATTAGTAATCACCACTGCACGTAATACCACTCGAACCATCTGGATATGGTTTGCACTGTGACCTTAGGTGAGGGCATTTATGGCTAATGAGAAAGCTCTTTCCGTGCCCATAAGTGTCTTGGTGACTATATATTGGAAAGTATGTGTCACTATGCAGGGCCGACTATCTGCAGGATAGGCCAGAACTCTAATATTGGCCAAAGGAACCGGGTCAGTCTAGTTTAAGTACCCCTGTATGTAGCAGGTTATCTGCCATTTGTGACAGACATGACGTCCTATTCTAGCTTGTGTAAGGACTGGACCCGTTGTGCTGATCCAAGTGCCATAATCATTCCCATCTAGGATATTAGTTTGTCCAGAGTGAGCTCCGATATTGGTGTCCATCCTCGTAACATGGCTTGTACTACCTATGTCCCATATATGGGTGTATCTGGGCCTGGGGGGAATAGAGTACAAATACCCCTCATTCGTTTAGGTACTAGTGGGTGTGATCCTATAGCCAGGTGATCACTCCCTCTGCCCAGATATTAGATAGGGCACTCCTTGCACAATAATGGCACTGTAACTCAATCCTTCATCGAAATGAAGGGTGGCCAGAACTCCAGCACTTCAGTGTTGGTGGCTGAGTCATATGTAGTGTTCGTCCTGGTGCTGAACACTTCCCATTTCCTGACATATGTCATGTACTGTCTTCTCGTGGACTCCCTGCACGACGCTGAGATGGCATTGATCGTCCTGTCGGAGAGTCCGTATCCCAGAAATGGCCTGTTCAGAAACTGCAAATCAACAAGAACATACAGTCATGGCACGGATACTTTCCCGCACGGGGTGTGCCAACCTCCTTGGCCGTTGTTGATCCAGATGCAGGGTTCTGAGACAATCTTTGTACTGTTGGGAACCATGGTACCCGTTGCGGCGTCTTGTTTAATTATTGTAAGACTCGCCTGATGAGGCAGAAGGGGAAAATGCATAGCAAAACAAATCCCCCCCCCCCCCCCCCCCCCCCCCCCCCCCCCCCCCCCCCCCCCCCCCCCCCCCCCCCCCCCCAATGCAGCGAGAAATCGTCCATCGCTGCTGCCCCTGGGTCTGGTTCCCAAGCAACATATGTTGGTAGTTGGTGAATTAGTCCGGATGGAAAAAAGGTCGATATCTGGTGTCCCATACCGGTCTATAATATCTGTAAACACTTTCCGATCCAACATCCATTTAATGTTGTCGTTGAATTTACGTGACCTGATGTCTGCCACTGTATTTAGCTTACCTGGAAGGTAAGTGGTTGAGATCCAAATCTCTCTCCAGACACCAGTGCCAGATATTATTAGGCAATTCATCACATGATATCGACTTTATTTCACCCATATGATTATATATAGGCCCCCAGTGTGGTATCAATCTGTACCGTACATGCAACTGGTGCTCATCTGAGCAGTAGGCCCTGAGTCCATGAAACGCTCCCAGCATTTCTAGATAATTAATTCCTAGTGCTTTTAAACAGAATAATTTTTGTGCACTCATCTGCCACCACAACTTGCGGTGGTATTAGTTGCTCCCCAACCTTTAGCACTGGCATCAGTCTGTAATGTACCCTAGGGATATAGAATGGGGTGATGGGGTTAGGATAATATGGAACATTTCTATCCACCAGTTTAATTCTAATTTACTTTCCCTGGTAGTTGCATAGGCCTATTGAAATGGCCTGTATGATTTTTGAGAGCTAAAATTTCCCTCTTCCAGGTTTTAATAATGGAGTGGTCCAATTGTGCTGCTGGGAACGCAGCCACCAATTCCCAATCACTCTTGCTCCTTGCCGAATGGATGGTTCCCTGATGCCAGTGAGGCTTTTGCATACTCCCATCAAGTCTGTCACTTTGTTTGGTGGCAAGGTGATAGACATATGAACAGAGTCAATAGTGAACCCCAAATAATCCATGGTAGTGGAGGGTTCCAATTTTGATTTATCTGGATGTACGTTAAACCTCTCTGTTGTGGCTGATACCACCAATGTAGCCAGCTCCAATTTTCACCTACAATGAGAATATCATCAAGGTAAGCCATGACGATATGGTTATGTTTCTTTAAGTATGCTAAAGCTGGTTTTAATAAATTTGTAATAGCCTGGGTGCTGATGACAACCCATTGGATAAGACATACTGCCATTACTGTCCCATCCAGATAAATTTCAGGTATTTACGATGACCCTGTGTGTGACAAACGTGTCTAATTTGAAATGGGCATACTGAACGGAAGTATTTAGTTCGGTCAAATCTGTAATGATATGGCAACCACCATCTTTTTATTTTTTTATAAATATATTTGATACGAACTCTTGAAATTCTCTGATTGTTTTCTCAATCCCTTTTGTGTTTAGTCTTAACAGTTCAGCATGGCCTGCTGTTCTCTCTTTTTGTGAAGTATGAACTTCCTGCTAGGCGTATGCTGAACTGGGACGGTAGTTCGTATACAAATTCAATTTTGTAATTCTGAATAATTCCGAGTATGTAGAAGTTCAGAGGTAAAAGTGCAGCACACATGATGAAACAAGTGCAACCGTCCCCCAACTTTAATGAATCGGACATGCAATGTTTTTTTAAGACAACCAGACCCACCTACCTCCATGGTTACCGGTGTTGTGTGGGTTGTCTCCGCAGTTGTTTCTTCTGGTATTGTGTTGCTGCGTTGTGGGGTTGGCGTATTTTCCATGAAGGCCGGGCTGGGCCATGGTCTGAAAGACCGCTGTGCAGGTGGGCCGGCCTTCGAGCTTTCACCACCAGATGGTCTTCCATAGCACCGATGTCTGGTGGGTGTGTAGGGGTGCTGCCGCTGTTGATAGTGGGTTTTAGAGGTGCTTGGCACCTTGATCGGGCCTATAGCCTTGGCTTCCTCATGCAGGTCTTTCACCTGCTTCAGGAGGTCCCCCAACAGCAATTTTGGCGCCTGTGTGCTACTTGTCTTGCATAATTCCGCACTTCTTGATGATGCTCTTCCTGTAACTGTAAATCTCCACTGAGTATTACACAGTCTGCTAGAGCATCACGTAACTCTTCAGGCAAATCAAGCCCATCAGTTGTCCTGGTACTGCTGTGATTTTAGCAGCCAGCAGTTTCCTCTGGAGCTTCACCTCCTGGCTCCTTATAGATGGGCTCCTGTTTGCCCCAGATGGGGTCATAGACTGCTGGTACATTAAGAGAAATGGAGTTCTCTGGAGCAATGTACTTCCCAGCCATAAAGTTAATGGCTTGCTCCTGTAGCTGGTTTGTAGCCATGTATTTTTTACTGGCTTGCAGCTTTGTATAGGCAGTCCTTCTTGAGTTGATACAGCATGTGTCCCACAATCTTCTGCTGCTCTCTCTTCTGGCACCCCTCACAGTTGACTGTTCAGCATTGCCCCTTCTTCAGGGTCAGCCCAGCTAATGCTCCCCTGCGAAGAGGGTGAGACATTTGGCAGTCCTTGAAAGGATCCTGCCGTGGGTCTGCGAAGAGACCCACTGTGACTCTGCCCCTGCATAAGCAGGTCACGCTGGAGCACTGCTCCCCACCGCTCCCGCGGGAAAGACGCCCGCCGTCGCTATCCGTGAACGTGGTGTCTTCAGGTCCGGACCCAGCCGAGTCAACGGACCTGTCCGACTTCCGGGTGGTTTTTGCCGCCGACCGCGGCGCACCTGCGGTCTGTAGCGGCGAGAAGCTGGCAGCTGCTGGCAGCACCTGCAGCTCTGGAGAGACGGCACGCTGCTGGCTGCTTCCACAGCAGCGGTATCAGCTGCTGCTCTCCCCTGCGCGACTCCATGGTGCTTCCTCCTGAAAAAGAAATTACACCGAGTCGCCACGCTCACCAGAAAAGGTAAGACTTACCTTCAGTAATTTTTCAAAATTCGCGCTGGAGGAGCGGCGCTCCTCCCGACTGTCGCTTCCGCAATGCGTTCGACGATATGTCGCGCATGCGTCCTGGCGGGGTCTTCACGTAGTCACTCATGTGACTCCGAAGTAAAATTACACATAAATTCTACAAGAAAGTGAACAAATACTGCGCAAAAACAGGACCATTCTCTTTTCTTTTAAAGTGGAGAAACAGTGTGGTATATGTATGAAAATGTTACAGCACCATATGTTGTATTTGATCAAATCCTTGTGTAATTATGCATGTGCACAGTCTGACCCTTATCTTCTGTGATGCAAATCAATAACCTACTCCCTCACACAACACACTCCTACACAAACACTGCATTTGAGCACTCCCTGTTTTCCACAGTGTTACTCTGCTAAAGACTAGCTATTTACTGAAAGATTTTGTAGATAGTAGACACAAAGTGCTGGAGTAACTCAATAGGTCAGGCCTCGAGTCTGGAGATAAAGGGAGGGTGATGTTTCGGGACTTGAAATGTCACCCATACTTTTTCTCCAGAGATGCTGCCTGACACGTTGAGTTACTCCAGCATTTTGTATTACTCCAGCATCATGTTCGGTATAAACCAGCGTCTGCAGTTCCTTTCTAAAACTATTGTAGATATGCCTTTAGTTTTGGGAAATTGTTTCATTTATGTCGCTACATTATCACTGTTTTGTTAAATCCTTAAGGGTTAAGGAGAAATAAAATTTTGGATGCACTTTGCAGAGAGCATATTTTCAACTAATAGTGTGTTTGGGTACAGCTCTCTCTGCACTGTTACTGACACCCTCAAGTTCAATTGTTCCCAGCCACTTTTAATGGATTCAGCCAATCTCTGATGGAGATTGATGCCAATCTCTGATGGAGACTGTGTGCCCTGAGGAGCGAATTCATACAATTGATGTGTCATCGGCAAAGAATAAATTGAAGGTTGGTATCAGCACATGAACACAACAATAGCCCCCTTAGATAATAAACCATTACAGAGCACGATTCTGTACAAATAATCCATGGTTCCTAAGGAGCCATTTGGCCATTCTTTGAAATTATGGCTTTTTGTAAAAGTCACCATTGTGTCCAATTTCTTGTCTTTCTCTATAACCTTGCAAATTATAGAGAGACTTCAGAGATACAGCACGGAAACAGGCCACTCGGCCCACCGTGTCCGCGTTGACCAGCGATCACCCTGTACACTAGCACTGTCCTTCACACTAGGGAAAATTTACAATTTTATCGACCATCTACAAACTTGCACATCTTTGGAGAGTGGGAGGAACCAGAGCACCCGGAGAAAACCCACAAGGTCACAGACACCGATTGCTCCGGTTTTCTCTCACACTCCAAAGACATACAGGTTTGCAGGTTAATTGGTCTCTGTAAATTGTCCCTAGTGTACAGGGTACAGGTGACCACTGGTCATCATGGATTTGGTGAGCCGAAGGGTCTGGTTCAATGCTGCATCTCAAAACTAAACTAAATTAAAGAAAAAATATTCATCCTGACTGCTTGTAGATTCACAGTAAATCTTAAACTAAAGATATCATTAGCAGTGTTAAAATTCTGTTGAAGCATATCTGAAAAAAAATAAGATTACTAAAACATAACCGAGTTGTTGGCAGTGTGGAAAAGTGTTTCAAGTTATTCCCCGAGTCGCTAGCTTTTATTGTCGAATCTACTCTACCTGTCATACATAATTACAGGGAGACACTGAGCATACCAAACAGCCCGCAGGCATCTACATACTCGTGTCACATTCGGTTAACATTTGAGAACAGGGGTTCATTCAGATGAATTGTTGTAGGTTGCATTTGAGCAAGGATTTTCTTTTGGGGGGCTTCTTTCATTGACTACTTACTTGGGTGGAACAGTGGCGCAGTGGTAGAGTTGCTGCCTTTCAGCACCAGAGATCCGGGATCAATCCTGACCATGGGTGCTGTTTGTTCGGAGTTTGTCCATTCTTCCTGTGACAGCATGGGTTTTCTTCAGGTGCTCCGGTTTCCTCCCACATTGCAAAGGCGTTTAAATGGTTTAGGTATGGTTGTAAAATCGTCCTTAGTGCGTAGGATGGTGTTAGTGTGTGGGGTGATCGCTGGCCTATGTGGACTTGGTGGGCCGAAGGGCCTGTTTCCATGCTCTATAACTGAAAGACTATGGTTATTGAAATGGTGGTCTGAAGGACGACTCAAGTTAAAATTTCCCAGTGGTTCTGTGATAGTGATATTCTGTCACCAGGGTGGCAAGTGGCTCAGCTGATAAAGCTGCTGCCTCACAGCACCAGAGACCCAGGTTACATTCTGACCTTGGGTGCATTATTAAATAATGAGAAGTCAATACAGGTCTTCAGCAGGGGATACGAGCATAGCCCCCACTTCCCCTCTTATTTTCGTACAGGTGCCTTGTGAATGACAGGCACCAGTCTCCTTGGCATCGTTCTGTCAGCAACAGCCCCAATGTTTGTTCCCAGGATGTTTCCTCAGGCATTAGAGTAAAAATAGCACGTGCTTCGATATTCTTGGGAAATATTTGGTTTAAAATTCAATGACTGGGAAATGTTGAAGAATTAGGGTTACAAAAGTGAACACTCTTTCTGCTTACATGTGGGTAGTTCAGTGGTGCAGCTGGTAAAGATATACAGGTCTGCACCTCACTGGACATTTGCCAGCACTTCCATAGTTAACAGCACTGCATCCACATTAAGAATACCATGTACATTTCCCCCTGAAGAAAAGGACATGAAGTGCTGGTGCCAGCACAGTGGTGTAATGGTAGAGTTGCTGCCTTGCAGCACCAGAGAACTGGAATCCATCCCGACTATGGGTGCTGTCTGCAAACGTTGCTTATCTGTGTTCTCCAGAGATGCCACCTGACCTGCTGAGTTACTCCAACACTGTGTGTCCCTTCTTGGCCAACAAGTATCTGCAGTTTCTACATCTCCCCTTTAAGAACATTGTGCACAGTATTGTATAGGATAAGTCACGGGAAGATTGCATTTCGGGGGACAGGAACGTGTGTGGAATTCAGTGACAGCAGGGCAAAGCATTTGACGTTTATAATAGACATTCCATTCTCTTGCTTACCACCAATGTTAAGCTGACTGGTCTATAATCCTCAGACCTGTTCTATCTCACTTCTTGAATCATAGTACAACATCAGCTATTTGCCTTCCCTGTGACAATTAATATTTTCCAAATAAATTATTAAATGTGCAATAATGCCACTGTTATCATTTCTCAAGATTATTTTAAAATGTAAGGGATGTAATCGGTTGAGATAAGAGACATTGACTTTATTTTATATGATGAGTCATTGTAAATTTTTCATTGTATTTGAATGCAATAATGTAATTTTTAATCCCATTCTCTGAAGCCATGTCCATTTTATCTGTACCCTTGGTGAATTACAAATAATCTATTTAATTCTTCTGCCATTTCAATATTGCAGTCAGTAGTTTTGTCTTTTTTTTAGTTTAGAGATACAATGCGGAAACAGGCTCTTCAACCCACAGAGTCCGCGCCGACTAGCGATCTCCGCACACTCACACTATCCTACACACTCTAGGCACAATTTAAATTACCAAGCCGATTAGCCTACAAACCTGCACATCTTTGGGTGTGGGAGGAAACCGGAGTTCCCGGAGAAAACCTATGCAGATCACGGGTAGTACGTACAAAATCTCCATGCTGAGGGCACCTGTAGACTGGATCAAACCCGGGTTTCTGTCTCTGTAAGGCAGCAACTCTACCGCTGCGCCAGTGTGCTGCCCACAAATCTTTATCCTGGACATCCCTTATCAATCATATATTTTAAACTTGCCTGCCTGGAAAATATTACCTGCATTCTGTTTATTTGATCATTTTTTATTTTAATTCTCACTGTATCTAATTGTTTCTTCAGATGCCTCTCTGAATACTTTCGTAAATTGACTTGTTAAGCTCTCTCCTGCTATCCACCTACTTACCAAGTGCCTTGTTCCCTACCCTCAGTTTTATCTCAGTTATTGATCCTTGATGCCTTATCCTGGCTTATAGTACCACAGTGGGTATTGTTTTTGTTCCACTCCGAGACTATTGATCAGGAGACCGAGTATGGCACTTGAGGCATTTAAATTTAAAAAAAATCTTGAATTTAAAAAGTCAATATCACTAACAATGAGCATAAAACGACCAGATTGTTATTGTGAAGTCGTGTTGAACAGGTTAGGGCTGACATTCATTGTAGTTCATAAGTTCATAAATTCATTTTAAAGGAGAATAATTAGGCCATTCGCCCATCAAGTCTACTCCGCCATTCAATCATGGCTGATCTATCTTTCCCTCTCAACCCCATTCGCCTGCCTTCTCCGCATAACCCCTGTCACCTTGACTAATCCACCACTCGTCTCTACAACTATCTCTGGCAACTAATTTCAAAAATTCACCGCCCTCTTTTAGAGTTTAGATAAAAGAGAGGGGTCTTATTTAGTAAATTATGAGGGATTGAGGTGCTTGGAGGATCTTTCTCATATAGGCCGGCTAAAATTAAAGCGATTGGGGTTGAGAACAAGTGTCTAAAACCCCTGTCTCACTGTGCGAGTTGACCCACGAGTGACCCCGAGTTTTCACTCGTGGTGATCACGTAGCGGGAACGTCGGAACTCGCGCGAGCAACTTATCCACTCGTGGCGCTAACGGCAGGTACTCGGGAAACTTGTTAACTCGTGAAAAAAATCAAACATGTTTGATCTTTTCCACGAGTCAAATTAACTGTTCAAGTTAAAAATGGAAACATTTAAACTCGTTGTAATAACGTAGTGGCCCGTGCGTTTATCTTAGTGACTCGTGAGTCTACCGTGGGAACTTTAATAATCTGCTCTTTCGCTCGAGTAAAGACTGAACCAAAGATAGACACAAAATGCTGGAGTAACTCAGCGGACCAGGCAGCATCTCTGGAGAGAAGGAATGGAGTCGAGACCCTTCTTCAGACTTACCCGAAATGCCACCCATTCCTTCTCTCCAGAGATGCGGCCTGTCCCGCCGAGTTACTCCAGCATTTTGTGTCTATCTTCGGCCTTTCTGCGATGATCTGCCACTTGTCCTTTATTACTGAGGCGCCTGCCCCGTGGCTTCGTATTCGTCACTCTGTCTCAATGAACGGCTTAGGACGCGGTTAAAGACCTGCCGAAGGGGCAAGTCTGGGGTGGTGGGTGGGATGTGTCCACGTGTGATGCTCCATCCACCCCCCGGGGCCGAGAGTGTGGGATTGGGAAGGAACTGCAGATGCTGGTTTACACCGAAGATAGACACACACAATGTTGGAGTAACTCCGAAGGACAGGCAGCATCTCTGGAGAGATGGGATGGGTGAGATTTTGGGTCGAGACCCTACTTCAGACTTCTCCAGAGATCCCGCTGAGTTTAGTCCAGTAGTTGGTGTCTATCCCGGTGGCGGGGAGCCCTGCTTGGCCGACCCGCCGCCTCTACTTACCGGTCAGTCCGGTGATCATCGCCCTCCGCCCGGGATGCAGCGGAGGTTTGCACCCGGTGAGTTGTCCAGCACTCACGGTGGACGAGGGAGGACAGCAATAGGCCAGGTGAATGAATACAGCACATAAATGAGTCGACCTTTAATATTTCTTGATTTTGGGTTTTAATTTACAAGCCGCTTCACGTGAGGCAAGTTTTATTTTCAGTCCGAAGAAGGGTCTCGACCCGAAACGTCACCCATTCAACGATAGACACAAAAAAGCTGGAGAAACTCAGGGTCAGGCAGCAACTCTGGAGAGGAGGAATAGGTGACTTTTCGGGTCGAGATCCTTCTTCAGAAGACGAGCCCTTATCCAAAACGTCACCTTCTCAAGAGATGTTACCTGCCCCGCGTTGTTACTCCAGCTTGTTGCGTCTGCCTTCCGTCCAAAGCCTTGGGATCGTCGCCGACGTGAAGACGGTGCGAAGCCCCCGCGCCCAGTGCAATGGACGGGGAGCTGGAGAGGGGAGGGAAGGGGTCACACACATGGCCGGGAAGCAGAGGGGTGGGGGTGGGGTTGGTGACAGACAGGGCCAACAATAAGATGGAGAAATACAGAAACACCGACGTGCAAAGGAGACCTACAATAGCGCATGATCTCTCTCGCGTTATGGCGGGTGATTGTCGCCTGTCCGCTGTTTCTGCCCCTAAAGCCTTGGGATCGTTGCCCTTTGTGTTGGCGGGAAGGGGGGAGGGGCTATTGTGCTGCTTGATTGCCCCCTGCTATCATAGGGACAGGGAGACACAGCGGCTTTTGAGACTGGTGGGCAATCACTACCAAAGTGTCTGCCTGCAGTCAGCACACCTCTCCTACACATGTCTCCCGCATGTCTCCCGCACTAAGACCATCCCGCAGAGAATGATCCCAGCACCCAAGAGCCTTGTCTGTCACCCCCCCACCCCCAACCACCCTCCACCTCAACTTACGCCTGGGCACCAAAGCAGCTCAGGAGGCGAACCCTGAGCTCCGTCTCCCAACAATCTGATGTGCAACTGATGTGAAAGAACAGCGGCTGCGGCCGGCACCCGGCATGGGCTTCTGACACCCTCACACACTTACCTTCATTCACGGTTGGCTCAAGAGTAACGGGAGAGGAACTTGGTAACTCGGGAGAGGAACTTGGAACATCGCAGCAATGACATACCCGTGGGAACTCGGTTCAACACTTGATCATAAACTTGAAATCTCGTACACAACCACGAGTCTGTTTTTTTTCTTTCACTTGGGGTCACTCGTGGGATGACTCTCACCGTGAGACAGGGCCATTACAACTGAGATAGAAACAAAGTGTGAGAGTAACTCAATGGGTCAGGCAGCATTGCTGAAGAAAAATATGGGTGATGTTTTGGGTCAGGACCCTTCTTCAGACTGAAAGCAGTGGATTGGGGAAGGGGAGATGAAGAACTGGAAGTGAGAAAGACCTGCACAAATCAGGGCAAGCCACAATTGACTTTTGGTAGGGTAGTGCCTGCTCAGTCCATTGTTGGTTAGGGAAGGCGTGATCTCAAGATAAACAATG
The DNA here is from genome assembly GCA_035221665.1 of Okamejei kenojei. Lineage (NCBI taxonomy): Eukaryota > Metazoa > Chordata > Chondrichthyes > Rajiformes > Rajidae > Okamejei > Okamejei kenojei. The sequence continues at coordinate 30,941,015 of CM069147.1, read as the reverse complement.
TGGAGAACTGTGGAACTGGTAAAATAACTCGGGTGGAGGAAGAGGGAAAGGAGAGAGGGGGGGATGGGAGGGGTGCGTATCATAAAGTTACTTAAAATTAGAGAATTCAATGTTCATACCACTGGGTTGTAAGCCACCCAAGCAAGATAAGAGGTGCTGTTCCTCCAGTTTGCTTGTGGCTTCACTCTGGCAATGGAGGAGGCACAGAACAGAAAGGTAAGGGTGAGAATGGGAAGGGGAGGTAAAGTGCTTGGCAGCAGGAAATATTGTAGGCCTAGGTGGACCAAGCACAAGTATTCAGCGAAACGTTGGCCAAATCCACATTTGGTCTCGCCGATGTACAGGAGCCCAAATCAGGAACACTGGATGCAATAGATGAAGTTATTGTCAAAGGTACCTTCCTTCCACTCCACCCACCCCCACCCCCAGCCCCATTGACTGCATCTACACCATGATGACTTGGAAAAGCAGCCAACATAATCAAGGATCACTCATACTTCAGTCACTTCCTCTTTCCTCAGCCCTTATTAGGCAGAAGATAGGAAAGCTGAGGCAATTCACCGAAGCGGTGGGAATGAGGTGACATGGAAATGGTCAGTGACAACCCAAAAGGTCAATGCCTGTCACAGCTTGCTCCCTCACAATGACATAGGGTGGGACCTTCCCGTAGCGAATATGCACCCCCCCCACGAACAACTCCCACGTTCTCCACTCGGTACAGAGGAGCTGGTCGTGCCGCGGTTCCCATCACCGGGATTCTTACGACCACTCCCATTAGATGTAGAGTCATTGCCACCTCCTCGTGCAGCCCCAAAACTACCACCGCATTTTCACCCCTCAGAATCTTTCGTAATTGGCCCTTCAACTGATTGATCTGCAGGGCCAGTTCTACGTTGTCCATGCTATTAATAATGGACGTCCCCGTGTTAAATGCTGTAAACCCATCGTTAACCACCCCTCGTCTTTGCGATGTTTTTGTGTTCCACTCTGAAAGTCGCCATTCCAGTTCCCAGTTTTTCAGGCGACTGCCGGGAACTTGACAGTCGCCAGCAGTCCGCTGAAAAATCGCCTAAGTGGGACTGGCCCTTTAAATTGTTATAGAGTTATAGAATCATACAGCATGGAAACAGGCACGTTGGCCCAACTTGCCCAAGTTGACCAAGATGCCCCATCCACATTGGTTCTACCTGCCCGCGTTTGGCCCACATCCTTCTAAATCTTTCCTATCCATGTACTTGTCCAAATGTCTTTTAAATAGATAGGCAGATGGATATGCAGGAAGTGGAGGGACAGGGATCATGTCCAAACAGAGATTAGTTGAACTTGGCATCGTGCTTGGCAGGAACTTTGTGGGCACTTTGTTCCACATTTATAGAAGATGGGCACTTTTCCAAGAGAGAATTGCAGCAGTTGAGCTAGGGGGGACAATAAAAACAGAGATTTAACAGTGGAATGGTTGTCATTCTGCACAGAATTAGTAAAGGTACATCTCAAAACCCAAGTGCAACAGAGTTCTGCTTTGTCAAAACACCCGCACTGATCTCCAGATGAAAGTCCGATCGCTGATGGGAGTAATGAATATTTCACCCGCTGATTATTGTTCTGAAGAAGGAGCCACTCAATGTATACATCAAACACTAGAGTTAAAAAGCTTCAGCCAATCCTTTCAATATTAAAATCTATTGAGAAGCACCGGATATATTAGAAGGCATTGAAAATCTTACTTTATGCTGTCTTCCTTAGGGGCATGGCGGGTTTAGTAATGAGCCTTGGAAAAAAAAATTAAAGCCTTGAAAATCAATCTCTCAGTGTTTGATGAGGACAGTATAGACAGGACACAGACCTATTCTGCCCTCCGATCTGTGATCAGTGTACCACTAATGCATGAGGCTTCTACCTGTAGCTTCTAATGCAGCACAGACATTAGACTTCAGAGATACTACAGGCGCTGTATATGTTCATGCATATCCAGGTAAAGAGCCAGAACGATTTTGGTTACCCAAACACTTTATACTTTAGACTTTAGAGAAACAGCGTGGAAACAGGCTTTTCAGCCCATCGAGTCCATGCTGACCAGCGATCCCATGCACTGGCACTATCCTACACACTAGGGACAATTTACAAATTTACCACCGCCAATTAACCTACAAACCTGCACATCTTTGGATAGCGGGAGTAAACCAGAGCACCCAGAGAAATCCCCCAGGGTCACAGGGAGAATGTACAAACTCCATACAGACATCAGCGATAGAGAGAGTAAACTTGTGGCATAACAGCTATTAGCTTGTACCAATTAGCCATCCCGCTGCCTCAGACAATAATCAAAGCTGCAAAATGTTTTGCCAAACACCCAGGTTTTGCATTGAAACAGCAATTTAATCTCATGATGTCCCAAAATGCCCTGCAGACAGGGAACTTTTTGAAGGGTAATCATTGTGTTAATTTAGAAAATGTGCCAGGCGATTTGTACATCCCACCAAACATAAGTAAAATTATAGGCTTGTTTAGTTTAGAGGAACCGCGCTGTATCTCTAAAGTCTAAAGTAGAGTCACTCAAGAGCCTGTATCCAGCTTCTTCTCCCACAGACATTGGAATTTCTGTTCCCAAACCCCCTCCCCCTTGATCCTATTGTTAGGATTTCACTCTCATGGAACTCTACATCACACCACGACACTTCTCTCTTGACCTCCACGCTATTTGATGAGGTCGTTGGGATACACCTTGAGGGTATTTGCTTCTTAAAAAAAGGCATCTACACAAACACACGTCTAATAAATAATTAATATTGTAATATCTTATTGCTGCTTTAACCACCGAATGGCAACTAGGTTGTATAACATGCGCTAAGGTGGAATTACATGCACTATTAATTTGTGATAAATACCAGCTATGAATCATTTAAGAACGCTCCCCTAACGAAGCATTTAGGCATTTATTGGGAGCCATGTAGAATTCTGATTTATTATTATGACATTAATAATGTCACTGTGCGATGAGTGTGTATATAAAATCAAGGGGTCTTTAAATCATTGCAAAGTGACAATGACATTATTTAACTATCATATAAACACCTCTCAAAAGCTGATGACTTTAATTTTCCATGCTGGACACTTGGTGACCTAAAGCAAGAATTGAAACTGTTGTTGTTATCCAGAAACCCCATATCAGCACCTCTTAACTGTTTATTATGCCATGTTATTATAATTAAGTGTTTGATTTATTTCAGTTTAGTTTGATTTAGACTTTAGACTTCAGAGAGTCAGCGTGGAAACAGGCCCTTCGGCCCACCAAGTCCATGTCAACCAGTGATCACCCCATACATAAGCACTATCCTACACACCAGGGACAATTTTACCAAAGGCAATTAACCTACAAACCTATATGGCTTTTGAGTGTGGGAGTAAGCCCACGCGGTCACAGGGAGAGCGTACAAACTCCATAGAGACTGCATTTGTAGTCAGGATCAGACAATTAGTTTAGTTTAGTTTATTATTGTCATGTGTATTGAGGTACAGTGAAAAGCTTTTTGTTTCGTGCTGTCCAGTCAGCGAAAAGACTATGCGTGATTACAATCGAACATCCACAGTATACGGATACAGGATAAAGGGTACGGCATTTAGTGCAAGATATAGTCCAGTAAAGTCCGATAAATATTTATCGAATGTCTCCAATGAAGTAGATGTTCACTGGCTGGTGAGAAGTCAGTTCAGTTGCGTGATAAGAGCTGGGAAGAAACTGTCCTTGAATCTGGAGGTGTACAAGTATTTATTGTCCAAAATAACCTGATGGGAATTGCTGGAACTGGATAGAGTCATAGACTCATACAGTGTGTAAAAAGGCCCTTCGGCCTAACTTGACCGCATTGACCAACACGTCCCATCAACACTAGTCCCACCTGCCTGTGTTTGGCCCCCATCTGTCTAAACCTGTCCTATCCATGAACCTGTCTAGGAAGATGGCCGACAGTTGATCACGGTCACATTCTCGCACCTGGCGGCAAATTCAAACTTGCGTCCTTAGTGCCCGAAAAAACCCCAACTTACTTACCCCTGCGAGGAGTGGGCGAATGTCACCCGGAAGTTGCTGCAGGAAGGAAACCCTGGTCCTTAACGGCAGCGCAGTGCCGGGAGAGAGTCGCAGCCCAGGCCCGGGGGAAGGGGCACCAAGTTCAACGGGCGGTGAGCAGCCGGAGCCGGGGTCCGAGACGGGCCCAAACTGGGCAGGGGGGCAGTGGTGCTTGGAGTTGGGGCAGCGGAGCCCGGAGCTGGGAACAGAGGAGACCCGGAGCGTGGAGCAGTGAAGACCCGGAACTTGGAGCCGGGCAAGAGGCAACGGGAGAGCTGGTGCATCGGCCACGGGCAGCAGGCAGGCAGGCGAAGATGGCGGGCATTGCTCCTCGTCTTGGCAGGTCTAGAGTGAAGCCTGAGATCTACAAGACTGTTGACAGTAAGGTTATTGTTGAGGACGAGTTACTTAATTTTCTTGCTGTAAAGATTAAGACATTAAGCCAGGATGAGATCGTCCTTCTGGCCGCAAATACCTTTGACTCTGAGTGGATAGAGTCCTCGAAGAAAGTTCTGTTTGAACTCTGCCCCACTACACAGCGGAACGTCTCCCATAAAGGGGCACAGAAAGACGTTAACAACATAAAGAGTTGCCTTAAATTAATGAATGAGTGTGGGGAGAATACTCCTAGATTTGTCTCTCACTACTTGGATGAACTGCCGCCGGTGACATTTTCTAACATGGATGTCTCGAGCCTACTTGGGAGAATGGAGCATCTGTACGCTGAGGTCTGTTCAATGAAGCACATCATGCAGCTACAGGCTGATGTAAGCGAAGATTTTCGTGCCATCACTGTGGAATTTGATCGCCGAGTGGGTGCATTGGAGTGCTCCTTGATCACTACTCCAGTGTGTGCATTGGAGCGCACCACTGACCTGTCTCGGGGTGGTGGTCCGGATGCATTGACGGCGTTGGATGGAGCCATTGGCATGGCAGATGCAGCACTGGGAGCTGCACCGGCAGGAGCCTCTGGCTTAGTTGTCGGAGCGAGGGCTGCAGCGGAGGGCCTTGCATTAAACGTGGAGAATAGTCCCAGTGGTATAACGTTGCAAGACTCTCCAAAGTGGAGTCATGTTGTGAAAAAGGGTCGACGTCATGCTCCAGACAACAGTTGGTAAGCCAAAATTGTCCACCGGGCAGATAAAGAAATCCAGTAACGCTGTGCCTTCTATGGGTACCGGAGCTGCGGGCAACATCAAAATGATTAAGACTAAGCTGGTGAGTGTTTTTGCCTCCAAGTTTTCACCAGATCTAAATGTCAGAAATTTATCTGTCTATTTTAATGAAAAACTTGGCCGTGAGGTTACCTGTCAAACGATTGACACTGAACACAGTAGATATAGTTCATTTAAAGTATCTGCGGAATGCAATGAGGTTGGCGAAATGTACAATCCGGAGCTCTGGCCAGAAGGGGCATTTGTACGGTGCTATTACGAGCCACGCAGGGTTGGAGTCATCGGATCAAGCACTGCGCCTGCCGCGGGGGGAATGAGTATACCTGCTGGTGCTAGGGGCACTCACTAGTCCTACTAAATGAACATCAGAGTACTATCGTACAATTGTCGTGGCCTGCTTTTGGGCCAGAGCGTAGGGGATAAAGCTCGCCTCTCAGTTGGTGACAACCTCCTGGAGAACTGTGACATACTATGTATGCAAGAGACATTCTTAGCGAAGCAAGACTTGAACAAACTCAATTCTCTCAATGACAACTTTCATGGGGCTGGGGAGTCTACAACTGACCTTGGCATGGGAATAGTCAGAGGTAGGATACCAGGTGGTGTGGCTATTCTATGGAACAGGAAGCTTGACTCATCAGTAAATGTGATTCGGCTTGATGTTGATTGGTGCATTGCCATACACTTTACTCACAACAACAAGGAATTTGTTATCCTGAATGTATATACACCCTATGAATGCCATTAGAATGAGGATGAATATTTAAATAGACTTGCTTTCATCTATTCTTTCATTCAAAACAATAATTATTGTAGTGTATATGTCATTGGGGATATGAATGCAGATATCTCAGATAGGAACTCATTATTTGCCAATCATATGGCTCAGTTCTGTCAAGATAATAATTTAATATTGTCAAACAAATTGCTTTTACCTACAGATAGCTAAACTTATATTAGTGAGGCCTGGCACACCACATCATGGCTGGACCACTGTATTAGTACAGCTGATGCACATGCCTCATTGGGGTGTATGAGCATTCTGTATGGGGCAGCAATGACTGATCATATACCTGTTGCTATGACAATAAATGTTGAACACATACCTGTGGTAACCAGAGATAGAAATAGCCTTAATACAGAAAAACTGGACTGGTCAACGCTTACAAAGGAAGACATCCTAGCCTATTATGCCCATACAGATAAATCCTCAAGCAATATTCATCTACCTAAAGATGCAATAATATGTACTAATGTTAACTGTAAAGATATGAAGCATAGGAGAGATATCTGCTCCATGTATAATGATATAGTAAGTGCCTTATATGTAGGCAGTAAGCCCTACTGCAAGCATAAAAATAAGACACATAACATCAGACCTGGCTGGAATAAGTACAGTATGTAGCTGAGTATCATACTGAAGCCCGTGGAGCCACCAAAGCATGGGCTATGGCAGGTAGACCCAGACAGGGGCCTGTGTTTGAGCACAAGAAGCTCACTAATGCAAGGTATAAGTATGCTGTTCGCTTTGTCTGTAAAAATGAGCAAGCTATGAGGGCTGATTCCATGGCTAAGAAGCTGCTAAGTAACAATGCTACAGATTTTTGGAAGGAAGTGAGAGCTCTTAGCAATTGCAAAACATCTCTACCATGTACTGTAGATGGAATCTCCGGAACAGCTAATATCGCGGAGTTATGGCGACAACATTATAGCACTTTATTCAACTGTGTCCAAGGTGACTTGTATAGGGTGGACAATATTGAGAGCAATGACTCGATGGTGATTATGTCACAGGGGTGTATCATGCCATGAACAAGCTGTCCAACAAAGCAAGTGGCTTGGATCATATCTCTGCTGAACATCTTAAGTATGCGAGTATGAGGATAGCTCCTCTCCTAGCTATTTGTTTTACTGGCTTTATGATTCATGGCTTGTTACCAGACTCAATGTTGTCTGTCCTGTTAGTGCCGGTTATTAAGGACAAAGCTGGTAAAGTAGGCAGTCTAAATAATTACAGGCCCATAGCTTTAGCCAGCATATTGACAATATACTTCACTGAAACTGGGGCCACAGTTTAAGAATAAGGGGTAGGCCATTTAGAACTGAGATGAGGAAAAATCTTTACACGCAGTGAGTTGTGAATATGTGGAATTGTGTGCCTCAGAAGGCAGTGGAGGCCAATTTGCTGGATGCATTCAAAAGAGAGTTAGACAGACCTCTTAGGAATCAGGCAGGAACCTAATTCCTACTGATTGGGGTACTGATTGTGGATGATCTGCCATGATCACATTGAATGGCGGTGCTGGCTCGAAGGGCAAAACTGCCTACTCTTGCACCTATTGTCTATGTATCTATTTTTTCTTAGATGCAAGCCGATTATAGAATGGTAAAGCATGGAAATGAACTGCAAATAAGGCAATTCTGTAGCTAAAGGGCACAGGTTTAAGGTTAGAGGGAAAATAATTAAGGAAGCAACTTTTTCACGTAGAGGGCAGTGGGTACATGGGACAAGCTGCCAGAGGAGGCAGCTAAGGCAGGTACAATAAAACATTTAGTGTCACAGAGTCATACAGTGCAGAAACAAGTCCTTCGGCACAACTTGCCCATGCTGACCAAGATGCCTCTATGCTGGTCCCACTTGCCCGCATTTGGCTCAGATCCCTCTAAACTTTTCTTATCCATGTACCTGACCAAATGTCTTTTAAATGGAGATGGGCTAACTTGGTCGGCATGGAAGGGTTAGGCCGTAGGGCCTGTTTCCGTGGTGCAAGACTTGATCGAGTCGAGGCATGTTGATGATTTAAATTTTGACGCTTCTATCATATGGAAGATGAAAGGCTGTCTGTTTCTGTATCACTGAGAAGGAATAACAGACAAGAAGGGTGAAATAATTCCTTTCTTTCCCGTGCAGTGTACAGTCAGGTGCGGAGGAGGAGTCCAGATTTGCACCATGCACTGTCTACGACAGGGGAGACCCTCGGTGGGGTGTCACGGACAACAGAAACCAGCAGTGTCGAGAGCTTGCAATACAATCTTCTGTCCATCACCCAGGAAAGGTTAGTCCCATCAGGTCTAGTCACCAGAGCCTCTGACAACCTTTTGTTTTCATCTCCGTTGAGAACTTCGATCCGCTTTGCCATGCTTTGAATGCAGGAATAAGGATGGTGAATACAGGAGTGGGTGATAGAGTGGGTCTTTTACCCACGGTAGAGGAATCAAAAAACAGAGAACATTGGTTGTAGGTGAGAGGGGCAAGATTTAATAGGAACTTCAAGGGAAACGTTTTCACTCTTGAGGGTGGTTGGTGAAAGAAACACACTATCCACACTATCCACTATCCAGAACACACTATACATGAGTTTGTTAACTCCACAGATAACCAGTTTGGCTTTAAAGCTAAACATGGCACTGACTTATGCATATATGCCCTAAAGGAGATTGTAAACAAATTTAGAGGCAAAATCTCTTCAATCCTTATGTGCTTTATTGATGCTTCCAAAGCCTTTGACCATGTTAATCACAGAAAGCTGTTTGGTAAAATGTGTCAAAGAGGGGTGCCTAAATACATTGTGAGAATACTGGCCTACTGGTATGCCCACAAGACTATGCAAATAAAATGGGGCAATCGGGTCTCAGCCCCATTTGGGGTTAGGAATGGTGTTAGACAAGGGGGAGTTTTATCCCCAGTCCTTTTTAATCTATATATTGATGATCTGTCTAAACAATTGAAAGCATGTAACACTGGGTACGTGATTGGTAATATTCTAGTGAACCATATTATGTATGCAGATGATCTTGTGGTCTTTAGTCCATCTAGCACTGGTCTCCAGCAGCTCCTTACTGCATGTTCCGTGTATGGTGTGGAACATGACATTGAATATAATGCTAGTAAGAGTGATGTTATGGTCTGTAGAACCAAAGAGGATAAAAGCCTAAAATATCCTGATTTTAAATTGTCTGACAACAATCTTAGTGTCTGTAATAAGATAAAATATCTAAGGCATATTATTACAGAAAAATGACAGATGATGAGGATATTTATGGGCAACGACGCATGCTGGATATACAAGCGAATATCCTCTTGCGTAAATTTAGTGTGTGTGCAGATGTGGTGAAGATGTCGCTATTTAGAGCATACTGCACACCCCTCTACACTGCGCACCTGTGGTCGAACTATTTAAAGACAAGTATGCAGAGACTAAAGGTGGCATATATCAATGCCATGAGAACACTGCTAAGGAAACCAAGATGGTGTAGTGCCAGTAATATGTTTGTGGCTGCAGGAGTCAGTACTCTAGAAGCTATTCTAAGACACCACATGTATAAATTCATTTGCAGGATAAATGACTCTAAAAATGTGCTTATTGTGGCCTTGACAAACATAAGGGTTAGCACTACACGCTACGAATCCCAGTTGTGGAGACACTGGTATCGTTGTCTCGTTGTATGACATTGATCATTTTTTACTCTGGATTTTTAACTTAAGTATTGTGGTTTGTTTTTTTAAAAATATATAAATTATGATGTTTTTTATGTGATTTACCATGATTTTTATATATATTTATGATATTTGATATGCAATGCATTTTTTATGTAATGTTACCCATTGTCTGGACGAGTCCGTGATAAAGTTATTATTATTATTATTATTATTATTATTATTATTATTATTATTATTATTATTATTGTACCTATCTACTGTAAATGTTTCTTAAACATTGCAATAATACCTGCCTCAACTACCTCCTCCGGCAGCTCGTTTCATACACCCACCATCCTTAGTGTGAAAAAGTTACCCCTCTGGTTCCTCTTAACTCTTTCCCCCCTCATCTTAAACCTATGTCCTCTGGTTCTTGATTCCCCTACTCTGGGTAAGAGACTCTGTCTACCTGATCTATTCCTGTCATATTGCAAGATAACTTATTGTCCAAATTCTTGAAGTTCAGGATGCATTGTGTGACACCCTGGGTGGTGCAGCGGTAAAGTTGCTGTCTTACAGCGCCAGAGACACAGGTACGATCTTGACTACGGGTGACGTGTGTGCGGAGTTTGTACATTTTCCCGGCGACCGCCTGGGTTTTCTCCAGGTGCTCCATATTCCTACCACACTCCAGAGAAGTGCAGGTTTGTAGATAATTCTGTAAATTATCCCTAGTGTGCAGGATAGAATTAGCATACGGGTGATCGCTGGTTGGCGCGGACTCGATGGACCGATGGGCCTGTTTCCATGCTGTACCTCGAAAGTAAATTAAATTAAACTAATATGTTATATGACTAGATCTGGTGGAGAGATACACAATTCTCTATAGAGGAGATGAATATTCAGTGCCACAAGGAACAGGAGGAAACAAATAAAGAAAACACTAAAACTAAAATTTATACCGCTAGGTCTTACAATTGCCAACAACTTTACGTTTAAACCGTCAATGATGGATAAAGCTTTTATACAATGGAAAAATAAAGGAATTTTAAATATAGGGGATCTTTATAAGGATAATTCTTTTCTTTCATTTCAAGAATTACAACAAACTTACGGGCTTCATAATAATGAATATTTCAGATATTTACAAATCAGAAACTATATCTCTGCAAATACACAAGAACTTAGAAATAGAAAGAGTGAAATTTTAGATGAATGCTTGAATAAACATCCAAATACAGAAAAATGATATCATACATTTACAATATTTTGTTGGAAAGTGATATTCCATCATCGGAAATACATAGACAGCGCTGGGAAAATGAACTAAGTCAAATAATAAGTCCAGAAATATGGGAAGAAAGCCTACAACATATACATTACTGCTCTTTAAATGCTAAACATGCACTTATACAGTTTAAAATCTTACATAGATTACATTATTCTAAATCTAAACTACATAATATATTTCCAAAACTATCACCTATATGTGATAAATGTCAAATCATGGAAGCAACTCTGTCACACTCATTTACTAATTGTACGAAGATTTTAGAATATTGGAATGAAATATTTAAAATAATCTCGAAAGTTATTAATATTACTATGATTTATGACCCAAAGTTAATCATACTTGGAATACCGGAAACGGAACAAATAATTACAAGGAATCATAGAACTTTTATCGACTATTCTTTAATAATTGGGAAAAAATTAATATTAAAATTTTGGAAAGGCCCTGTATCCCCAACAATTAAAATGTGGAATACAGAAATGACGGAGACACTTCACTTGGAGAGATTGAGACTTATCCTTATGGACAGGTTAGATCTCTTCAAGGAGATATGGTCTCCCTATATTAAATATCTACAGGGTCACAATGGTTCGGCGCAGGGACTTGACTGAGGCCTGAATATCTGAATGGATGAAGAAATACACATAACAAATCATGAATGTATCTCCAAGATTGGATTATTTAGTAATACTTCAATCTCCATCAAACTTTTCACATTTTCTTTTCTATTTTCTATTCTTTTTCTCTATCTTTCTATCTTTAATTAAGGAAAAAATTATAGAAACATATTATATAAATTTTTAATACGTACACACTTATTTCTGTTCGTATGAAAAGATTATAGATGTCTTAAACTTGTAATTATATAAAACTATGTATTTTCAATTATACAATAATTATGAAATATAAAATTAACAATAATACAAACATTATTAATATTTTGATAACATTATGAATATCAAAAAAACTTTGTTTAAGATTGGGTACTACGTAGTTATATTAGCGGGGATTTCTATTTGGTAATTAGAAGAATATCTATGATTTGAGAAATCTAAGTGTATTACTTATTTTAGGAATATACTACATATACTCCCAATTATATAAAATAAATAACAATGAAATGTATAATGGATAATATTACAATTAACATAAATAGTATTAATCGATAATCAATATGTTATAATTTTATATATTATATAACTCTTAATGTCGTATAAGAGTGTACTTGGTATATATTGTTTCTACAATAAAAAAATTTATAAAAAAAAAAGGAACAGGAGGAGGCAATGCAGCCTGTTTGATCAAAAAACTCCCTCTTTGTAACTCCAACAGCTTTGCCAATTCAATCTCCAACAATCTTAGTTTTGATATTTTCTGTTGATTTCCTGCCACAAATTTTGGACTTGAGACTGCTATCTTAGTCTTCTGCAGTCTGAAGAAGGGTTCTGACCTGAAACGTCACCCATCCTTTTTCTCCAGAGATGCTGCCTGACCCGCTGAATTACTCCAGCACCTGTGTCTCTCTTCTATCTACAATATATACCTTATACCTTCGTGAATACCTTATTCAGTTTATAGCAGAGTAAAACTGAGTGGGGAAACACACTATTCTAATGTTGTGTTTGTGTAGGAGTGTGTCGTGTGGGGGAGTGTTGTATTGATTTTCATCGCGGAAGATAAAGGTCAGGCTGTGCACATGTATAATTACACAAGGATTGGATCACACACAACATATGGTGCTGTTACATTTCTATACATGTATAGAATGTATACAGCATCATCAGTTCCTTCCTTCTCCTCTACCCCATTGCGGATATTGGACAGGCTATGAAACTGAAGTGCTACAATGCTGACAAGTACGTTCTACACTCTGTATCTTCCACTTTGCTCCACCTTTTGTACTGGAGTTTGTATCTGCATGGTGTATCTTGCCTTGATTGTATCTGCATGGTGTATCTGATCTGTTTGCATACCATGTAAAACAAAGCTTTTCACTGTACCTCAGTACACGTGACAATAATGGACCTAAACCTAAATGCTTCATATCTGGTATTTTGATTTGTGAGACAGGGATGGTGCCCCAGAGTAATATTATGAAACCCTCACTTGTGTTGAAGAGTAGAGGGTTAGGTTGAAGTGAAGAGAGCAGCCGTCAGCAAAGGGCCACATCCCCAGTATCTAGGGAGCATCTGTAGAAGATGGTGAGAGTTATTGGGGACATGCCAAACCTCCTGAGCCTTCTAGGGAAGTAGAATAGAGTATCTATCTACCCTGAACCCATTCAGTCAGCAATTGGTCTTCGATGCAGATGCCACTTTAATCTTCAGAGTACAACTCTATTTACCTGCCATTGAAATAGTTTCAGGAACAATTTATTTCCCTCTGTTATCCGGCTTCTGAACGGTCCTTCCATAAGCTTGGTTATAGTCTGATTCACCACTACCCCATTGTGGACATTGGACTTTGTCTATGGAACTGTTGCACTACAATTCTGATGAGTATATTCTGATGAGTATATTCTGCACTCTGTATCTTCCCTTTTGCTCTAACTATTATACCTGAGTTTGACTTGTTTGAATCTACATATGGTATATCTGATCTGTCTGCATAGCATGCAAAACAAAGCTTCTCACTGTCCCCCGGGACACGTGAAAATAATAAACCTAAACCTAACTCTTTGACGCCTGATATCTTGATTCGTGGCACAGGGATGCTGCCACGGACTAATAGTGTGAAACTCTCCCTTGGCTCATGGATGAAGAGAAGGCACTGTGACAAGAACAACAAAGGGCCAAATCCCCAGTATGATTAAATAGTTAGAAGAGAAAAGAGGAGAATAACAACCAAATGTTAATATTTATTATCGAGTGTGGTTTAATATGCTGAGTACAGATGCTAACTGGAACATTATTATTATCTTTAGTAAATAAGCATTGTCATAATTGCATTGTACGTGCCTGCTAAATAATCCATGCTCATTTAAAGGTGACATTTACAGTTTGGTGAAGACCCACGGAACCGATTTACATTCTGTCAGACTCGACTGTCAGGGTGACTTTAGATGGTTTGCAGAGCTCAATTTGTAAAGTCTGGACTGTGGGGCCTGGGATAATGACACAGGTTGTCTCCAGAGAGTTGCCTTCACTGTAAATGGAGTACGTCTATGGCTTTGCTTCCTTGATGTATCGCTCACACTGCAAAACGTGAGCCACTCAGGAATGGCTTGTACAAAACACTGGAGAGGCCACATTTAGAGTATTGTGTTCAGCTTTGGTCAAGATATGTTGGAAGGAACTGCAGATGCTGGTTTATACAGAAAATAGACGTAAAGTGCTGGAGTAACTCAGCAGGTCAGGCAGCACCTCTGGAGAAAAAAGATGGGTAACGTTTCAGGACAGCATCTTTCTTCTGAACGTGGAGAGAAGGAGGCCTTTTCCTACCAAAACATCACCCAACTATATTTTTCCCGAGATGCTGAGTTATTCTAGCACTTTGTGTCTATCCAACGAAATACGTTGTTAAACTGGAAATGGTGCAGAGAAGATTTACGAGAATGTTGCAAGGACTTGAGGGGCCTGAGTTGCGGGGAGTGGCGGGGCAGGCTCGGTCATTATTCCTTCGAGCACAGGAGGATGAGGGATTATCTTGTTGAGGTTTATATGATCATGAGAGGAATAGAGAGAGTAAATGCACTGAGTCTTTTACCCACACTAGGGGAATTAAGAACCAGAGGACATAGGTTTAACGTAAGGGGGGGGGGGGAATTCAATAGGAACCTGAATGGCAACTTTATTTACACAAAAGTATATGCAACAAGCTGCCAAAGGAGGCAGTGAGGCAGTACTATCAGAATATTAAAATATATTTGAAAGATATAGGGATAGGATAGGTTTGGAGGGATGTGGGCCATATGCAGACAGGTGGGACTTGTGTAGATGTTGCATGTATGTTGACATGGTCAAGTTTGGCCGAAGGGCCTGTTTTCGGCGTGTATGACTCTATGACTCTAACAACACTAGAAAATAGGAGCTGGAGAGGCCCCTCAAGCCTGCCCCACCATTCATTATGGTCACGATGTATTTGCCGCAAGACTCGGCTGTGTTAGTTCTCCAGAGCACTTAATTCCCTGATCAGCCAGCTATAGTCTCCTTAAATACCAAAATTTAATCTCTGCGACCTTTTGAAGCTGAGAATTCCAGAGATTCACCCTCCTCTGTGCGAAGGGATTCCTGCTGACCTCCATTTTAAATAAGCACCGTTAGACTTTAGTTTTTAACCTTAAACTTTAGAGATACTGTGTGGAAATAGTAAGATTAAACGAGAACTTACCAGTTTGAAGCTTGATCTTTATTTTATGAGGAGTCGAGTTGAGGGACTACGTGAATAGAAGCCCGTACAGCCGTTGGTGCGTCAATCTTCAAAGCAGCGGAATGAATTCACAGCTAACAATGACTGAAGTATAACGGTAAGATGATAAAACTAGAACTACCAGATGAGATCTATGAGGGTGGGAGCGGAGGGCACGTAGTCCCTCAACTCGACTCCTCATAAAATAAAGATCAAACTTCAAACTGGTAAGTTCTCGTTTAATCTTACTATTTTACTTCGGAGTCACGTGAGTGACTACGTGAAGACTTCAAAGCACTGTGAATTCACGCCGCAGACCCAAATCCGACGTTCACACTGCCTGGATTGACTCAAAAGTCGTTAACAATCAATCATGCATCAGTAATACATTTGTTAAATGAAATAACAGTTTATTTACAAACAAATCATAACAAACCCCTCTAACTCAGGGGAAAAGTGTAACAGTACTGAAACCAGAATCAGCAAACACCCCGAGCCTTGAAATCGGCTTGTGATAAAACCTCTGAAAAGTTAGCTCACTGGACCATCCTGCGGCCGCGAGGATATGGTCTATTGGCAAGTCCATCGCCCTTGCCGCGGAAGTTGATGCCGCCCTGGTGGAATGAGATTTGAATTTATCAGTATCAATTCCTGCACTTGCCAGGACCTGCTTTAGCCACCTTGAAATCGTTTGCACCGACACCTTACTGTGTGGTTTTTTGTGACTAATAAACAAAGCCAACTCTGTTCCTCTCAGAGGTTTAGTAATCTCAATGTAACGAGATAAATGTGAGACTACACACAAGCGATCATCTGCGGGGTATGCTGAAAACACAATCTTACATCCTGTCATGCCTCTTCTATTATGTTTAAGCAAATCATAGACATAAAATATAATGGCATCAGCCGACACATGCATTCTATCTAGCCGTAGCTTTTGCAACATTTGTACACGTTGAGCTGAAACCAACGCCATAAGCATGACCACCTTCATAGATAATTTGGCTACTGATAGGCTTGTAACCGGAGCCCACTGGCGAAGAACCATAAAAACCTCACTCACATTCCAAATACCAGCATACCTGGGTTTAGGAGGATTAGAATTGAAAAAACTCCCTTCATGAATCGTGAAACTAACGGATGTGTCCCTACTGTATGCAATTCTGCATTCATAGGTAAATAAGAAGACAGAGCACTTCTGGCTGAATTAATCGCACTGTAACTTAATTTTTTGGTCAAAATAAAGAGTTGACAAACTCCAATACGTCCGTGATCCCTGCAGTGTGATATAAAATATTCTGCTGTAGGCAGAATTGCTCCCACTTCCTTATATAGGTGATATATTGCTGCTGTGTACTATCCCTGCAGGCCGACGTGAGAACATCCACAGTCCGATGAGACAGTCCTCTCCCCAGGTATGGCCTCCTTAAAATCTGCAAATTAACAGATCAATACGATCATATAAAGGATGTTGATCCCCAGTGACTGGATTTACCAGTAGATTTTTATTCTTGGGCATAAGCATGTAAGGCTCCCTAGCCATTTGTAATACAACGGGAAACCATGCTTGTGTAGGCCAATCTGGCACTACCAATACCCCTGAAGCAGAGTCCTCCTTGAACTTTTGCAAACATCTGCTGATGAGACAGAATGGAGGAAATACATACACAAACATTCCTCCCCAATGCAGCGAAAATGCATCCACTGCTTTGGACACTAGATGTTTAGCAGTCATAAATACCCTTTGAACACTAGATGTTTGCCCGTGGTAAAGGTCTCCATTTTGAAATGCCTATAACAAACAAATTTGTTCAAATTCGATAAATCCAGAATAATTCTACATCCCCCAGTCTTTTTAGATCTGGGAAATATACTTGACAGAAATTGTTGACTTCGATAGACAGAAGGCTCAATTACCCCTTTCTTATGTAACGACTGAATCTCTGCTTGAATAAGCACATTTTCCTCATCTGAAAAAATAAGTTTACGACTAGGAAAATGTTGATTAGGTAGACTGTCCTTAGAGTAAAATTCAATTTTTCACCCCTTCAATACACTAAGTATGAACAAATCTGATGTCAACTGCTGCCATTGTTTGAGAAACAATTTTAACCTTCCCCAATTTGAACAGGAACATCAGTTAATTCATCGTCTGTCAATGTTATATTCCTTACCTGCATCGTTCCTTGCGGACCTTGTTGTCCTCGACTTCTTGTAGAGAACCTTTTTTTGCCTTGCTTGCCAGCTGGCTTAATGAGGGCCATGGTTTTAACAACCTCATGACAGTCTTTGACCCTTTTTGCAAGGTTAATACCAAACAACAGATTTTGTGGTGGTACACTGGTCGGTTTGTACAAACTCGCCAAATTCGGATTAGCACTGGCCTAATAGCGGCCCTCCCGATATTATTAATTTCAAAATGCATTACAAAGGAATCCCAGTTCATCCTGGTGTGCTTCAACCATATCGCTTGTATCAATAACTTTCACCACAGCTGTAATACCTGCTGACAACAGTTTAAGCACTTTTTTAAACTTCATCTCCTGGGCCCTAGCAGGCATACCCATCTATGACCAAATTTGGTGATTAACCACCGGTACCTTCAGGAGATCAAAATTAACAGGAGCTTTATAGTTTTTTGCTACTTCATCCATAGCTAGCTCCTGTAACTGGTGGGAGAGCATATACTGAATTGCTTCGGCCAATTCTACATCAATCGCCTTTCCTGCCTCTCTACACTCAGCAAACTTCCCAGCAATGTTCGGAATTACCTCCAACCGAACTCCTTTACTGCTCTCCCCCAGCATAGAATCAGTGTCAGCAAACTGCACTGATAGAACATCCTCCTCACAGGCAGGATAGTTCTGCAGCCCTGAAACAGGTGCTGCTAGCACAAGCTCTCCATCAGCCTGGCTTGGGCACCACTCCTCCTCACGGAGCTGGTCCCTGTCGAGCATTCTTTTGTAATAGAATCTCGACGTGGGAGAGCCATGAGCAAACGGACTCTCCTATGGAGGGTATAACCTCCAGGCCCGACTCATCTACGGGCACAGAGACTTGCCAGTGGCCTTCCGCCCTACTGGCAAGCCTCCACTGCCCCCCGGCAGTGGGTCCGCAACCACTGGCTGTGTAGCCAGCACCGGACCAGGTGTACCAGACGGGCCTCCATCCTCAACACTCTCCTGGCCACTTTTCCTTTCTACCCCCGGAGCGCCTCGCCGACACCTTCTTCACTTTCTGCAACATATCTACCAGAACTCCAAACCGTCGCAGAAAATGACCTGTGGTAAAATTTTAAAAAACCTTACCTCCGTTTAAACTTGTTAACGAAGAACTGCAGATGCTGGAGAATCGAGGGTGAAGTCTGAAGAAGGGTCTCGACCCGCAACGTCGCCCATCTCCTTCGCTCCTTAGATGCTGCTGCACCCGCTGAATTCTCCAGCTTTTCGTGTAACCCTCCGTTTAAACTTACCGCTCGGAGGAGCGCTGCTGCTCCAACCGGCCGACTGCACTTGCGTCTGACGTCATGACGCACCAACGGCTGTACGGGCTTCTATTCACGTAGTCACTCACGTGACTCCGAAGTAAAATAGGGCCTTTGACCCACCTAGACCACGTCGACTGGCGACCACCTCATACGCTGACATTGTCCTGCACACTAGGGACAATTTACAACTTTTACCTAAGCCAAATAACTTACAAACCTGCATGTCTTTGGAGTGTGGAAGGAAACCGGAGCACCTGGAGAGAACCCATGTGGTCACAGGGAGAACGTACAAACTCAGTACAGACAGCACCTGTAGTCGGGATGGAACCAGGGTCTCTGGTGCTCTAAGGCAGCAACTTTACCGCTGAAACCACCATGCTTCCCTCCTTATCTTATAAGTCCTGTTGTACCCTGGACCTACATCTGTGTGTGTGTACACGTTTTGCTGTGGGTATACATGAATGTACGTCTACACTTTAACATTACATTCACACAGCGGTTAAGTTACTGGACTGGTCTCCAGAGGCCTCAAACTATTGATCAGTAAACACGAGCTTGAATCATTCTCTGGCAACTGGGAATTTGAATTCAGTGAAGCATTTTTGAAATGGAAAGAATGTTGCAACAGTGAACATGAAAAAATTGGATAATTGGAAAATGCATCTGTTGCACAGATGTTGCTTATGTTATGGAGTCATTGAATCATCGAGTCGTACAGCACGGAAACAGGCCTTTTAACCAAAGATAGACACAAAATGCTGGAGTAACTCAGCGGGACAGGCAAAATCTCTGGAGAGAAGGAATGGGTGACGTTTCGGGTCGAGACCGATCATTCCGCGCTGAGTTACTCCAGCATTTTGTGTCCACGTTTGATTTAAACCAGCATCTGTAGTTCTTTCCTGCACCCTTTGGCCAAACGTCCATGCTGACTAAGGTGCCCCATCTACACTAGTCCCACCAGCCCACCTTTGGTTCATATTCCTCTAAACCTCAAGTTGGGAAATCAAAAACCAGAGGAAGACACAGGTTTAAGGTGAGAGGGGGAAGATTTAATAGGAACCCTTGAGTTGAGGTGGGAAAGATTTATTTGATTCCTGAGGGGTAACCTTCTTACACAATGGGAGGTGGGTGTATGGAACGGGCTGCCGGAGGAGGTCGCTCACGCAGGTACTATTACAACATTTAAGAAACATTTGGACAGGTGTATGAAAAGGACGGTTTTTGAGGGATATGGGCCAAATGCAGGTAGGGAGGACGTGCAGATGAGGTATGCTGGTCAGCATGGGCAAATTGGCCAGTTTCCACACTGTATGACTCTATGACTCCGAGGAGGTGACATTTCAGGTGGAAACCCTTCTTCAGACCCGTCTTCAAAATGTGTTGTCAGAAGTCTTGAGCTTGAGAGAGTTACTCTGGCATATTTATTATGATAAAAAGTTTCCTTCATCTTTTTTCTATATAACTCTCATGGCTACTTTTTCACTCGCTATTTTTCTTTTTTTGATTGTCATTCACTGTCAATTTATTGCTCTTTCATGGATCATGTTACACTCTCCCCAGACCCCTTCCTTATTCATCCTGTTATTTTCCTTTCTTTCACCTTCTGTTCCTCCTCTCTAGCCTTCTTTCTTCCTGGATTTGCTTTCTCTCTTTTGAGTGCTGGTTTCCATTGTTATATGAATTCCTCTCTTCTTACATCCTCTCTTGCTTTCTCTCTTGTTCTGCTTTTAGAAAATTTAGTATCCCCTTTGCCAACCAATGCAGCATTTCTCTTTTTTTACACATCCTATCTCGTTCTCCCCTTTCCCTATACTACTTTTTATCTTCCTTCTTCATTTCTTCCCCCCCCCTCTCTCTCTCTCTCTCTCTCTCTCTATCTCTCTCTCTCTCTCTCTCTCTCCCTCGCTCACGCTCTCTCTCTCTCGCTCTCTCTATCCCCTCTCTCGCTCTCTCTCTTTCTCTCTCTCTCACCCTTTGCTTTTCCCTGGTGCATATTGCTCAGGTACAGAAGTCAATTCTGAGTTTACACACACAGGAAGAATGCCTGATGTGTGAATGCTTTGCCAGTTACTATCTGAAGTGAGCTGCATTGGGAGTAAACAGCTCAGTTGAAATAAACTAACCTCGTTATTTATGGTGGGTGATGAAACATACAGTGAAGGGATTGACTTCTATTAAAAAGAAAAGTAACACTATGTTGCTTGCAGTTGATTTCATCTGCAATGTTAGGTTTTGCTCCAGGTATCATTGACACCCTCCTGCATTAACAAAAGCAGAAATGAACTGGTTGCCAAATTAATGGCAACATTTGAGGGGGAGGCTTTTCAAATGAGCTTATGTTTAGCTTTACATTTCTATAATTGTGTTCGGATGTTTATTTACATTCCCCAGCAGACATCATTTAACATTTGCACAATTCAAATTGAAAATGGAACATTGAGCACTTTAAATTACAGTCAGCTACATCGGATATGCTCGAGTTGTGCACAGACTACGGAATTTTTTATGGGATTCATCTTTGTCTAAATGTCATCATTTCCAACCCGACAAGAGACTGCAGGGAAATAAAAACAGTGAATGTAAATTAAAAGCACTTGGATTTCCACGCTGTTGTTCACAATCCCTGTTCAAAATCATATGACCTGCGACTTTAGATTTTAGACTTTAGAATTGAGACATACAGCATATTAACAGGCCCCTTCAGCACACCGAATCGGTCCTGAACAGTGATCACCATGTACACCAGCACTGTCCTACACACACTAGGGACAAGTTACACATTTGTTTTTACAGAAGCCAATTAACCTGCAAACCCACATTTCTTTGGAGTGTGGAATGAAACCAGAGCACCCAGATAAAACCCACTCGTTCACAGGGAGAACATAGAAATACTGTACAGACAGCACCTGTGGTCAGAATCGAACCTGGGTGTCTGTTGCTACATGGCAGAAACTCTGCCACTGCGACACTGTGGCTAAACCTGCTGTGGGGACAAACTCACACACAAAGTCACCCCTCAGTCTCCTATGTTCATTGGTAGTGAGCAGACTGGGCAGTCGCAGATTGAGTTGTCAGTGGAGGGGACCGCTGGAAGCTGTACAGCAGCCGAGGGTGGGGGGGGGGGGGGGGGGGGGGTGTTGATGGTGGACACTGACAGCATCACCAGGCCAGGCCAACCCCGACAGCACTGGCCCAGTGTCACCCTACATCACCTTCCCGGTCGTCGCCAGGACCACAGGCCTTTAAGGTTAAGCGAAGAGTAACCCTGTCGATTGATCCCTTTCAATCTTTTAAGTGTAGTTTAGTTTGGAAATACAGCGTGGAACAGGTCCTTTGGGCCACCGAGTCCGTGCCGATCAGTGATCACACTGTACATTAGCATTATCCGACACACTGAGGACAATTTACAATTTTGACCGAAGCCCATTAACCTTCAAACCTTTAGGTCTTTGGAGTGTGAGAAGAAACTGGTGCACCTGGAGAAATCCCATGCAGTCACAGGGTGAACGTAAATACTCCATTCAGCACCTGTAGTCAGGATGGAACCCAGGTCTCTGGCGTTGTAAGGCAGCAACCCTACTATTGTGCCACCATGCACTGACACCATGCATACTGAATCACACACACACGCGCGCGAAGCGGGTGACCTGTTGCTTCTGAAAACAGCATTAACACAATAAAGAGCACACCTGATACCCGTGGAGCTGATCGAGAAATGTATGGGATTTTTGTAGGTTTTTGGGAATTTGCAATTTTATGCATCAAACTGTTACAAAGGCCTCAATATGACAAGACACCAAAAATCACCTCTGATAGTGCAGCGGTCCCTCAGTGCTGTAGTAAGCAGTGTAATTCTTCATCACTTGGCAGAATGCTCGCCTTGTACATCCCTCTTAGGGAACGCACCAGTAATCAATAATGCTAGCGATTTGCTTGTCCATGTCAAATAAGTTGCATATCTGTTTCCCTTTTGCTTGCGCCTGGTCTGTCTTCCCTCCAAACCTTTCCTATCCGGTGCAGTTCTGCATCAGTTCTAACTGTTTATTTTCTCCAACTAAATCCAGTTAATGAATTCAGAATCAGAAGCAGATCGACTAAAGCTTACTGATAATACTAAGTTCTGATTAAATACTGCAGCCAGCAGTGATGTAGGATTACACGGGTCTTAGAAGCATGTGGTATGCTGAGAGCGATAGAAATTCACTGGTTTGGTTCCGGTAGGAATCATGGTCTGCTTACTGGAATCAAGGGAGACTTATTACAGTCACCTAATGTTACTTGTAAACCCCCAGTGATGTGACGTGTAGCAAGGGAGGAATGGCAGAGTAAGAAAGGGGCACAGAGATGGAAAGTAAGAGGCAGACTAATCTAGAAGAGGTGTGGACGCACACATACAGACACACACACACAAACCTAGAAACACACCCACACACACATACAAACACACCTGCACATACAGACACAGATACACGCACACATACACACATGCTCACACATACGCACTGACACACACATAGATATTCATGTACATACACGATCTGATGAATCCCAGACATGCACACAAACACATACACACAAATAATTGCACACATACAAATAGAAACACACGCATACACAGATGAACAAAGACATGCATGTGCACACAGACACACACACACACACACACACACACACACACACACACACACACACACACACACACACACACACACACACACATAGACACACGTGGCCCTGCACACACACATTGACAGATACACCCACATGTACAGGCATGCATGTACACACACAAACATGCACACATCCTCTCACATGTACACACATAAGCACACACAGGCACCAATGCACACTTTTACTGGATTATTGATTTGGAGTAATGAGTTAAAATCCCTTCAAGGCAGCTGGAGAATTACAGTAATTAAATGAAACTCAAATAAAAAGCTGGTCTCAGCAGTAGAAATCATGAAACCACTGGACTGTCATAAAAATATCCATCTGCTTCTCTATTGTTCTCAACCAGAGTGGAATTTGACTCTAGACACATAGTACTGTTGCTGCCTCTTTGCTGCCTCTTCTGTCAGCGGTTGGTTGGGGACAGACAATAAGATTCAAGATTCAAGAGAGTTTATTGCCATGTGTCCCAGATAGGACAATGAAATTCTTGCTTTGCCTTAGCACAACAGAACATAGAAGGCATCAATACAGAACAGATCAGTGTGTCCATATACCATTGTATAAATATATACACACATGAATAAGTAAAACAGATAAAGTGCAAATAAACAGATAATGAGCTATTAATGTTCAGAGTTTTGTTTGAGTTGAGTTCAATAGCCTGATCGCTATGGGGAAGCAGCTGTTTCTGAACCTGATCGTAGCAGTTCTCAGGCTCCTGTACTTTCTACCTGAAGGTAGCGGGCAGATGAATGTGTGGCCAGGATGGTGTGGGTCCTTGATGATGCTGCCAGCCTTTTTGAGGCAGCGACTGCGAAAGATCCCCTCGATGGAAGGGAGGTCAGAGCCGATGATGGACCGGGCAGTGTTTACTACTTTTTGTAGTCTTTTCCATTCCTGGGCGCTCAAGTTGCCGAACCAAGCCACGATGCAACCGGTCAGTATGCTCTCTACTGTGCACCTGTAGAAGTTAGAGAAAGTCCTCCTTGACATACTGAATCTCCGTAATCTTCTCAGGAAGTAGAGTCACTGATGTGCTTTCATTATGATTGCATCAGTGTTCTCGGACTAGGAGAGTTCTTCAGAGATGTGCACGCCCAGGAATTTGAAGCTCTTGACCCTTTCCACCATTGACCCATGGATATAAACGGGACTGTGGGTCCCCATCCTACCTCTTCCAAGGTCCACAATCAGTTCCTTGATTTCGCTGGTGTTGAGGGTCAGGTTATTGTGCTGGCACCATTTGGTCAGTCGGTCGATCTCTCTTCTATACTCTGACTCGTTCCCATCAGTGATACGTCCCACAACAGTGGTGTCGTCAACGAGCTTGATGATGGAGTTCGCACTGTGACCAGCTACGCAGTCATGAGTATAGAGTGAGTACAGCAGGGGGGTGAGCACGCAGCCTTGAGGTGCTCCCGTGTTGATTGTTATCAAGGCTAATACCTTTCCACCAATACAAACAGTCTGTGGTCTGTGAATGAGGAAGTCAATTGCAGAGAGATGTGCAGAGACCCAGTTCTGCGAGTTTGGTAACCAGCTTGGAGGGGATGATTGTATTAAATGCCGAGCTGTAATCAATGAATAACAGCCTGACATATGAGTTTTTGTTGTCCAAGTGGTCCAGAGCAGAGTGGAGAGCCAGCGAGATCGCATCCACTGTTGATCTGTTGTGGCGGTAAGCGAACTGCAGTGGGTCCAGGGTTTTGTCGAGGTAGGAGTTGATTTGCGCCATGATCAACCTCTCAAAGCACTTAATCACCACCGACGTTAGTGCCACTGGTCGATAGACATTGAGGCACGTCACCTTGCTCTTCTTGGGTATAAACCTCAGAAGTGAGAGGTTGAAAATGCTGACTACCAGTGATACCACATTCTGTGAAGTGCAAAGGTTTAACAAAACACAGGCTGAATTGTTTTGTGATGGTAACACAATCCTTTGTCATAGGAACACAATGGGCCAGGCAGCATTGGTGGAGGGAAATGGATAGATGGTGTTTCGGGTTGGAACTTTTCTTCAGAGTCAGAGTCCAGCCCCGAAAAGTCGTCTGTCCATTCTCTCCACAGGTGCTGCCTGACCCATTGTGTTCCTGTGCCCCTTGAGTTCCTCCAGCACTGTTTATTTGCGCAAGATTCCAGCATCTGCAGTTCCTTGTGTCTTTGGCATATTTTGATCATTTGTTGGATTAACCTCCCTGGATGCCTGTTCTACCTCTGTCTGATGTAATCCATTTTACCCAAATTACCATCTCTTCCAGCTTTATAATTCCTCTGTACCTAAATTTCCATTCAATAGAAGCTCATTCAACTTTAGGTGGTTACAAAGTGTTTTACATTGACTTCCTGTAAGTACCTTTAAATATAGCCACTTCAAATAATGCAGACTCCTATAATATGATGAAAATCATATTTATTTTCAGTTATAAGGCTAATTGCACATCCCCAAGTGTTCTTGAGAAATAAGTAGGAAACAACTTTCTCGAACCACTAAGGGCAGCATGGTGGAGCAGCGGTAGAGTTGCTGCCTTATGGCGCCATAGACCCATGTTTGATCCTGACCACAAGTGCTGACTGTACGGAGAGAGAGTTGGTTTGGGTGGGAAGATTGAGTTAACCAGGGAGTTGCGGAAAGCAGAAAGGGGTAGAGATGGGAAGATGTGATGGCATCCCAGCTGTGGTGGCATCCCATTGGAGGTCGGCGAAAATGTCTGCGGATTATGTACTCAAGGCAGGCACTATCACACCATTAAAAAAAAAATTGGACAGGTACATGGATAGGATAAGTTTAGAGGGAATGTGTAGAAAGGAACTGGTTTACACCAAAGATAGACACAAAAAGCTGGAGTAACACAGTGAGTCAGGCAGCATCTCTGGAGAAAATGAATTGGTGATGGTTTGGGTCGATGAAGGGTCTCAACATGAAACATCACCTATTGGTTTTCTCCAACTTTATGTGTCTATCTTAAGTAATAGATGAACACAAGTGTCACCTTCTGTATTTTTCATTTCTGGGCCTTTGTCCAATTATCTGCCTATCCAACACCTCCCTCGCCTTGTGTTCACATATTACCTGCCGCACAGTCTCAGGGAGAGATATGCAAACTCCACGGAGACAGCACAAGGGGTCACATCAAAGCCGGGTCTCTGGCGCTGTGAAGCAGCAGCTCTACCAGCTCTAAACAGCTCTGCCCTGTGTAACATCCTCTGTGAGAAATGACCCACATAAAATTGCAAACAGAATTAAAACTCTGAATTATTTTTCTTTTAATTTGCATATTATATTCTTCTTGATATTTCAACACACAAAATTACTGTCTGAGTGCCTCTTGGGAGGACAATTGCTGTAACTTTCCAATTTAATCTGAGCTGGGTTCTGGAACTTATAATTAATTGAATGGGGTCCGTGTTACTGACGTTAACTGCTGCTTGCGTTTTTAGCTGCATTAATCACAAATGAGAAGTCTATACAAGTCCTCACCAGGGGATATGGGTGTAGTCCCAGCCCCTCTCAGTGTTTGTACAAGTGCCTTGTGAATACGATACGATATGATACGATAGGATAGAACTTTATTCATCCCCAGAGGGAAATTGTTCTGCCAACAGTCGCAATACATAAGGTACACAAAAAAAAATCAAATTAAAAGTGGAAAATAAAAGACAAGCGACTGTTGGCTGATTGCTATGTGCACAGTGCCTTAACCGGTACGAACGAACAAACAAACAAACAAACGCGGGCATAACCCCTGGTCAGAGGATTCTAAACTAGTGCCCCCCTCCCCCCCCCCCACACTAGATCCTCCTTTGTTCTCCCACCGTCCCTCATGGCGGTCCCCCCCATGCCGGGTCCTCCATTGTTCATCACAGCGGTCCCCACAGAGCAGTGCGCCTTGGCATTGTTCCATCAGCAACAGCCCCAGGTTTCCTTTTCCCCGGGTGGATCCTCGGGCATTGCAGTAAAAATGGCACGTGTTCTGAGATCCTGGGGATACATTTACTTTGAAACTTGATGTCTGAGCGATGTTGCGGAGTTATGGTTAATAAAGTGGACACTCTATCAGCTTGAAGAAACAAGCAACTGCAGATGCTGGTTGGCATAAATTACACAAAGTGCTGGAGTAACTCAATGGGTCAGGCAGCATCCCTGGAGAACACGATAGGTGACGTTCTGGTTCGGGTCCTGAAGCATAAGTTTATAAGTTGTAGGAGCTGAATTGGGCCATTCAGCCTACACAAATCTAATCCGCCATTCAATCACGGCTGATCTATCTTTCCCTCTCAACCCCATTCTCCTGCCTTCTCCGCATAACCCCTGACACCTTTACATCACCCATCCATGTTCTCCTGTTGAGTTACTCTTTCAGTTGCATGTGGGTGGCACAGTAGTACAGCTGGTAGAACCTCTGCCTCACAGCTCCAGAAACCCAGGTTTGATTCTGACCTTGGGTGCTGTCTGTGTGGAGCTTGCAGGTTCTCCCTGTAACCCTGTGGTCCTTGCGGTGCTCCAGTTTCCACCCACATCGCAAAGACATGCAGGTTTGTAGGTTAATTTGCCTCTGTAAAATTGTAGGCAGTGGATGCGAAAGTGGGATAACACAGAACTAATGTGAACAGTTGATCAATATTCAACATGGACTTGGTGGGCCAAAGGGCCTGATTCCATGCTGTGCCTTTCAATTACCCAACTAATCAATCTTGAATAATCCTATGTAGATTGACTTTAATTACACTGGGTGCCCTTTCTATCATTATTATTGAATAATATCCAATGATGTTGGCAAATTGGAATGTAATGGGCTGAGTCCAATAGAAAAATAAGGAATACATATTTATATACTGCCTTTCACAACCTGAGATTTAGATGTTAGACTTTAGAGATTCAGTGCTAAACAGGCTTTCAGCCCATTGAATCCATGATGACCAACAATAACCCCATACACTAGCACTATCCTACACACAAGGGGAGTTTACAATTTACAGAACTCAATTAACTCAAACATATAAAATTATAAAAGGACTGGACAATCTAGATGCAGGAAAAATGTTCCCAATGTTGGGCCAGTCCAGAACCAGGGGCCACAGTCTTAGAATAAAGGGGAGGTCATTTAAGACTGAGGTGAGAAAAAACGTTTTCACCCAGTTTATGGAATTCTCTGCCATAGAATTCTCTAGGGCAATGGAGGCCAAGTCACTGGGTGGATTTAATAGAGAGTTAGATGGAGCTCTAGGGGCGGATGGAGTCAAGGGATATGGGGAGAAGGCAGGCACGGGTTACTGATAGGGGACGATCAGCCATGATCACAATGAATGGCAGTGCTGGCTCGAAGGGCCGAATGGCTGAATGGCCTCCTCCTGCACCTATTTTCTATGTATCTATGTTTCTATGTAACCTACAAACCTGCACATCTTTGGAGTGTGGGTGGTAACCATAGCGCCCAGAGAAAACCCACTCGGTCACAGGGAAAATGTTCAAAATCCGTACAGACATCGCCCATAGTCAGGATCGAACCCCCGTCTCTGCCACTGTAAGAAAGCAACTCGACCACTGCACCACCGTGCTGCCCCTAAATTGTTTCAAAGCACAGGAGGTTGTTCCAAAGCATTTTGCAACCAATGCAGTTCTTAAGTGTAAGGTAGATACAAAATGCTGGAGTAACTCAGCGGGACAGGCCGTATCTCTGGAGAGAAGGAATGGGTGACGTTTCAGGTTGAGACCGTTATTCAGACACAGTTCTTTCCTACACAGTTCTTAACGGTAGTCCCTGTTGTAATGTGGGAAACACAGCAGCCTGTTTTTGTACAAACAGTAATGTAATTAGAAGCAGGCAAATCTGTTCCTCATGATGCTTATTGGCAGACAAATATTGACCTAGGATAACATCTCTTCTTTGCTTGAAAATATTAGCGCTTGTTTGTCACATCCACCTGAGAGGGTAGATGCAGCCTATGCCAAGGTCTAACTTGATTATGACTTACAATATCTGCAGGTGCGCCTATCAGGATGCATTGCAGCTTAGCTTGTGAACAGCTCCATCCAAGACCTCAGGAAATTGCAGAGAATGTGGATGTAGCCCAGTTCATTTCACAAACCAAACTCTAGTCAACATTCGGCCTATCTCGGAACCTTCTCGGCTGCGGCCATCTGTTGCCCAGCCTAATTTGTCATGTTTTCTTTCTCGCTTCCAGTCCCCCCGTCTCCCTGATTATAATCAGTCTGAAGAAGAGTCCTGATCCAAAAGATGCTGTGTGACCCGCTGAGTTACTCCAGCATTTTGTGTCGCTCACCCTTCCATTGACTCCAGCTATATTTCACGCTGCCTTAGCAAGACCGCCAGCATATTCAAGAGACCAGTCTCACCCTGGTCACTTCTTCTTCTTCTCCCCTCTCCCATCAGGCAAGAAGAAAAGTTAGAAAACACATGCCTCCAGATTCAGGAACAGTTTCTTCCCAGCTGTTATCAGACAACGAATGGCCCTTTTATCAACTAGAGAACAATCCTAATCTCCCATCTACCTCATTGGAAACCTTTGAACTTTCTTTAATCAGATTTTATCGAACTTCAATGTTATACCCTTGCAATAAATGTACACTTTATCCTTTACCTATGCTCTGAGGGCAAGTTGATTGTATTTGTTTACAGTCTTTTCTTTGACTGGATATCACACAAACAAAATCTTTTCACTGCACCTTGGTATACATGACAATAATATACTAAACTAAACATGTTCCTTCCTGCCACTGGAAGATTTTCAACAGAGGTCATGGAATCCTACAGCGTAAAAACTGGCCCTTTTATCCAACGCGTTCGATCATGACTACGGGTGCTGTATCTACGGAGTTGGTTTTCTCCAGGTGCTTCCGGTTTCCTCCCACACTCCAAAGATATAGAGGTTTGTAGGTTCATTTGGCTTTGGTTAAAAATAATTGTAAATTATCCCTAGTGTGTAGCATAGTGTAAGTGTACAGAGTCAAAACTGGTCTGCATGTCCTCAGTGGACGTAGAATATGGAACATGGACAATAGGTGCAGGAGTCGGCCATTCGGTCCTTCGAGTCAGCAATATTCAATATGATCATGGCTGATCATCCAAAATCAGTACCCCGTTCCTGCTTTCTCCCCATATCCCTTGATTCCTTTAGCCCTAAGAGCCATCGATTTATAGAATTATAGAACAATTACGCCTCAAGGAAGTCCAAATTGCATGAATTTACCCTCCTATCAAGGCATATTCCAAGCACCCATCTACAAAGACCAGCTGATGGAGGGCTCTGCACTGTTAACTTAATCTTAGTTCAACATCCAAACAACCAGATATCACTGGAATAATGTTTTCAAAAGAAACACGTTTTATCTTTTAAAAATGTAACGCTCCTCTGGTAACAACTGATCTAGAATGATGCATCGCCATCCTCCTGCATGAAACCTAAAATTAACACATCCATTCTCATTTAAGAACTTCCAATTTCCGAGTTGCAAAGTTTAAATTTTGCATTTAAAATCAACACATCGTCAGTAATAATTAATTGCCAGTCTTTTATTTGTCCTTAGGGCTTTGGGAAAGTTAAATTTCAGCCCAACACCCTCCAAGTTCATGTATACCAATAGATTCCTATCCCTAACCTCACTTTTAAGTTAAGAAGTTAAGAAGCCTACAAATTAGGAAATGCCACCAATCATAATATATATCACATCATGAAATAGTTAAACAAAATACATTTTTTAATTTCTGGTTTTATAGCATTGAATTGAAATTATGTGTTTCCAGGGGATTCATAAAAACATTATAAATATATGGTAGTGTATTCAATAGTTTGTATTAACTATTCAGCTTTTATTGGCTGCAGTTAGATATGGGCTTAGGTATCGACATTTTTCTCTTATCGGGATTTACCATTACTTAAAGGGTCGAAGGGCCTGTTTCCGTGTTGTGTCTCCAAACACAAAAAACAAACTAAAACTAGTGAGCAAAAATCTCGTCACTACGTTTCCCATTGTCCCTACCAGCTCCCTCCCCACTCTGCAACACCATCTCACAACTTCTGTGTTAAATTAGGCTCGCCTTGACTGGAGTATCTCCATTAAATGGCTAAGCTTCTTCCATACTCAATTCTACAATTACACAGAGCTCGATACCAATTAGGTTAGCGGATTCTAACTGCTCCGTGCTTTCCGGAAATCTCTTTACAGGAGGTTGATCACGGCGAGTGCATTTCAAAAATACACTCAGCTCATTAAATATTAAAGCTCTTGCTAATTCCACAGCATGAGAACTCGCTAACACAGAGGGGTTGAAAATGACCGTGGCACAAATCAGCATCTACTATAAGTTATACATCTTTGTATTATTCATGTGGCCTCTCCTTCAGCTATTGTTGCTGATCATTGCGTCGAAAATACATTTATAAGCGTTCCCTTTTGTCCTTCCTCCAATTTGTGGAACCGTGCAATGTTTCAGCAAACCCTTCATCTTTCTCAGTCCCCTGAGATGACTCCATCGCCCTCGACTGCTGGTTGTTCCCTTTTCATGAGCAACCTAACTGATTTTCCTTTTAAGAAGAATTGCTCGGTGTTTGCTTCTGTGGAGTTCTGTGCAAGGGGCGGCACGGTGCCGCAGTGGTAGAGCTGTTGCCTCTCAGTGCCAGAGGTCCAGGTTCGACCCTGACCTTGGGCCCTGTCTGTACCGAGTTTTTACCACGTGCGTTTTCTCTGGGTGCAGTTCCTCCAACAGTTTCCTCCAACATCTGAAAGACGTACAGGTTTATAAGTTGATTGGCTGCTGTAAATTGTCCCCATTGTGTTGGATAAATCTAGTGTAGTTAATGCGAGGAGCATTGGTAATAAGGTGGATGAATTGCACGTGCAGTTAGTAGTAAAGGAATATTATATAGTTGGAATTAAAGAGACATGGCTCCAGGGTGACCAAGGCTGGGAGCTAAATATGCAGGATATTCAATATTCAGGAAGGATAAACAGAATGGAAGAGGTGGGGTGGCATTGCTGGGTAAAGAGGATATTAATGCAATAGTAAGGACAGACATTAGCTTGGATGCTGTAGAGTCGGTATGGGTAGAACTGCGAACTAACCAAGGGCAGAAAATGCTTGTTGGAGTTGTATACAGACCACCAAACAACAGTAGAGAGGTTGGGGATAGCATCAAGCAGGAAATTAGGGATGCGTGTAGCAAAGGTACAGCAGTTATCATGGGTGACTTTATTTACATATAGATTGGGCCAACAAAGTTGGTAGCACTGCTGAACTGGAGGATTTCCTGGAATGTATACAGGATGGTTTTTCAAACCAATTTGTAGAAGAACCTAGTAGAGGGCAGGCCATCCTAGACTGGGTATTGTGTAATGAGAAAGGATTAGTTAGCGACCTTGTTGTGCAGAGCCCCTTGGGCAACAGTGACCATAATATGGTGGAATTCTATATTAGGATGGAGAGTGACACGGTTAATTCAGGGACTAGAGTCCTGAACGGAAAGAAAGGAGATATTGAAGGTATGAGACGGAATTTGGCTTGGATAGACTGGCAAATTATGCTTAAAGGGTTGACAGTGGAGATGCAATGGCAAAGAATTAAAAAACGCATGTGTGAACTCCAAAAATTGTTCACACCTGTATGGCGAAAAAATAAAACGGGGAAGATGGCTCAACCATGGTTAATGAGGGAAATCAAGGATAGTGGTAAATCCAAGGAAAAGGCATATAAATTGACCAGAGGAAGCAGCAAACTGGAGGACTGGGAGAAATGTAGAACTCAACAGAGGAGGACAAAGGGGTTAATTAAGGGGGGGAGGGGGGGAAGAGCATGAAAGAAAGCTTGTATGGCATTCAAAAATTGACTCTAAAAGCTTCTTTAGACATGTAAAAAGGAAAAGATTAGTGAAGACAAATGTAGGTCCCTTACAATCAGAGACAGGTGAATTTATAATGGGAAACAAAGAAATGGCAGAACAGTTAAGCGAGTACTTTGGTTCTGTCTTCACTAAGGAAAATGCGAACAATCTCCCAGAAATACTAGGGGACCGAGGATCTGGTAGGAGGGAGGAACTGAAGCGAATCCACATTAGTCAGGAAATGGTGTCAGGTAAACTGTTGGGACTGAAGGCAGATAAATCCCAGGGTCTGGAATACTCTGTATCCCAGAGTACTCAAGGAGGTGGCCCTAGAAAGTTTGAATGCATTGGTGTTAACGAAGAAACTGCAGATGCTGGAGAATCGAAGGTTACACAAAATGCTGGAGAAACTCAGCGGGTGCAGCAGCATCTAAGGAGCGAAGGAGATAGGCGACGTTTCGGGTCGAGACCCTTCTTCAGACTGGTCAGGGATCAGGGAAACGAGAGATATAGACGGTGATGTGAGAGATAAAGAACAATGAATGAAAGATATGCAAAAAAGTATCGATGATAAAGGGAACAAGCCATTGTAAACCAAGCGGAGGCTTGGCGATCGTTTTGCGGAACACCTCCGCTCGGTCCGCAAAAACCAACCCGACCTCCCGGTCGCTCAGCACTTCAACTCCCCCTCCCATTCCGTATCCGACCTCTCGGTCCTGGGCCTCCTCCATGGCCAGAGTGAGCAACACCGCAAGTTGGAGGAACAGCACCTCATATTCCGCTTGGGGAGTTTGCATCCTTTGGGCTTGAACATTGAATTTTCTCAATTCTGTTAACCCCTGCTGTCTCCTCCCCCTCCCACCTCTCCCTCAGCCCTCGGGCCCTGGCATTCCCTCTATCTCTATCTCCCTCCCCCACCCTAGTCGCACTAGCTTCTCATTTTCACACCACAAACAGCTTACAATGGCTTGTTCCCTTTATCATCGATACTTTTTTGCATATCTTTCATTCATTGTTCTTTATCTCTCACATCACCGTCTATATCTCTCGTTTCCCTGATCCCTGACCAGTCTGAAGAAGGGTCTCGACCCGAAACGTCGCCTATCTCCTTCGCTCCTTAGATACTGCTGCACCCGTTGAATGCATTGGTGATCATTTTCCAATGTTCTCTCGACTCTGGATCAGTTCATTTGGACTGGAGGGTAGCCAATGTAACTTCACTTTTCAAGAAAGGAGGGAGAGAGAAAATGGGGAATTATAGACCAGTTAGCCTTACATCAATAGTACACAAAAGGCTGGAGAAACTCAGCGGGTGCAGCAGCATCTAAGGAGTGAAGGAGATAGGCGACGTTTCGGGTCGAGACCCTTCTTCAGCCCGGTCTGACCGTGGCTGACAAGAGAAGTTAGGGATAGAATAAAACTAAAAGAAAAGATGTATAACACAGCAAAGAGTAGCCAGAGGATTTGGAAACTTTCATAGGACAACAGAAGGAAACAAAACAGGCAATATGGGCTGAAAAGATGAAGTACGAGGGAAAGCTGGCCAGGAATGTAAAGAAGGACAGTAAAAGCTTCTTTAGATATGTTAAGGGAAAAAGAATAACAGCGTCAAATGTGGGTCCCTTGAAGGCAGACACGGGTGAAATTATTATGGGGAACAAGGAAATGGCAGAAGAGTTGAACAGGTACTTTGGATCTGTCTTCACTAAGGAAGACACAAACAATCTCCCAGAAGTACTGGAGGACAGAGGATCTAAGGAGGTAGAGGAACTGAATGAAATTTTCGTCAGGCGAGAAATAGTATTGGGTGGGCTAATGGGACTGAAGGATGATAAGTCCCCTGGACCTGATGGTCTGCATCCCAGGTCCTCAGGGAGGTGGCTCTAGAAATAGTGGATGCATTGGTGATCATTTTCCAATGTTCAATAGATTCAGGATCAGTTCCTGTGGATTGGAGGATAGCTAATGTTATCCTACTTTTCAAGAAAGGAGCGAGAGAGAAAACAGGGAATTACAGATCAGTTAGCCTGACTTCGGTGGTGGGAAAGATGCTGGTCAATTATTAAAGAGGTAATAATGGGGCATTTGGATAGCAGTAAAAGGGTACTGACATGGATGGACAACTGGTTGGCAGACAGGAGTCAAAGAGTAGGAATGAACAAGTCCTATTCAGAATGGCAGGCAGTGACTAACAGGGTGCCTCTAGGCTTTGTGCTAGGACCCCAGCAATTTACATTATATATTAACTATTTAGACGAGGGAATTAATTGTGACATCCCCAAGTTTGCGGATGACCTAAAGCTGGGTGGCAGTGTGGGCTGCGATGAGGAAGCTATGAGAGTGCAGGGTGACTTGGATAGGTTGGGTGAGTGGGCAGATGCATGGCAGATGCAGTATAATGTGGATAAATGTGAGGTTATCAACTTTGGTGGCAAGAACAGGAAGGCAGATTATTATCCGAATGGTGTAGGAACGAAATGCAGATGCTGGTTTAAATCGAAGGTAGTCACAAAATGCTGGAGTCACTCAGCGGGACAGGCAGCATCTCCGGAGATCGTTCCCTCTCAACCTCATTCTCCTGCCTTCGCCCCATAACCCCTACACCTGTACTAATCAAGAATCTGTCAATCTCCTCCTTAAAAATATCCATTGACTTGGACTCCGTAGCCATCTGTGGAAATTAATTCCATAGATTCATCACCCCTCCAACTAAAGAAATTCCTTCTCATTTCCTTTCAAAAGATTTGTCTATTGTTCTGAGGTTATAGCCTCTGGTCTTAGACTCTCCCAATAGTGGAAACATCCTCTCCACATCCACTCTATCCAGGCCATTCATTGTTTGTTAGGTTTCAATGAGGTCCCCCCCCCCCCCCCCCCCCATCTTTCTAAACTCCAACGAGTGCAGGATCAGTGCCTACTTTCCAAACAGTCACAAGCATTTATTGTTTAATCTATTGCTGCGTGGGAAGAGGGGGTGGGGGGTGGGAAGAAATAAAATCAGCTGTCATTTGGTGTTGCGATTAACCAGAATATTTCAAAGCCAGACGTGGCAATTGCCTAGAAAATAGCACCTGTCACGCTGTCTACAAATTGTGTGGTCTGAAGACCTATTAAACCAGACGGAAATGTGGCATACAAAGGCAGGAACAATGTGATTATACCTTTGTTGATTATCACCTATTGACTGTTGTCACAGTGTAGCCTTCTATTTCCTTGAAAAATAAATTAAAAGTCAGAAGTAATTTGTTTGACCGAGAGTACAGTTGGCTTTCACGCGGAGGGCTGAATTTATGTGCTTTTTTTTGGAGAATAACTTAACCCTTCCAGCGAGGAGAGGAAACAGCTTATTTTTCTCACCATCGACAGCTTCTTCCCAGGGGAGGGGGGGAGGGGGGGGCGCGTGGGAGGAGCGGCAAGGTTGGTGGGAAGGAGATAACGATTTGATTAAAATGCAGGCAGTGAGAAATTGAGGTCCTGTCTAAGAACCCATGTGGATCATGACCTCACATCTTATCTCGGCGCGCAGAGGGATGAGCACTGTCTGCCTGCCCTTAGATAAGCTCTCTGAGGTAGATATCATTTGGAAACGGTGAAGAAATAAAAGGAAAGCATCATTGCAATGACCGCAATTGAGGGTTGTTAATGCTGAAACATTATCTTCAATAATGTTTGGGTCTAAGTGACTTTGAACAATAAGCTTTAAAATACTCTAACTTCAAATAATTCTGCATCTCTTTGCAGGATTATATTAAGCGATAAACAATTAATCCAACCTGCTTCTCCACAAAGTTCACGATGAACTCTAATTATTGGAGATTACATTGCTATTCAGTTATTTGATGCTCTGCTATTTGGAAACAATAATGATTTCGGTAACCTGCCGAGGTGGCAACCCTAATATCTTTGAAACTCTATCATTGTCTTATAAGCATATTGCTGTACTTTCTTCCCTCGACAAGATTCTCTTACTTACGTATCAGAGGAGTACTTATATCCTTTGAAGCATTAATAAAACTGGAAATCCAAGACAAAAATAGAAAATGTCACAAAAGCTCAGCGGGTCAGTCAGCATCTGCGAGGAGAGAAAGAGAGTCAATTTACAGAGCATTGACCCTGTGTCAAAACACATAGCCTCCATTAATACCTTGAAGTACTGCAGCAGAGAATGGTTTATTCTGTTGGTACCGAGACCCTTATATGACCTTTGGGACTTACCATTCTAGAGAGACACAGTGGTGCAGTGGTAGAGCTGCTGCCTTACAGCCAGGGGCGGAAAACCCGGGGGGGGCAGAGGGGACACGTCTCCCCCCATGTTTAGAGAGGTGGGGGACATCCTCCCTAAGTTTTTGTCATCCGGATTTTAAAATCTCCGCTTTCCGCGAGACAGTGGAGGTGGGACTGCTGATCGAGGACGCCGATTGGACGAGAGAGACTCGGTCATCAGGCAATGGGGGCGGGATATGATGAATCAGCGCGATGATTGGAGGAGGGAGACGTGGAACAGACCTGCGCCTCATCCGCAGCCAGGATCGATCCTGGCAGGGTCTCCGGTGCTGTCCTGTCCCCACCGAGTGCCCCCCCCCCCCACCCCACGGGTGGCTAGAGACATCGGATGGGAGTTGTACCTCCAGGCCCACAGCCAGCGCAGAGAAGCAGCGCTAAACCCAGCTCAACTGTGCCTGTCCCGCCAGGTCAACCTGCCTGGACTTGCGGGAAATATGGGCAGCGCGGAGAAGCAGCGCTGGTGTCCCATCACCCCAGACAGGGCTGTAGTTAACCCAGTGAGACAGGCAGAGTTGAGCTGCATTTAGCGCTGGATTGAGCCTCCGAAGCCTCGCGCATGTGTGTGTGAGTGTGCGCATGCGCGCTTGGCCGCCAAAAAATTGTGTCCCCCGGTCCCCTCCATGTTTGGATAGCGAGTTCCGTGCCTGCTTACAGCGCATGAAACCTGGGTTCGATCCTGACTACGGGTGGTGTTTGTATGGAGTTTGTACGTTCTCCCTGTGACTGAGTGAGTTTTCTCCAGGTGCTCAGGTTTCCTCCCACATTCCCATGCAGGTTTGCAGGTTAATTGGTTTCTATAAATTGTAAATTGTCCCCAGTGTGCAGGATAGTGCTAGTGTGTGGGGCAATCGCTGGTCGGCGTTGACTCAGTGGGCTGAAGGGCCAGTTACCACGCTGTATCTCTTATGTTTCAAACCTCAAACTTGAAGGCTCAGAGCCAGGAATTTAAGGATAAGGGGGAAGTCTTTTGGGACCGAGATGAGAAAAACATTTTTCACACAGAGAGTGGTGAATCTGTGGAATTCTCTGCCACAGAAGGTAGTTGTGGCCAGTTAATTGGCTATATTTAAGAGGGAGTTAGATGTGGCCCTTGTGGCTAAGGGATCAAAGGGGGTATGGAGTGAAGGCAGGTACAGGATACTGAGTTGGATGATCAGCCATGATCATATTGAATGGCGGTGCAGGCTCGAAGGGCCGAATGGCCTATTCCTGCACCTATTTTCTATGTTTCTAATCAGTCCCTCATCTGTCTTTTTCCCACTTTCACAATCTCCCCAAAGAGCGGGACAAAAAAAATTTGTGTGACTCCAATGTTTTCTTTGACTATGGAACATAGAGCAACACTCTTTGGCCCTTCGGCTCACAATGTATGTGCCAAGCATGACGCCAAGTTAAACTGATCTCTGCCTGCAATTAATCCATATCCCTCCATTCCCTACATATTCATGTTCCAAAATACATTAATAGGATAGACAGTCTGAAACTCTTTCCGAGGGTGGAAATGTCAAAGACTAAAGGGTATAGCTTTAAGGTGAAAGGGGCAAAGTTTAAAGGAGATGTGAAGGGCAATATTTATACATAGGGGGTAATAGGTACCTGGAACATGTTGCCTGGGATGTTAGTGGAGGCAGATACAATAGTGACATTTAAGAGACTTTTGAGATAGGCACATCGATATGCAGGGAATCGAGTCTAGTCTAGTTTAGTTTAGAGATACAGCTTGGAAACAGGCCCCTCAGCCCACCGGGTCCACACCGACCAGCGATCCCCGCACATTAATACTATCCTACACACACTAGGGACAGTTTTTACATTTACCAAGCCAATTAACCTACAAACCTGTACATCTTTGGATTGCGGGAGGAAACCGAAGATCTCGGAGAAATCCCCCTCAGGTCACGGGGAGAACGTACAAACTATGTACAAACAGCACCCATAGTCGGGATCGAACCCGGGTCTACAGCACTGCATTCGCTGTAAGACAGCAACTCCTCCGCTGCACCACCATGACCACCCTTGAGGGATGTGGATCATGTGCAGGCAGATGAGATTAGTTTAACTTGGCACCATATCATGCACAGACATTGTGGGCCGAAGGGCCTGTTTCTGTGATGTACTGTTCTATGTTCTAATGATGAAGGAACAGTGATATATTTCCAAGTCAGGATGGTCCATGACTTGAGGGCATGCTTTGGATAGGCAGATCCTTCATAAAAAGAGTCACGAGTGGAAAAGTCACCTATTCATGTTATCCAGAGATGCTGCCTGACCCGTTGAGTTATTACCGCACTTTGTCCATTTTTGGTCAACCAGCATCTGCAGCTTCTTGTGTCCACATCTCCAGATAGTCATGTTCCCATGCTTTTGCTCCCCTTGTCCTCTGGCTAATAGAGGTCATAGTGCTATCTAAAGATGTTTGTTGAAACGCTGCATACTTTTGGTAAAGCAGCTTAAGGTTTTGCCATAAGGAATCAAAATCAATCAAGGGCTCTCACAGCTGTGAAAGATTGTAGCAGATTTTGCACTAACAATGTTTTCAGACTATTTAAAAGTCTAATCTTTGCTTAATGACGGTGTGGCCCCACTGGCT
The DNA here is from genome assembly GCA_035221665.1 of Okamejei kenojei. Classification (NCBI taxonomy): domain Eukaryota; kingdom Metazoa; phylum Chordata; class Chondrichthyes; order Rajiformes; family Rajidae; genus Okamejei; species Okamejei kenojei. Next base: position 30,900,841 of record CM069147.1, on the reverse strand, counting down.
TTCATTTTGGCGTTTGTTTATAATACAACTGCAAATGCCCTGTAGAACGATGGGAATCCCACCAACACCAGGTGTTGAATTCTATTTATACACGGAGCTCAGATTCGCAAGACTGCACACAGAATGATATTTTACAAACGTGTGATGTTGGAATTTTCGTATTATTGCACCAGCAAAGTTAAGCTGAGACGACAGCTTCAGGAGTGTGGAACGCTCAAAGGGCTTGAAGCGAGTCACAAAAAAAAATAATTTCTGCACTGTGGAGCCAGAATTTTATGCTTAGAACCAAACTCTGTTTGTTCATCAGGGATTATCACTGCACCTCAATGCACACAATTGCAGAACAAGCATTGTTCACTTTCGGCAATACTTTCTCTCTTCTTTCAGCTAGCAGGTGCGACCAATTTACCAACAATTAGAATTTTTAATTGCGAGTTTTTTTTTCAGCAATACAAGCTGTGAGGGCTGTCACTAAAATGATTGGCCAAATAGCCTTGTTCTGTGCTGTGTCTTGAAGCATCTTACAGATATAACATGGAAACAGACCCTTTGGTCCACAGAGTCCATGCCGACCATCGATTACCCATACACACAAGTTCTATGTTATCATACTTTCGCATCCCGCACACTGGGAACAAATACTGAAAGAAATTAACCTTCAAATTCGCACGTCTTTGGGATGTGGGAGGAAATCAGAGCATCATCTCACTATTTTGCACACCTCTATGAGATCACCCCTCATCCTCCTGTGCTCCAAAGAATAGAGTCCTAGCCTGCTCAACCTCTCCCTATAGCTCAGGCCGTCGAGTCCTGGCAACATCCTCATGAATCTTTTCTGCAGTCTTTGCATCTGAACAACATCTTTCCTATGATAGACAAAAAGTGCTAGAGTAACTCATTGGGTCAGGCAGCATCTTTGGAGAAAAATGGCGCATGATCGGATTCAGATCAGAACCCTTCTTCAGGCTGAAAGTAGAGAGGACTGGAGGTAGGAAAATGCCCCCCTCCCTCTACATTCAGTCTAAAGGTTCTGCCCTGAAACGTCACCCATCCTCTATCTCCAGGGATGCGGCTGAGTTATTCTAGCACTTTGTGTTTATCTTCAGTATAAACCGGCATCTGCGGGTTTCCTATGACATGGTGCCTAAAACGGAACACAATACTCTAAATGTGGCCTCACCAACATCTTGCAGTGTATAATTGCAAAACGACCTGACCTTCCAACCTCTATACTCGACACTCTCACCGATGAAGGCCAATGTGCCAAAAGCCTCTATCCGCGAGGCCACATTTAAGGAAGACATGACAGCAGAATAACGTCAGCTGACACTAGTCTAGCTGCCAGGTCTGGGTCTACTCATACACACTGAGGCTCCGTGCCCTTTTGAAGCATTTTATTTCTCTAAGCCAGCAGTCTTATGATGAATGATTCACATTACATCAGGTTTAGCTTCTCCCAGCAGTCTGAGCTTTCTTGCCAAATTCATTCACAATGCTCAGGCTTAATATCTGAGCTCCTGACTTTTGCTGCTGCCCTTTCTTCATGTACACCGTTAACACTGCTCAAATTTATTTTATGCATTTGGAAGCCACCTCCATTAATGCAGTGATTTTACACTGAAGGATTTTGCAGATTTTCTTTTGGAGTATTAAATCTAGTGCATTTAATAACTCAGCTTGAATTTGCTGACCGCAGTGTTGGATTCAGGAACGTGCCAATGTGACATTGGCAGGACAGGCTCCGTCACACTATTTGGGTGGCACAGTGGTACAGCTGATAGAGCTGCTGCCTCACAGAGCCAGAGCTCCAGGTTCAATCCTGACCTTGCATGCATGCCTGAGTGGCATTTTGTTGTTCTCTCTGTGACTGTGCTGAGTTCCTCCGAGGGCTCTATTTCCCTCCCACATCCCAAAGGTGTGCGGATTTGTGGGCTTATTGGTCCCTGTAAATTTGCCCCTGGTGTGAATGCAAAATAGATAACATGGAACTAGTGTGAATGGGTGATTGATGGTCAGCATGGACTCAGTGGGCAGAAAGGCCTATTGCCATGCTGTCTCAGACAGAGTCATTAATCGACAGAATCAAATAGCACGGAAACAGTGGAAGGGGAGTTAGTTTGTGTGATAGTCTGGGCTACATCCACAATTATCTGAAATTTATTGCAGTCTTGGACAGAGCGGTTCCCAAACCATGACACTTTGTGCTTGAATCTGAGCTCAAGTCTTATTGCTTCGTCATTTTCAGGCTGCGTGTTAGGGGAAGATGTGTTAGGGGATCATGCAGTAAGGTGATGAGATGAGGAAATATGCATGAGCCTCAGTGGGAAAGGAGAGAAACATTAAACAGCCAGCTAAAATAAATGAGTAAATGTAGCAACAAGGAACTGTAGATGCCGGTATACGAAATAAAGACTCAAAGGAAGGCCCTGACCCAAAACGTCACCTGATCATATTCTACATGGATGCTGCATGAGCCGCTAAGTTACGCCAGCACTTTGTGTCTTCTTTTTCTTAAAGAAATGAGAACACAGCCTCCCTCATGGAAGATCAAACCCAGGCTCAGTCAACTCTGGAAAATTGCTGACTGAATATTTAAAAAAATGATTCACAAATCCTCCATAAAATTAATATATTTATCGTACTGTAAGACTATTTTCTGCACTGTGGTATTTTGTTCTTTGCACTAGCTATTGTGTAACGGCTTGATTGTACTCGTGTACAGTATGGTTTGAGCAAAAAAACAAAGTGCTTGAGAAACTCAGCAGGTCAGGCAGCATCTGCGGAACAATTGGACTGATGACCTTTGGGTTAGTTCTCTGCTTCAGACTTTTTTTTAGCTCAAGATTCCAACATGTGTAGTCTCTTGTACCTTTAGACTTTAGAGATGCAGTGAGGAAACAGGCCCTTAAGTCCACCAAGTCCACACTGACCAGCGATAGCCCCATACACGAGCTCCATCCTGGACACTATGAAACAATGTAACCTACAAACCAGCACGCCTTTGGGATGTGGGAGAAAACCGAAACACCTGGAGAAAACCCATGTGGCCAGAGGGAGAACGTACAAACAGCATCCATAGTCAGGATCGAACCTGGGTCTTTGGCGCTGTAAAGCAGCAACTCTACCGCTGTCACTGTCCCGCCTCTATAGTATGAATTGACTGCAGAGTTGTTCACTGTATCTCATTAGACATGACAATAATAAATCAATACCTATACTGAAATCCATATTTTCTGCATGTATTAAAGGAGGAAAAAAAAGGCAGTAGCAAGAAAGGCTTCAACACTGGGTTTCCCAGACTGTGGGCCAGCTTTCACACTTAACCTTTGAGAATAAACATCAATTTAAGTCTATAATTTATTATCAAACTCCACCAACTTCCAGATTAGATATTGCAAAGTCTGCTTGAACTGAAGCCAGCACACACACACACACAGCAGAGGTGTATGCTTCATAAAGGATGATCAGAATGGATTGGAAATGTAGGACCTCAGGATTCATGCCAGCAATATTTGCAAAACAGAGCAAAGTAATGGTGAATCATTGGGTTTATTGTTGTCTGCACAAAATGAGTTTCTTCCCGTGGTTATTATTAAAATCTTGAATGAGTCTGAGCTGACAAGATGGGTGATTTACAAACACTGGTCATTGAAATAATCAAACACTTCAGGGTGTTTATTTTCTCAACATGTGAAATATCTCGACCAAGTATTGTTTGGTTGGTACAGTTTGTACATGGTAAACCTATTAAAAGATTGTATGACAAATGTAGTATTGGCATAATCTCATGTTAATTCTTGGCAGCATTTATTGTTTATATTGTGGAGGTATGAATTATAGAAATATATTGATAGGGCAGATTAAGCAGCACTAATATGACACGTACTGAGCTGTCATAGAAAAAGGTGATCGGCAGATTATTTCCCCATGTAATTGCCTTGCAAATATTTAGTTCAAAGGGTAACAAGAATTGGACTATAAACGGCAGACTTATGTCAGTGGTGGCACAGGGGTGGCACAGGGGCGCAGCGGTAGAGCTGCTGCCTTACAGTACCAGGGACCTGGGTTTGATCCTGACTATGGGTGCTGTTCGTGCAGAGTTTGCACAACCTCCCTGTGGGTTTCCACCGGATGCTCCTTTTTGTTCCCACAAGATGAGCGGGTTTGTAGTTTAACTGGCTCTCTGTAAATTGTCCTTAGTGTGTAGGGAGTGGATGCGGAAGTGGGTTAGCCTAGAACTAATATGAACGGGTGATCGATTGTTGGTGGACTAAAAGGCCCGTTTCCACACTGTATCTCTAAACACTAAAGACATCGCAACTAGCAGCACGTATTAACGCAACCATAAATGTGTAGGAAGCGACTGCAGATGCTGGTTTACACCAAAGATAGACACAAAATGTTGGAGTAACTCAGTGCGACAGGCAGCATCTCTGGATAGAAGGAATGGGTGATGTTTCGGATCGAGACCCTTCTTCAGCCTGAGAGTCAATAGATGATACAGGTATGTTAATAAATCTTAGGGGTGGTAGAGTGGGATTGGGGATGGGTGTGGGGGAGATAGATAATGAGAAATTCTCGATGTTTCTAGTGCCAGAATTTAGTGTGATGTTCTTCCTTATGTTCAAGAGCCCTACGGTCATTGGAAAGAGGTTGTAATTGATCCTTGGGAACCAAAGGAATGGGGCTGACTGGGTTGCCTTTGCAAAGAGCCAGCAAAGACTCAGTGGGCTGAAAGGCCGGACTCTGTGCAGGATCTAATTTATGAATCTCCTTATTAGAATGCAAAACCAAATACCATATTAGCCACAATTTCCAGGCCTTACTTCACCTTCTGAATGCTACATTAATTACACCTTAATTTGGTTTGGTTTAATTTAATTTAGTTTTGTTTAGTTTAGTTTAATTTAGTCTGGTTTAGAGATACAGCATGGACCAGGCCTTCGGCACACCGAGGCCATGTCACATATCACTCGTTCACACTAGTTCTACGTTATCCTACTTTCTTATCCACTCCCTACACACTAGCGGCAATTTGCAGAGGGCCATTTAACCTACAAACCGCAAGTCTTTTAGAATGCGAGTGAAACCGGAGCACCCGGAGGAAACCCACATAGTCATAGGGAGAACGTGCAAACTCCACACAGCCAAGGTCAGGATTGATCCTGGGTCTCTGGTGCTGTGAGGCAGCAGTTCTACCTGCTGCACCCACTGTGCTGCATTATATCTTGTTCACCTGCCAGTGAAATATTTAATGACCTACGAGAGAGAAGCGAGTGTCACCAAACTTATGAATTCTCTGGGGTGGAACCCTCTCCAAGACAGATGTGAAGCTCACCATTTGACCTGTTTTTACAAAATGTTAAATGGTCAGCTAGACATAGATCACAAGACCTACACCAACCCCAAACCAATTAGGAGCAGACGAGGACATTCGATCCAATTTGTGGTCCCAGCCACAAAGACAGATGTGTACAGCAATTCGTTCTTCCCACGCACTATTAAAGCATGGAATAATCTCCACCAAACCACGGTTGCCTGGCCAGATGCAACTAAATTTAAAGAGGCACTTTCTTCCCAATAACCCTCTCTGGCTAAACCCCTCCCTTCACCACCTCCAGTTTAAATTCCAGTTGGAATATTTTGGAGGACCAAGTAACCAAGAACCAAGAATGAACTATGAATTCCTTCACACAGAGCAGTTCCAGATTATCTTACCATACTTGGGGCAGCACAGCAGTAAAGTTGCTGTCTTACAGCGCCAGAGACCCAGGTTTGATTCTAACTGGGAGTGCTACCTGTACTTTATTATGTTCTCCCTGTAACCTTGTGGGTTTTCCCCGGGTACTCCAGTTTACTCCCACACTCCACAGATGTACAGGTTTGACACTCAGTCTGAAGAAGGGTCTCGACCCGAAAAGTCACCTATTCCTTTCCTCCAGGGATGCTTCTTGACCCGCTGAGTTACTCCAGCTTATTGTGTCTATCTTCCATTATATTCATATTTGTCTGCTGACCAGTGTAGTTTGCATCAAAAATGGTCACCGGATACGATTCGATTCCCCACGTCTGGTTTTGCAGATCGGAAATATCAAAAAACGGTGTTCATAACACATTATTCTTCCAGATGACTACCATTATCTGTTGTAGTTATCTTCTGTTCCAGAAATGGAAAACAGCGGAACTAATATCCGTGGTATTAGAAGTGATTTGAAGGCTTCATCTCCATCTATATCTGATGCGTATAAAAACCAGGTATAGGAATTTCAGAATGTGGTGCAGCAGGAAATAGGTGTCATTGATTTGATGGACCAAGCTGATAGTTTAGTTTAACAGTGCTTTCAGAGCCACCATTGAAGACTAATACAAAAGTGACATTTTTACAGATTGACAGCCAAAACCAATTTCCATGAAGTGACCACGACTGCACAGAAATGGGTTTGGTGTGGTGGAAAAAAAATTCCAATGTCACACTTCACTTATCGTGTAACTGCTGGAATAAAAGGCCCACCATAATGAATTTACTGTTGATTCAGCGTGAAAATTGGGAGAGTATTTTCCATTGTTCAGTTCAAAGAACCTCTGCATTGTCGTGTCCCGATCAATGGGTACAGTGACTCGAGGATCACAGCCTTCAATCTACAGCTCAGTCTTCTTCTTAGATTGTCGAGGGTTATGGGGAACAGACCGGAAACTGGAGCTGAGGCCAAGATCAGATCTATTGTGATCCTATTGAATGGAGCAGCAGGTTCAAGAGGCTACATGACAATATGCCCTTTTCATTTCCTTTGTTAAACCTCAGCCAGGCCACCAGCATAATCAAGGATGAGTCTCACCCCGGTCACTCACTCTTCCCAACTCTCCCGTCAGGCAAGAGGTATAGAAGTTTGAAAACGCATACCTCCAGATTTAGGAAGTTTGTTCCTCGCTGTTATCAGGCAACTGAACGATCCCATCACCAGCTAGAGAGAGGTCTTGAACATCATAGGAGACTGTTGAACTGGACTTTACTGGACTTTATCTTGGACTATATGTTCTTCCCTTTGTCCTGTATCTGTACATCAGGCCATGCCGTGAGTAATTACTCAGGATAGGCAGTCAGCCGGCTTTTTAAAAAAATCGTAAACCACGCATGCACAGATTGTCCTCTTCGTAAAAAATTAAAAATAAGTAACAATTCAATTTTCCCAAGGCTTCTCAATCTCCTTCATTTTTTAATTACTGAATGGGTGGGGGACGGAGGATGAAGGCAGAAGGAGAGATGGTGGGAAAAATGGGAGCACACTGCGACGTTGAATCAGTTGTCATCTTATTGAATGACAATACTAATTCAAGGGTCCAATTGGAGGGAGAGTTCCTTTCACAGCATGTGGAGAGTCTGCACCAGGGGTTAAAGATGCGGGGAGGGCAGAAGTGTTGAGAAGGAGAGGGTCGAAGATCATATCAGTAACTCACACACCGCTGCCTCAGCGCTCCGGGCACGGACAGCAGAACTGGCCGCCACTTCTGGGGATAGATGCAGCTCGGGTGACTGCGAGCAGCCGCCGGGTCCCGACAGCAGAACCAGCTGCCCTTCAGCGCCTTCTGCTCACCTCTGGCAGTGCTATTCGTCTGAACATCTCTCACCTGCCGCTTGCCGGCTTCGCTCATGTCAACCGCGTCCCGCAAATCCTTAAATTCCCACAGCCAAGTAACCTCAACTGGTCCCGTGAACGCCTTGTCGGAATTTAAAGATTTGCGGGAAGCCGGCCGGCGAGTGGCAGGTGAGAGATGTTCAGACAGAGAGCACTGCCAGAGGTGAGTGGGGACCAGCAGAAGGGGCTGAAGTGGCAGGGTCCCGGCGGCCGCTCATAGTCACCCGAGCTGCCTCCTTCCTCTGAAGTGCCGGCCAGTTCAGCTGTCCGTGCCCGGAATGCTGTGGCAGCCACCCAAGCTAATTCACTCCCCAGCCACAATAAAACCATATAGCAATTACAGCACGGAAACAGGCCATCTCGGCCCTTTTAGTCTGTGCTGAACACTTGCTCTCACCTAGTCCCATCTACCTGCCCTCAGACCGGAGCGAGGCAAGTGGGTTACTGACCCCGATCCTGTCCTTCACAATGCCAGACTCCCCAAACACTGTGAACGGAGCTCTCCCCCCACCCCGGGAAATACAGTATTTAAAAACATAAAGCACCAAGAAATGCACTTACCACGTTATTGGTACGTTCCATTCTTCACTCTTTGTTTCCTAAGACACTAATAAAATATTGGCAATCGATATTTGAAAACCCCGCCAAGAAACTCGCTCTGTGCATGCATAGTAGGCTGCAGCGGATTCGCAGTACTGCAGAGGCAGAATTTCTGCTGCCTTTAGCTCCCCTTGAAACTGACGGCTTGAAGCAGCGCTGACGGCACGTGGGCTGCACAGACCTTCCCGTGTTACAAGTGCTGCGGATGAAAGGCACAGAGAATTATGCCTACCTAAGAGATCGATCTCTTAGATAGGCATAATTCTCCCATGCCTTTACTATTTATATTTAATAATTGCCATTTCATAATTTTAGTCAGGGTAGGCAGTGCCTACCTTGCCTACCCTGACGGCACGTGCCTGCTGTATATTGTGGACAACTCGATTGTAATCATGTACAGACTCTGTAGACTCTTGATTCTCTGGACTTTTACTGTTGTTTTCCATGTATTCTTTGTGTGGGTAATTTTGGATTAAATGCTGGTTTAAACCAAAGACAGACACAAAATGCTGGAGGAATTCAGCAGGCCAGGCAGCATCTCAGGAGAGATAGAATGGGTGACATTTTGGGTTCAGATCCTTCTTCCGAGATACTGCCTGTCCCGCTGAGTTCCTCCAGCATTTTGTGTTTGTCTTCGGTTTAAACCAGCATCTGCAGTTCCTTCTTACACCACATTAGACAGTACAGGTCCACCACTGATTTTCCTGCAGCTGGTGGTCTGGCACCTCATTTAATCTCAAAAAGCTCTCAACAAGCCTTTATCCTCTCCTGAGATAAAGGCAATAATCAGCAGGCAAGGTAGCTACTGTGAAAAAAGAAACAGTCAAGGTTTGGGATCTACAAACCTTCATCAAATGTGCGACCATCTTTGTGCTCCCAGGTTGTGGTCAATGCACTTTCTATTCCTGAGAGTCTAACACAGAAAAGGTCGGTCTAGCAAACCTCAGGCAAACTATAGGCGGCACGGTGGCACAATGGTAGAGCTGCTACCTTACAGCTCTGACAGCAGCAGTGACCTTGGTTTGATCCAGACTATGGGTGCTGTCTGTATGGAGTTTGTATGTTCTCCCTGTGACCGCATTGGTTTTCTCCAAGGTAGAAACATAGAAAATTGCAAGCTATTTGGCCCTTTGAGCCAACACCGCCTTTCAATATGATCATGGCTGATTATCCAAAATCAGTACCCCGTCCCTGCTTTTTACCCATTTTCCTGCACTCCAAAGATTGATACCATGCTAACTGGCATGGTATCAATGAAAATTGTCCCTATTATGTATAGGATAGCGTTAGTGTGCAGTAATTGCTGGTCTGCATGAACTCGGTGGGCCAAAGGGCCTATTTCCACGCTGTTTCTCTAAACTAAAGTAAACTATACTGATGCTAAGAGTTGCAACCATAGCTCAGGCTTAAATTATGCATCAACCATGTAGTAGGGGTGCATGTTCTACAGAAGGACAGTAGCAATTCAGTTTGATTGTTATATATTAGGTAGTAGGGTAATTTTGACTCTACCAGCTGCACCTCTGTGCCACCCAATCCGGATTTCACTACCCTGGAGGATTGTGGAGTCTGCATCATTAGGGATGTTCAAAGAGAAATTTATGAAAGATCAGGAATTGAGGACTATTATGAAAAAGCTCAAAAGAGGAGATAAGGTTCCCAGACTGCAGTAATCCCCAGGATATGGGGTTAAACTGACCTGAACAGTCAGTCCGGGTGCCGGGAGAATTACTGCGGGTAGGTATATGGATTCCTGAGGAGGGGAAATCCAGCAGCAATGTGGTTCCCAAACCGCAGTCATCCCCAGGATATGGGGACAACTGACAAAAATGGTCAGCCTGGATGTTGGGAGGGTTCCCCTCCGGGAATGTGAATCTAGATACACTCCTACAGCAGGAGTTGGGCCAGCGCGGGTCAATGTGAGAGCCCGCGCCAGCAGCACCTTTGCTCAGGGCTGCTTCATGGGTGCCAGCAGTACCTTTGCTCAGGATTGCTTCAGGGGGGATGCCAAGTTATGGCAGTGCCAGCATATTGGAGAGGCTGTGCCAGCAGCACCTTTGCTCAGGGCTGCTTCATGGGGATGCCAAATCTACGGCAAATACTGGCCTATGGGAAAGGCTGCGCCAGCAGCACCTTTGCTCAGGGCTGCTTCATGGGCGCCAGCAGTACCCTTTGTTCAGGGCTACTTCATGGGAATGCCGAGTCTATGGCAGTTCTGGCCTATGAGAAAGGCCGCGCCAGCAGCACCTTAACCGGGTCTGCTTAGTGGGGTTGCCAAGTCTATGGCAGTGTGGCAAATGATGGCAGGCATGGCCTGTTCATTATGAAAGATGGCAGATTAACAATTGATTTTATAGTGTATTCCCATTTACGGTGATCATGGGGGATATTTGAGGAGGCATTGCTAGGATAAGGCAATATAACAGAATGATGACAAGAAAGCATTCAAAGAGGACTACTCAGAGTTCAAAAACATTGGTTATGTATTGTCTCGATGATATGTTAACGCTGTATTTTGCTAAAATCCACTGTTTAAATCTCAAACAATATTTGAGAAATTGGGCTCCTCTATCCAGTTAAGATTAAGTTGTTATCAAATAGATTTGTAGGACATTGGGATTTATCTTTAGCTATTCAATTGGCTGTTGACACCGGCCTGGGCAACAGATTGCAGTCAATAGACTCCTGTAACAGCCTTGTTGTTATAAAGCAGCCTTCTATTCATTAAGACTAATTGGCAATATTATAGATGGGATTCAGCTGTGCAAGTAGGAGAACTGTCATCCTGTTAAATGGTAAAATGTAAAGTGTCATGTAGGTCATTGTTAGCACAACTTTGTTATTACCAGCTGAAACCACTAAAGTCACAATGATGGGAAAACAGTATTCATTACTGCTCCAGTAGTTGTTAGGTAAATATTTCATTATATGGCAAAATTATGTTAATGGCCCTAAAATGGGAAATTGCACCAGCAGCGCCCTGTAGCAGGCCTGCTTAATGTCTCCCTCATGTATGAGGGGAGCATGCCAGGTCAGTGTAATCTAACGCTGAGTCTGTGGGTATAGCCATGGAGCATGCCCAAGGGATGAAGGGCACATGCCAGACGTACCATGCCTGGCAGCAAGGTTGCCATCCAAACACATATGCAGTGAACACCGCTATCAGGGGACAATAGAGCCGGCCACCGAATCTTCTATTCAGGTAAGACCCGTTTCATAGGCGAAAACTGGAGGACGAAGCACAAGCTATTGAATGAGTAAGGCTTCATAGTTTCGGCGACAACGCACCCCACGTCTACATTGGCAGAAAGCGGTTCACCGAAGCTGGTGGCAGCATGAAAGCTGGCCAGAGGTTCCATGCATCTTACCTGTGCTACTCTACAACTAAGGGACCACTAACAACTTGGTAAGATGTACACTTGGTTGTACAATACAAATGATTGAGACATTATCATCTACTTTGATTGGGTCGAACCATGTAAAACTGGAAAATACTAGCATTCCAAGCTGGTTAGAATTGGGCAGGCTCAGTATAATGGCCAAGATTGTCTTGCAAGACTGGCTCAGAAATCGGGCCACAGGTGCCGTTCACGGCAGACACAAAATTGCGAATATCATCTCGAGTTTGGAGGTGGAACAGATTTGCATGATTTACCAATTCTTCACTTATTGGTATCAACTATCTATAGACCCTATGGGCATTGCATGGGTTAAAGAGTGATTGAGCAAATATGCATATCTGCATGCTCAATCTCATGTTGATACATTATGATGGTGGCATATGTTGGTCACATGGGTGCAATCAATTAAAGACTCCTGTAATGGTTACATAATCTCGTTTGCCACAGGAGAATCATCAAGTATAGGTCAATGGCCACACAGAATTGGTGTTGAATCACACCGTATTATGAAACTCTGGTTCAATGGAATCACCAAATATAGATATGTTTGTTTTCATGCTTATTCACAGGTTGCAAAATATGTAGCATAACAGTGGCGAAAGATACATTCTCGCTACAAGGAGAATGAAGGTCTTTTATGTCTTCCTCCATTTTGCTTCATCAATCGGGGCTTCAAATAAAGTCATTAAGAGCCCCCTTTAGGTTCCCATTGTGTGATTGGCTTATGCAACTTTGATTCCCGATTTGTCGGGAATAATAATACAACCTTATATGGTTATGTTAAACGTAACTTTGCTGGTTCAGCCTGAGGCTTGGGAAATCAGCCATTGCATGATAAAATCAAATTATTCAATTCAATTCAATTCAATTCAACTTTAATGTCATTGCACAGATACAAGTATGGGTACAACGAAATGCAGTTTAGCAGTTCTGCAGATTCAATAAACTGCCCTAAGGCTTGGGTTGTTACATCTATCCTTCAAGTTTCTGGATCATTGGGACCTCTTTTGGGGAAGGTGTGACCTGTACAAAAAAGACGGGTTGCACTTGAACCCGAGGGGAACCAATATCCTGGCGGGGAGATTTGCAAAGGCTACTGGGGAGACTTTAAACTAGATTGGTTGGGGGAAGGGACTCAAATAGAGAAAGCAAGTAGACTGTGTGTGAGGCAGAGAAGGGAAGCACTCAGACGCAACATGTAGGGGGGAGCAAAGAATAAAATAATAAACAGAGAATAAAAGGTGGTGGGTTTATTAAATGTGTGAGAAGAGAGATAGAGTGGGTGTAAAATGAGGGTAGAAGCAATAGGTAGCAAGGTGAAAAGTAAAAGTGGCAGGCAGACAAATCAAGGGCAAAAATCAAAAAGGGCCACTTTTCAACATAATTGGATAAGGGGTAAGAGCGTTGTAAAAACAAGCCAGAAGTCTCAATGCAAGGAGCATTCGTAATAAGGTGGATGAGTTGAATGTGCAGATAGCTATTAATGACTATGATATAATTGGGATCACAGAGACATGGCTCCAGGGTGACCAAGGCTGGGAGCTGAACATCCAGGGATATTCAATATTCAGGAGGGATAGACAGAAAGGAAAAGGAGGTGCGGTAGCGTGGCTGGTTAGAGAGGAGATTAACGCAATAGAAAGGAAGGACATTAGCTTGGAGGATGTTGAATCGATATGTGTAGAGCTGCGAAACACTAAGGGGCAGAAAACGCTAGTGGGTGTTGTGTACGGGCCACCTAACAGTAGTAGTGGAGTTGGGGGATGGCATCAAACAGGAAATTCGAAATGCATGCAACAAAGGTAAAACAGTTATAATGGGTGACTTCAATCTACATATAGATTGGGTGAATCAAATTGGCAGGGGTGCTGAGGAAGAGGATTTCTTGGAATGTATGTGGGATAGTTTTCTAAACCAACATGTAGAGGAACCAACGAGAGAGCAGGCTATTCTGGATTGGGTATTGAGTAATGAGGAAGGGTTAGTTAGCAGTCTTGTTGTGCGTGGCCCCTTGGGCAAGAGTGACCATAATATGGTTGAGTTCTTCATTAGGATGGAGAGTGACATTGTTAATTCAGAAACACGGGTCCTGAACTTAAAGAAAGGTAACTTTGAGGGTATGAGACGTGAATTGGCCAAGATAGACTGGCAATTGATTCTTAAAGTGTTGATGGTGGATATGCAATGGAAGGCATTCAAAGACTGCATGGGTGAACTACAACAATTCTTCATCCCAGTATGGCAAAAGAATAAATCAGGGAAGGTAGTGCATCCGTGGATTACAAGGGAAATCAGGGATAGTATCAAAACAAAAGATGAAACGTACAAATTAGCCAGCGAAAGCAGCCTACCAGAGGACTGGGAGAAATTCAGAGTCCAGCAGAGGAGGACAAAGGGCCTAATTAGGAAAGGGAAAATGGATTATGAAATAAAACTGGCAGGGAACATAAAAACTGACTGCAAACGTTTTTATCGATATGTGAAGAGAAAAAGATTAGTTAAAACAAATGTAGGTCCCTTGCAGTCAGAAACTGGTGAATTGATCATGGGGAACAAGGACATGGCAGACCAATTGAATAACTACTTTGGTTCTGTCTTCACTAAGGAAGACATAAATAATCTTCCGGAAATAGCAGGGGATCGCGGGTCAAATGAGATGGAGGAACTGAATGAAATCCAGGTTAGCCGTGAAGTGGTATTAGGTAAATTGAATGGATTAAAGGACGATAAATCCCCAGGGCCAGATAGGCTGTATCCCAGAGTACTTAAGGAAGTAGCCCCAGAAATAGTGGATGCCTTGTTGATAATTTTTCAAAACTCTTTAGATTCTGGAGTAGTTCCTGAGGATTGGAGGGTAGCTAATGTAACCCCACTTTTTAAAAAGGGAGGGAGAGAGAAAATGGGGAATTACAGACCAGTTAGTCTAACATCGGTACTGGGGAAACTGCTAGAGTCAGTTATTAAAGATGGGATAGCAGCACATTTGGAAAGTGGTGAAGTCATTGGACAAAGTCAGCATGGATTTACGAAAGGTAAATCATGTCTGACGAATCTTATTGAATTTCCTGAGGATGTAACTAGTAGAGTGGATAAGGGAGAAGCAGTGGATGTGTTATATCTGGACTTTCAGAAGGCTTTCGACAAGGTCCCACACAAGAGATTAGTATCCAAACTTAAAGCACACGGTATTGGTGGTTCAGTATAGATGTGGATAGAGAACTGGCTGGCAGACAGGAAGCAAAGAGTAGAAGTGAACGGGTTATTTTCAGGATGGCAGGCAGTGACTAGTGGGGTACTGCAAGGCTCAATGCTGGGACCCTAGCTATTTACAATATATATTAATGATTTGGACGAGGGAATTGAATGCAACATCTCCATGTTTGCGGATGACACGAAGCTGGGGGGCAGTGTTAGCTGTGAGGAGGATGCTAGGAGGCTGCAAGGTGAGTTGGATAGGCTGGGTGAGTGGGGGGCAAATGCATGGCAGATGCAGTATAATGTGGATCAATGTGAGGTTATCCATTTTGGTGGAAAAAACAGGAAAGTAGACTATTATTTGAATGGTGGCCAATTAGGAAAAGGGGAGATGCAACGAGACCTGGGTGTTATGGTACACCAGGCATGCAGGTGCAGCAGGCAGTGAAGAAAGCAAATGGTATGTTAGCATTCATAGCAAAAGGATTTGAGTATAGGAGCAGGGAGGTTCTACTGCAGTTGTACAGGGTCATGGTGAGACCACACCTGGAGTATTGCGTACAGTTTTGGTCTCCAAATCTGAGGAAAGACATTCTTGCCAAAGAGGGAGTGCAGAGAAGGTTCACCAGACTGATTCTTGGGATATCAGGACTTTCATATGAAGAAAGACTGGATAGACTCGGCTTGTACTCGCTAGAATTTCGAAGATTGAGGGGGGATCTTATAGAAACTTATAAAATTCTTAAGGGGTTGGACAGGCTAGATGCAGGAAGATTGTTCCCGTTGTTTGGGAAGTCCAGGACAAGCGGTCACAGTTTAAGGATAAGGGGAAATCTTTTAGGACCGAGATGAGAAAAACATTTTTCACACAGAGAGTGGTGAGTCTCTGGAATTCTCTGCCACAGAAGTTAGTTGAGGCCAGTTCATTGGCTATATTTAAGAGGGAGTTAGATGTTGCCCTTGTGGCTAAAGGGATCAGGGGTATGGAGAGAAGGCAGGTAAGGGATACTGAGTTGGATGATCATATTGAATGGCGGTGCAGGCTCGAAGGGCTGAATGGCCTACTCCTGCACCTATTTTCTATGTTTCTAGGTTTCTATCCTTCCATATGTTCAGAGTGTTTGGATAGCACCAAAACGCAGGACTTTTCTTTTCCAGGAGGTGAAAAGAGTTTGTTTAATGCTCATGTTACATTGAAAACGGTATAGATTACTGACGTTTGGAGTTCATGTTAAATGATCTTTTGTCAATAATTGAGTTGTACAGCTTTTAACTGTGCCAACGTGCCTTCTCATTGGATTGGCTGTAGCAAATGAGACCAACTCTGTCGGGTTCACCCCGGATATCAAGTTTATAAGGATATCTTTAACACAAGGTCTCCCAGGACCAGTACAATGCCGTATGGGATGTTGACATTTGTGAACACTATTTCATCAGTGGGCTCCAGCTACATCCTTAACTTTGGCCGGAGCTCATTAGGTAATTATCCTTCTGGCGCTGGTTAGCGCAGCAGGTTCAGTCGCTACATAATAGCGACAGTAAAGGATGATTACATCTGTAAATAATAGTATATAATATTTTATGTTTATAAATACTTGAGTATAGCAGAAGGGGTGTCAGGTCTCAAAATGGTTACAGGCATGCCAGGGGACCTTTGGTAACGTAAGCGCACATATATACAACAATACGTCAAGGTCACCATGAGCCTTTGAGGCTCTGAACTAGCAATATTTGTTAGTCACAAAAAACTTAGAAGAATGTAACTGTTCAGGCCACTCCAGATGATAACACGGAGTTTGCGTTATGTAGGAATGGATACTGATTCCAGATCTCATTCCACCAGGGCTGCTACAACATCAGCAGCAAGGGTATTTACGTTCCGCTAGACCACATCCTTATGGCTGCAGCATGGTCCAATGAATGAATCTCCAAACATTTATACTAACCCATTGCTAGACCAAGGGTATTTGTCAACTCTATTTTACTTTCTAGTTATACTTTCCATCCGGGTGAGAGATGTGAATATTGTTATCATTTAAACACCATCGGCATGTTTTAAATCCATTTCATGACTGTATGCATTATGAATGTTTTTCCTTCATTTGTCAATGATGTGGTTGTGCAGACTCGTTTCTCGCGGCATGAAATCACAGAGCTTTGAAGTCTTCAAGTAGTCACTCACGTGACTCCGAAGTAAAATAGTAAGATTAAATGAGAACTTACCAGTTTGAAGTTTGATCTTAATTTATGAGGAGTTACGATGAGGGACTACGTGCCCTACGCTCCCAACCCTCATAAATGTCATCTGGTAGTTATAGTCTTCTGTTATCTTACTATTATACTTCAGTCACTATTACCTGTGATTTCACACTGCTGCTTTGAAGATTGACGCACGTGTGAGTGGACGGGGTTCTTCACATAGTCCCTCATCTTAACGCCTCATAAAATAAAGATCAAACTTCAAACTGGTAAGTTCTCATTTAATCTTATTATTAGCTATGATAATATTGATGGATAGGAAAGATATGGGTAAAATACGAGCAGGTGGGACTAGTATAAATGGGACATTTTGGTCGGCGTGGGCTGATGGCCTGATTCTGTGCTACAGTATATGCCTCTGTTGAATGGTGGGAAAGGCTTGAGGGTCTGAGTGGCCTACACCTGCTCTTATTCTCTTATGTTTAAATGTTTAGTTTACTTCAGAAATACAGCGCAGAATCAGGCCCCTCGGCCCACCGAGTCCCGCTGACTAGTGATCACCCCGAGGAAACCCATGTGGTCACAGAGTGAACGTACAAACTCTGTACAGATAGCCCCTGTAGTCAGAATCGAACCTGGGTCTCTGGCGCTGTAAGGCAACAACTCTACCAATGTTCTTATTGCTGTTGATCAATACGGAGAATAATTTTCAGTCTCTCAATTCTTTTATGTTTTTAAAGTTAGAAAATAATCATTAGGACAATGATTTATTGAAGTCATTACTACGGGTCTATCAAAGGGCTGTCTATCGACTACTGGGCTGTGCTGTTCCTGATGGTTCAAATCCAGATAATCTCAAACTCAAGCATTCAATTACAGGTATCCCATGTGTTGAGGTTGTATTTTATATCAGTTCCATTAACCGCTTAATTGAAATGAAGGAAGACTGTTCTGCACTAAACGTGAAGCGCCTCCTGTGCTGTGATTTTCCACGGGGTTACAGGGAGTTCAAGGGCAGAATTGATCATGTGTCCTCTTCGATGAAGACAAGAATCTATAAACAGTAGTGTTCATTTGTTTAACAAAAGTACACTTGTGATTGTCTTTTGCGTTAGGAAGGTGTGAGTGTATAGAGTGATTACTGATTTGGTGGGCCGAAGGGCCTGTTTCTGTGCTGTGTCTCTAGATTGTAAAGTCTTAAATCTAAAGTCAATCTGGTCTATGCAAATCTAGACCAGTACTAGTATGGTTGACTTAATTTCACTTGAAGGGGTTCACTGTTGTAGTATATTAATGGTTAATTGAGGACGAGTAATAAGTGCTAGTTCCTCTAGCACTTTGTGTTTTGAAGAACATTAAGAGGCTAAAATTGATAGATTGATACACTCACACCTCTTTGACAGGAAAATGTCAATCCCTCAATGTTGTAGATTTAGTCAGCTACTTTAGGAATGAGTGAAAAATACATAATTTTCTTTGTGAATATTTTTAACTGTCAATGAATTAATGTACCCTGTTAGATGAAGTAGACGGGAAACGGGAAGAAACTTCCGTTTGCGGAGTAATTAATAATAGTCATAGATGCCGACAGCATGCAAACAGGCCATTCGGCCCAACGTGCCTAAGTCGACCAAGATGCAATATCTATCTAGTCCCATCTGCCTAGGGCCCATATTCCTCTAAACCTTTCCTATCCATGTACCTGTCCAAATGTATTTTAAATGCTCTAATAGATCCTGCCTCAACTATCTCTTCTGGCAGCTCATTTCATATACCCACCACACTCTGTGTGAGCTTGGGAATATGGATTTGAATGGGAAATATGAGGAAAGAGAAGTTTATGGAAGAATGGTGCAGGTTTGGAACTCACTGCTTGGAAGGATGATGGGGACAGAAAATTTCATCGTACTCACAATGTGTCTGGATGAACACTTGAAGGAAACTTCATTAACATTGGGATGGTGAAAAAACTGCTTCTCAAGTTGACATTGCAATGCACCAAGCAGAACAAGAGAAGATGAGTGGAGACGTGAGAAACCGCAGATGCTGGATACTTGAGCAAAGCACAAAGTGCTGGAGGAACTCAATGGGTCGGCCAGCATCTGTGAAATGAATGGACGGATGACGATACCAGTCAGGACCCTTCTTCACACTGGTAGGTGTAGGACAGAGAAAGCTGGAAAAGAGATGTGGGGGCAGGACAAAGCCTGGCGAGTGATAGATAGGGAATGGGATTAGCCTAGTAGCCATTTTGTGCTCTCAAGGACACAATGATTAAATTGGGTAATTTCTCATGTCATAAATGCCAACTATTCTGTATTAAATGCAAGCTGTTCCTTTACTTGGGGCAGCACAGTGATGCAGCCAGTAGTGCTGCTGCCTCACAGCACCAGAGACCCTGGTTCGATCCTGACTACAGGTGCTGCCGTGGGTTTCCTCCTGGTGCTCCAATTTCCTCCCACATCCCAAAAGCGTGCAGGTTTGTAGGTTAATTGGCCACTGTAAATTACCCCAAGTGTGTGGGGAGTGCATGAGAAAGTGGGATAACATAGAACTATTGTGAAGCGATGATCGGCTTAGACGTTCAGAGCCAGAAGTATTTCTTTGGTATCCTGATGTATCTCTTAAAAAATAATCACTAGGAATCGAGGGCTTAAAATCATCATTTTTTTTTTAATCCTACCGTTCCAGCAGAGAAGAAAGCTGTTCATCTCATAATGACTGTGCTGGCCATTGAGAAGGAATAGTACATTTCATATTACTGCCTGGATTTTCACACTGTGCATCATTGGAAGCCCATTCATTTTTACTCTGGCTGTGTTTAAGTCAGTAGCATGGGGAGATCAGTGTTTCTCTAAGCTGTTCACTTAGAACTAAATAAATAGTCAAACAATTGTCTCACAGCTAATTTATTCAACAGTTCAAATCTAAATAAAATATGCAATTGAACAATTATATATTTAGATTTAATGGTTATAACTAAATGTTGCCTCTGGCTAAGTGAGGCGATCACTCACACACTGCGAGTGGTTGTATTCTTGAATACCCCACTTGGAAGTAAATTAGATAGTTACTTTACGATGACATTCCACAAATGGTTAGATAGTATATCAAAACAGGGATGCAATGCTGAGGCTTTATAAGGCACTGAGCAGACTGCATTTGGAATATCTTGAGCAGTTTTGGCCCCATATCTGAGGAAGGATGTGCTGGCTCTGGAGGGTCCAGAGAAGGTTTATGAGAATTATCCCAGGAATGATTGGGTTAAGATATGCTGAGCATTTGAAGGCACTGGGCCTGTACTCACTGAAGTTTAGATGAATAGGGTGGATCTCATTGAAACCTACCGAATAGTGCAGGGCCTGAATAGAGTGGATGTGGAGAGGATGTTTTTACTCGTGAGAGACTCTGGGATGAAAGGATACAATCTCAGAATAAATGGACATACCTTTAGAAAGGAGATGAGGAGGAATATCTTTAGTCAGTGTGTGGTGAATCTGTGGAATTCATTGACACAGAAAACTGTGGAGGTCAAGTCAATGTATATTTTTAAGGCGGAGATCGACAGATTCTTGATTAGTAAGCGGAGTTAGGGGGAGAAGGAGGGAGTAAAGGGTTGAGAGGACAAGATACATCAGCCATGATTGAATGATGCAATAGACTGGATGGGCCGAATGGCTTAATGCTGCTCCTGTAACGTTTGAACTTATGAATTATAGTCATCGAATCATACAGCTCAAAAGCAAGTCCTTTACTCAAATCATTCATGCCAATCGTGAAAATGCTCCATCCGAGCTAATCCCATCTATTAGATCTTTCACCTGGGAAAGATGCTCAGTTTGTGATTATTGTTATTATTATTGTTGTCGTTTATTATTGCCATGTGTACCAAGGTACAGTGAACAACTTTTGTTTGCCTGCTATCCATGTCAATGAAAAGACCATACATGAATACCACCGCACCGTCCACAGTGCACAAACTATAGATCATAGACAATAAGTGCAGGAGGAGGTCATTCGGCCCTTCGACCCAGCATCGCCATTCAATCTGATCATGGCTGATCATCTACAATCAGTATCCCATTCCTCCCTTCTCTCCATATCCCTTAACACCGTTATCCCTAAGAGATCTATCTAACACTCTCATGACAGCATTCAGAGAACCAGCCTCCACCACCCTCTGAGGCAGAGAATTCCACACTCTCTCAACTCTGTGTGAAAAAGTTTTTCCTCATCTCTGTTCTAAATGGCTTACCACTTATTCTTAAACTATGGCCCCAATTTCTGGACTCCCCCAACATTGGGAACATGTTTCCTGCCTCTAGCATATCCAAACCCTTAATAATCTTATGTGTTTCATAAGATCCTCTTTCATCCTTATAAATTCCAGAGTATACAAGCCCAGCCGCTCCAATGTATCAACATATGACAGTCCTGCCATCCCGAGAATTAACCTAGTGAGCCTAAGCTGCACTCCTTCAATAGCAAAAATGTCCTACCTCAAGTTTGGAGACCAAAACTGCACACAATACTCCAGGTGTGGTCTCACTAGGGCCCTGTACAACTGCAGAAGGACCTCTTTGCTCCTATACTCAACTCCTCTTGTTATAAAGGCCAACATGCCATTCACTTTCTTCACTGCCTGCTGTACCTGCATGCTTACTTTCAGTGACTGATGAACAAGGACCTCCAGATCCCATTGTACTTCCCCTTTTCCCAACTTGACAACATTTAGACAACATGCCTTCCTGTTTTTGCCACCAAAGTGGATAACCTCACATTTATCTCCATTAAACTGCATCTGCCATGCATCTGCCCACTCACCCAACCTGTCCAAGTCACCCTGCATCCTCATAGCATCCTCCTCACAGTTCACATTGCCACCCAGCTTTGTGTCATCTGCAAATTTGCTAATGTTACTTTTGATCCATTCATCCAAATCATTAATATATATTGTAAATAGCTGCGGTCCCAGCACCGAGTATATATAAAAAAGATTATAGTATACATCTTAATAGTGAATAACACAATTTCAAATAACGATATCAATAGAGACATGTATACAAATTTTAAAAAATGAATTATTTTCATCTAATCTTGCCGGGTACCCATTGAGTTATGATGCCAAGAACAGCTACCCTTTCAAATATTCTGTATGTGGAGACCATATCTGTTCAAAGAGTTTGTATTTGTCCATTAGGACAAATCTAATTCTTTCCAAATGCAACGTCTCCAACATTTTCACTGTCCACATTTTAATAGTGGGGGATAATGTTCCCTTCCAAAATTTCAATATTAATTTTTCCCTATTATCAAACAGTAATCCAAGAAAGACCCGTTAATTCCTACCCTTTGTTTCGTGTCTGCCAACCAATTTTCTATCCATGTCAGTACCCTATCCCAAATACCATGTGCTCTAATTTTGCCCACTAATCTCCTATGTGGGACCTTATCAAATGTTTTATGAAAGTCCACGTACACTACATCCACTGGCTCTCCCTTGTACTTTATCCTGGTTACATCCTCAACAAAGTCCAGATGATTAGTCAAGCATGATTTCCTCTTCGTAAATCCATGCTGACTCGGGCCGAACCTGCTACTGCTATCCAAATGTGCGGCTATTTCATATTTTATTATTGACTCCACCACCTGTCAGACTACCTGGTCTATAATTCCCTGTTTTCTCTCTGCCACCCTTCTTAAAGTGTGGGACAACATTAGCTACCCTCCAATCAACAGGAACTGATCCTGAATTTATAGAACATTGGAAAATGATTACCAATGTGTCCACAATTTCTAGAGCCACTTCCTTAAGTACCCTGGGATGCAGACCATCAGGTCCTGGGCATTTATCAGCCTTCAATCCCATCGCCATTTCCTGCCTAATGTGAATCTCCTTCAGTTCCTCTGCCACCCCTAGTACATCTGGAAGATTGTTTGTGTCCTCCTTAGTGAAGATGGATCCAAAGTACCTGTTCAACTCATCTGCCATTTCCTTGTTCCCCATAATAAATTCACCCTTTTCAGTCTTCAAGGATCCAACTTTGGCCTTAACTATTTTTTTCCTCTTCACATACCTAAAGAAGCTTTTACTATCCTCCTTTATATTCTTGGATAAAGGGATATAACATTTAGTGCAAAGCAATAACATTAAATATAGGTTACAGCATCTTATTTGTGTAATGGCATCTCTACCATCTGTCCATTGTGCCATGTTGAGGGTGGCATAGCTGGTGGAGCTGCTGCCTCATGGCGCTAGGGTCGCAGGTTCCATCATGACCTTGGGTGCTGTCTATGTGGTGTTTACATGTTCTCTCTGTGATCTCGTGGGTTTCCACCGGGTGGTCCGGTTTCCTCCCACATCCCAAAGACATGTGGCTCTGTGGATTAATTGATCTCTGTAAATTACCTTTAGTGTGCAGGAGTGGTGTGAAAGTGAAATAACCTAGAACTAGTTTCAGCGGGTGATAAAAGGGAACTGCAGATGCTGGGTTTTTATTTTTAAAAATAGACACAATGTGCTGAAGTCACTCAGCGACTCAGGAATCATCACTGGAGGAAAAGGATAGTGTTTGAAGAAAGGTCTCGACCAGAAATGTCACCTAAAGTTTTCCTCCAGAAAATGCTGCTTGACCCGCTGAGTTACTCCAGCACTGTGTGTTTATCTGAAGCCTCTTCATCTATGTATTTAGCCATTATATTGGTATTGATATTGGCTTATATTTGTCAGGTGTACCGGGATGCAGTGAAAAAGAAAATTTGCATGCTATCCAGTCAATTCATGTGATACTTGAGTAGATTCAAGCCATACACAAGCTTTGAAGTTTTGAAGTGTTCATCAAGTGCAGGGTATTATGTTTCTATTAAAGGGATCAGGGGGTATGGAGAGAAGGCAGGTGCGGGATACTGAGTTGGATGATCAGCCATGATCGTATTGAATGGTGGTGCAGGCTCGAAGGTTCGAATGGCCTACTCCTGCACCTATTTTCTATGTTTCTATTTTGCCTAGGTCTTCCCCTTTGACCTTCCTACTCTGGGTGACCCTG
Source organism: Okamejei kenojei (assembly GCA_035221665.1). Classification (NCBI taxonomy): domain Eukaryota; kingdom Metazoa; phylum Chordata; class Chondrichthyes; order Rajiformes; family Rajidae; genus Okamejei; species Okamejei kenojei. The sequence goes on along the minus strand of CM069147.1, from coordinate 30,876,766 downwards.
TCAGAAGTACTTTTCCCTCAATTGCATTGTTATCACAGTGGAACCCTCTCTACCACATTAATGTTGTAATCTGTAGATATGCCATTTAACTAAATCATTTATGAAGAGACTTCATAGTCTAACTGGGACTAACTTAGAGGAGGCATCTCGATCGAGTTGGGCTGAAGGGCCTGACTCTGTGCTGTATGACTTTATGACTTTCAATGAGTTCAAATTGATAAAAGGTAAAGAAGATTTTAGTTTAGTTTATTGTCATGTGTAGCGAGGTACAGGGAAAAGCTTTTGTTGTGTGCTAACCAGTCAGCAGAAATAATATACATGATTACAATCCACAGTGTACATAAAAGTGAGTATAGAAGTTGGGAGTTCATGTTGCATTTGTATAAGATGCTGGTGAAACCGCATTTGGAATGTTGGGTTCAGTTCTGGGCACCGTGTTATTGGAAATATATTGTCAAGATTGAAAGGGTTCAGAAAATATATACAAGGATGTTGCCAGGACTAGAGGGTGTGAGTTATAGGTACTCCTATGCAAAATGCTGGAGTAACTCGACATCTCTGGAGAAAAGGAATAGGTGGCATTTTGTGGTTTCAAGGTTTGTTTATTGTCACATGTACCAATTAAGGTTGTCATTGTCATACCAATAAAGAGCAACAAGAAACTCAAATATATATTTTTAACATGAACATCCACCACAGCGACTCCCCACATACCTCACTGTGATGGAAGGCAAAAAAAGTTCAAGCTTCTTCCCTTTGTTTTTGCGTAGGCTGGGGCTCTATTCCATGGAGCGCAGGAGGATGAGGGGAGATCTTACAGAGGTATACAAAATCATGAGAGGAATAGATCGGGTAGACGCACAGTGTCTTTTGTCCAGAGTAAGGGAATCGAGGACCAGAGGACATAGGTTCAAGGTGAAGGGGAAAGGAATTAATAGGAATCCGAGCGGTAACTTTTTCACACAAAGGGTGGTGGGTGTATGGATCAAGCTGCCAGAGGAGGTTGTTGAGGCTGGGACTATCCCATCAATTAAGAAACAATTACGCAGGTACGTGGATAGGACAGGTTTGGAGGGATATGGACCAAGCACAGGCAAGTGGGACCAGTGTAGCTGGGAAATTGTGTGGGCATGTTGAGCTGAAGGGCCTGTATCCACACTGTATCTCTTTATGAGTCTATGACATGCTAAAGGGAAGAAAGGGCAAGATAAAGTCCACTAAAGTTTGATTACAGATAGTCTGAAGGTCTCCAATGAGTGGATAGTAGCTCAGGACCGCTGTCCAATTGTTGATAGTATAGTTCAGTTGTGTGATAACAGCTGGTCAGAAACTGTCCTTGAATCTGGAGGTATGCATTTTCAAACTTGTGTACTCCTTGCCTGGTGGTTGAGGGGAGAAGAGGGAGTGAGTGTGGTGAGACTCTTCCTTGATTATGCTGGTGGCCTTTTGAAGATTTTGAGGCTATTTCAAGAAACCTCTTCCCACCTTGCAGCTTTTATTATCCTGTGTACTGGATGACTCAACACTTCTTGGAAGTTGAAGAAAGATGAAAAGTCAGGCCACACCATTTTTTGTTCTGTGCAGTAGAGTGGGGCATTTTCTCAGCCAGACTGAAGTGAGAGATGCTAAAAACAGCACTGGACAGAGGAGGTGAAAGAAATCAGCCAGATTTCTCACTTCGACTCAACATCAAGTCAGGGTAAGCCAACTAGAAGTGTGCATTTATGGGCATGGCATGTGCTGAGGCTGAGTCAGACATGGGCTGAGCTCATGGATGAAGTTATTTATTTCCACCCTGTGACTGAATCATCTACCGTGAGTACCTTCACATTTTAAAGATGATTAAAGGCTTCTGTCTGCATGGAGTTTGTACTTTCTCCCTGTGACCGCATGGTTTTTCTCCGGGTGCTCCGGTTTCTTCCCACATCCGAAAGACGTACAGGTTTGTAGAATAATTTGGCCTCAGTAAAAATGTTTAATTGTCCCTGGTGTGTAGGATAGTGCTAGTGTACGGGTATCGCTGGTCAGCGTGGACTAGGGGGTCGGAAGGGCCTGTTTCCGCACTGCATCACTAAACTAAAGAAAATTAAAGATTCTTTATGGAAATGCGGGCTGAAGTATTCAAATGCGTAATGGTATCAGGACAATAACCCTGACCTAAGTCAGAAGAGTTGGTTGTTGATGTAAAGATATGAGGTGGTGACTTAATCCTGTCCTGGTCAATGGAGATGCTGGTTGACAACTTCAGGTCCCTTCACACTGATGCAGTGATCAAGAAAGTGTATCAGCATACTTATTTTCTTTGGTGAATAGGAAGATTTGGCATGGCCACGACAATTCTCTTGAAAGGATATAGAGTGCTGGAGTAACGTAGCAGGTCAGGCAGCATCTCTGGAGACCACAGAGAGGTGTAAACGTCTGAAGAAGGGTCCAACCTGAAACATTACCAATCTATGACAGACACACAATGCTGGAGTAACTCAGCATCTCTGGAGAAAAGGAATAGGTGACGTTTCGGTGAGTGACACTTCTTCAGACAGTCAGGGGAGATGAAAATGTACAGAACAAATCTGGGTCAGTGATCAAGGGAAGAAGGAGTTCACAATGGTCCAGTGTTGGCTCCACCTTTCCTTGGTCATCGGGTTTGAACCTGACCTTGGGTACTTTCTGTGTGGAGTTTGCACATTTTTCCAGTGACTGTGTGGGTTTTCTCCGGGTGCTCCTGTTTCTTCCCACACTCCAAAGATGTGCGAGTGTGTAGGTTAATTGGCTTTGGTTGTAAATTGCCCCTAGAGTGTAAGATAGTGTTAATGTATGGGGCGTTCGTGGTCAGCGCAGACTCGGTGGGCCAAATAGCCTGGTTCTGCACTGTATCTCTAAACTAAACTGGAAGCAACTTTCAGAAGTAATTTTCACACCAACTAACCTTAACTTTATCACTTTCATTATCAAAATGTCCACAACACTTGATAATTAAGCAAACAGCTTAGATAATTACTTCAAATTTGGATGGTAAAATTTCAAAAGAAATTCAAGTTCATTTGCTAAAGAGGTGATTAGGTTGCAATATATTTTTATCAACACTGCAACTGCATTAGAAATAAAGCCGTGATCAGTCTACTTTTTCCAACTTGTTCATTTTCAGTTTTCCAAGAATATGTCCAAGCCCATTAATAGTTTTACTTTACTTTTACTCGTAAAGGGTTAATTAGACATCATGAGAATGAACGCATCACCTTGCTGTTTAAGTAGACGCGTCTGGATCAAGGGACATCTTAGATTGGCCTTAGATTGACTTCCTCTGACAAATTGACATATTCTTGATTAGTACGGGTGTTAGGGGTTATTGGGAGAAGGCAGAGTATGAGAGGGAAAGATAGATCAGCCATGATTGAAAGGCAGAGTAGAGTAGATGGGCCAAAGAGCCTAATTCAGCTCCTATACCATGAATTTATAAACAAAGAAGCCAAATTGATGAATTAAGTCTAAAAATGGCCATTTCAACAGGGAGTCTGGATAGCTGCTGGGCATTTAACAGATTTGCGATGGCATGGTTATATGGTTGTTAATGTTTTTATTTGTAAAAAGGAAATTTATGTTGAAGCATCTACAGGCACAGGAGCACGGCACATCAGCTCATGAATCCTATGCCAAGCATTAAGCTAATTTTGGATAATCCCATGTGAGAAGGACAAATTGTAGGTGATATTTACAACTAGTCATTTGAAGTTTGACTAAACTAATATGGTGTCAAAGATTTGCAAGGGTAAAATAAAGTTTCAGGAGTCAATGTTTAGTTTAGTTTACCTGTAGCCCACTTCAATACTACTGATATACATATATACTCAACCCCATTTCCTAAAGTCGATGATCAGCTTTTTCATTTTTGTTGACATTGAGGGAACATTATTGTCATACATCATGTTACTAAGATGGTGTATTGATCTCCTTCTTGTACTCTGTCTCGTCATTGCTCTAAATTAGTTTAGTCTAGTTTAGAGATACGGTGCGAAACAGGCCCTTTGGCCCACCGACTCCATGCCAACCGGCGGTCCCCATACACTAGCACAATCCTACCTACTAGGGCAATTTACAATTCTTATCAAAGCCAATTAGCTTACAAACCTATACATCTTTGGAGTGTGGGGGGGAAGCCTGAGTATCTGGGGGGAAAACCCACACAGTTTCCTCTGGTTTCCTCCATCATGCCAGTTTGTAGGTCAATTGGCATGTTGTAGGGGAAAGAATAATGATGGATAATAACTGGTAAAAAGGGATGTGGATTGTGCTCATTGGTGACAGGGAACTGCAGACAAAGCCTAAAAGTAGAGACGTAGAATGCAGCAGTGACCCAAGTTTCAGGAACTTCATTGATTATGTTACAGCGTGCACCCATTGTTGTAACAGAAAATTTGATTTACTGTCAACTAAGACTTGTCTATAATCATTTTATTCTGTAATCAAGACCTAGTTTGTTGCCCAGTCAAGTCTTTCTGTAATGTGTGGAAAGGAACTGCAGATGCTGGTTTAAATTGAAGAAAGACACAAAATGCAGGAGTAACTCAGTGGGATAGGCAGCATCTCTGGAGAGAAGGAATGGGTGACACCCATTCATGTTGAGACATTTTCAAAATCTTTCTGTAACCTCCATTCCATAATCTAGAGCTAGTTTTTTTGTTGATCATATTTCGTGAATCTTGTCAGCTGAGAATGTAAAAGCTGTACGAAAGTTATGCTCAGTAGATCAGCTTTGCTGATGCGCACCAGTTTTAATGAATCGCCCGTTACTTTAAACACCAACTCCACGTGGCTTTCCAATTTGCTCCGACAGAATACAATCATTTATTTTTCCTTGCATTAAATCAAATGCGTTAATAAAAATGCACCACAATGCTCTTCTTAAATGCTCTTCTCAAGAAGAGCATTTAAGAAGAGTATTGTGGTGCATTTTTATTAACGCTTTTTATTGCAATAAATAATTTTGAAAATGTCATATGTACCACCTGTATGTGTTTCAATTTAAAAAATGAGAATAACATCATTAACCTTGTTAGAAACACAAGAACATTCTGATGCTGCAATCTTGAGTAAAACATAAAGTGCTGGAGTATGCACTGTGTCATGCAGCGTTTATGGAGGGAATGAACTGAAGAAGTGTCCTGACCTTCAAGTTTCAGATTGGGACCCTCCTGCGGACCGTCCATGGTTACCTGACCTGCTGAGTTCCTCCAGCACTTTGTGATTTGCTCGTTAAAATTGTTGAAGATATTTTCAACAGAGCAAAGTAAAGCTTCACAAAATGTAAAGAAAACCAGCCAACAGGCAGTCCTGTGGCCCCCGGTGGGGATCCCTCTACGCAGGGATTCTCCCCCTCTACATTGGGGACCTGGGATGGAGGGTATTGCACCAAGGAGTTCCCTGCAACCGGTTTATCTCGCTGTTCACAGACTCTCCAGCCGCCTGCCACTTCTGCGGGCTGGAAGAGTCTGTGTACTACGTGTTTATGGAGTGTGTGAGGCTGCAGCTACTGTTTCAATACCTAAAGGGGCTGCTCCTTGCCTTCTGGCTGCATTTTGCACCCACCATCCTCATCTTTGGACACCCTGTGCATAGGCGAGAGGGTAGGGCTGAAGATGTCCTGATTGGTTTGCTCCTGGGCCTGGCCAAGCTGGTCATCCGCGAGTCAAGGCGCCAGGCGGAAGAGGGCTGTGCCCAAGCCGGCTGCCTGCCCCTTTTCCGGGGGTACGTCCATGCCCAGGTGGAGTTAGAAAGGGACTATGTCCTGTCCACGGGCATCCTGCGGGATTTCTGGGACTGCAGGGGGTTGAATGCATCCTCAATAAGGATTGTAACATAGTTGTAGAGTAGTTTATTTAAGATATATGTTTGTATTCTATTATGGTGGTGGGTTCTGGTTTGTTTTATTGTAGTGTAAATATTATTTTTTAATAATTGAATAAATCTTTCGATAAATTTAAAAAAAAGGTGGTTCTGTGTGTGTGATATTCATTGTCCTGTGTGACTGGCAGCGATGAATTCTGTTGAAGATTGATTGCCCACGGAAAGTGTTTGTCTATTTCAAGGTGTAGGGCCTTGGCATTTAGGAATGGTTATGTGTCACATGGTTATAACTCTTTCCATTCAGTTTGGTTGTGTGTTACTGCCTTCAATAAAAGATGTTCTGCTTACAGTTGTACCTCAGTCCATTTGTTAACGCAAGCAGCAACTCGGACAAGCTCAAGGACATCAAACTGCCTTCTTGTTCAAGAAGATACATGAGGGAATAGAGCAAAGCATTTGAATTGAGAATAAAACATTTCCTGGTTTCAGCAGGGGCGGTGGTGTGCAGCAAGAATGTGTCTCAACACTTCCTCATTTCAGCATCCTCATTTCTGTCTCGGTGTGCATTTTAAAATAATCAGCCTGGTTTACTCACTTGCATCTGTAATGTGGAAGATTTAACATGACACCAAATACTCTTAACAAACTCAGCGGGTCAGGCAACATCAAAAGAATAGGTGACATTTCGGGTCCGAACCCTACTTCAGCCATCCCCTATTCCTTTTCTCCGGAGATGAAATGCTGAGGCTCTATAAGGCTCATTTGGAATATTGTGAGCAATTTTGGGCACCATATCTGAGGAAGGATGTAGTGGCTCTGGAGAGGGTCCAGAGGAGGTTTACAAGAATGATCCCAGCAATTAGTAGGTTAACCTATGATGAGCATTTGTCGGCACTGGGCCTGTGCATGTTGGAGTTTAGAAGAATGAGGGGAGCCCTCATTGAAACATACAGAATAGTGAAAGGCTTGGATAGAGTGGATGTGGACAGGATGTTTCCACTAGCGGGAGAGTTTAAGAATAGAGGCCATAGCCTCAGAATTAAAGGACGTTCTTTTAGGAAGGAGTTGAGGAGAAATTAATTTTGTCAGAGGCTGGTGAATCAGTGGAATTCTTTGTCACACAATGCTGTGGAGGCCAAGTCTGTGGATATTTTTAATGGAAGAGTTAGATAGATTCTTGCTTAGTATGGGTGTCAGAGGTTATGGGGAGATGGCAGATAGAATAGCCATGATTGAATGATGGAGACTTGATGGGCTGAATGGCCTTCTACTCCTATCCCTAATGACCTTATGACCTTATGCTGCCGGAAACGCTCAGTTACTCCAGCATTTTGTGTCTATCTTTGATATAAACCTGCATCTGCAGTTCATTCCTGCACTCTTAGCAAAGCTTTACAGATGTAATGTAGAAAGTAGACACAATGTGCTGGAGTAACTCAGATGGTTAGGCAGCATCTCTGGAGAAAAAGGATGGCTGACGTTTCGGGATGGAACACTTCTTCAGGCCTGCAGTCTGAATAAGGGTCCCAACCTGAAATGGCACCCATTCTTTTTCTCCAGAGATGTTGCCTGACCTGAGTTATTCCAGCACATTGTGTCTACCTTTGGTGTAAACCAGCATATGCAATTCTTTGGGTCTACTGTAGAAAGTATCCTGACTGATTGTACCATGGCTTCTTAAGCCAAATTCCCAGCACAGCAATACAAGAGGCTGCAGAGAGTGGAAGACTCGACCCGGTCCATCATGGACACATCCCTCCTCACCATTGAAAGCATCTACATGATGAGCCACCTCAAGAAGGTGGCATCCATCATCAAGGATCCCCACCATCCAGCACAGGTACACCATCTGTACACCATCTGTACAGAAGCCCCACATCACCAGGCTCAGAAACGGCTGCTTTACTACAACCATCAGGTTTTTGAACCGACCCACACAACCCCAAATGTGTAGGAAGGAACTGCAGATGCTGGTTTATACTGAAAATAGACACTAAATACTGGAGTAACTCAGTGGTTAGGCAGTATCTCCAGAGAAAAGGAATAGGTGACGTATCGGGTCAGAACCTGTCTTCAGATTTCTTACCCTCTGAGTTATTCTCGAATTTTGTGTCTATCTTCTGCACAACCCAAATCCTACCTTGATGAGGAGGACCCGCAGACACCTCTTGCACTACCATGGCATTTTCTATTTGTTTTTTGTACAAATATCTTGTTTTTGCTGTTTTTCTCTATTTGTTGGCTTTGCAAAATTTGTGTAATTTATTTATAATTTATGCTTAATTTACATTTCTTGTGTTTGGCCGAGTCTACATTTGGCTGTGCTGCTGCAAAAAAAAAAGATTTTCATTGTACGTGTACTCCACTGCGCTTGTGCTTATATAAATGCATGACTGGGTACCATTTTTCCCGAAAGGTCAATCCTACGTTACATTCCTCCTCCTTTATTCTCTGCAGCCTAGTCCATAGCATTTAATTGCCATATGCACTGAAAATGAAATTATGAAATTTTTACTTCCTCCAGATTACCAGTCTGAAATCACAGTACTTATAGATAACATAATAATCAAAATAAAGTTCAATAAATTAAAAAAATATATATTAATGCAAAACAAAAACCCAAAGATCCCAGTGCAACCAAGATTGTTCATAGTTTGCAGATTAGTTGGTATGTGTGGTGTTCAAGAACCTGATGATTGTTGGGAAGAAACTGTTTCTGAACCTGGATGTCACAGTTTTCTGACTCCTGTACCACCTTCCCGATGGCAGGAGGGAAATGAGAGCATGGCCAGGGTGGTGTGGGTCCTTGTTAGCTGTCTTGTTGAGGCAGCGTCTCCTGTAGATCCCTTTGACGGTGGAGAGGTCAGTACCCGAGATGGAGTGGGCAGTGTTCCTTCAACACTGGGTTGTAATATCCTTCACTCCTGAGCGTTCGATTTGTTGAACCAGGTCGTGATGCACCCAGTCAATATGCACTCTACCGGAGAAGTGGTAGAAGTTCAAGGTAAACAAAAATGCTGGAGAAACTCAGCGGGTGAGGCAGCATCTATGGACAAAAATGCTGGAGACACTCAGCAGGTGAGGCAGCATCTATGGGCAAAAATGCTGGAGACACTCAGCGGGTGAGGCAGCATCTATGGACAAAAATGCTGGAGAAACTCAGTGAGTGAGTTCAAGAGAGTATTCATCAACAACCCTATAAATTATAAACTTATTCTCCATCTTTCTCTCTCTTACTTTCTCTCTCTCAAACACATGTCCATCAAAATGCTACCTAGCTATATTAAATTGTAAATAGCGCCTACATGATATTCTTGCATGTTTCATTCAATTTAGAATTAGGATACAGCATGGAAAAAGATAACTTTTGAACCTTAAACATTTGCTCTACTTTTTTCTCCACTGTTGAATTCTGAACTGATTAGTGCTTTAAGTATCTCCTGATTTTATTACTTAAAATATCTCCTTCATTTCTACGCTGGTTTGACAAATTTTTAGTTTAGCTTAGCGATACAGCATGGAAACAGCCCTTCAGCCCACTGAGTCCACGCTGACCAGCAATCCCCTAACACTATCCTACACACACAAGGGACAATTTATAATTTTATCGAAGTCAATTAGCCTACAAACCTGTATGTCATTGGAGTGTGGGAGGAAATCAAAACTCCCAGAGAAAACCCATGCAGGTCACAGGGAGAACGTACAAACGCTGTACGAACGGCACCTGTAGACAGAATCGAACCCGGGTCTCTGGCTCTGTAAGGCCATAACTCTACCTGTGTGCCACGATGCCGCCACCACATCAGAAGCAGAAAAACTCCAGTGTACAACACAACTGTTGTCTAATTCTCTTTGGATCATGAAATCTGATGTTTTACTTTACAAATTGAGTTACATTAGCATTGAATTGCAGTATGAAACTTGATATGCTTTCATTGTTAGGAGTTTCCATTAAGTAGTCATTTGTATCCCAACATGGGAAACTATAATTAGGCAACCTTTTCTTCAGATAAGGTTCCATGGCCAACAATTCTACTCAGGAAGCCTTTAGTTACTTAGCTGGTGACTAAAACAAGTAATTTGAGATGGACCCAAGGGACTGTTTCCCTGCTGTATTGTTCTCTGACTAACCCAAACTTTACTTTGTAATCACAAGGTGTTGACCCTCAATGATAAGCAGAGGTTGGACGGTGAAGATTTCCAGAGGTTCCTTATCATACAGACCGCACTGCTTGAAAGGTTAGGACAGTGAAGTAAATAACTTAGTGCGGTACAGTGACGCGGCAGTAAAGTTGCTGTCTTACAGCGGCAGAAACCCTGGTTCGATCCTGACTACGGGTGCTGTCTATGCAGAGTTTGTACGTTCTCCCTGTGACCGTGTTCATTTTTTATGGATACTTCCACATTCCAAAGATGTGCGGGTCTGGAGTTTAATTGGCTTCTGCATATTGTTCCTAGTGTACATCGCTGGTCAGCATGGACTCAGTGAACCAAATGGCCGGCTTCCACACTGTTTGTCTAAAGTAAACTAAATTAAACTTTCAAATAGGAATTGGATAAACGCTTGAAGGAATGGTGCAAGGCCATGGAATGAAGAACAAGTGTGGGGATTTACCCCGGGTGTAATCATGAACAGTTTTTCCGCTGACTGGATAGCAACAAGAGCTTTTCACTGTACCTCGGTGCATGTGGCAATAAAATGAATTCAATTAAACTATCACTTGTTGATCTGCACATTAACAACAAAAACACATGAAACTGGCCCTTTGGCCCTCTCATTTCACGACAACCATCGTTGACACTAGTTCTAGCTTACCCCACATTCGCATCCACTAGGGGTAATATACAGAGGCTAATTAACCTACAAACGCAAACATCTTTGGGATGTGGGAGGAAACTGGAGCACTTAAGGAAACATACATGGTCACAGGGAGAACGTGTAAACACGTTCAGGATCAAACACGGGCCTCTGGTACTGTATAGTAGCAGCTCTACCAACTGCATGACTGTGTTTCCTAAATGGAGAAATAGTTTGAAAGTGAAAGTAGAAAAAAAGAACTGTAGATGCTGCTTTATACCAAAAACAGATACAAAGTGCTGGAGTAACTTAGCAGGTCAGGCAGCATTTCCGGAGGAAAAGGATAAGTGCCGTTTTGAGTCCGAAGATGGGTCCCAAACCAAAACGTCTCCTATCCTTTCTCTCCAGAGATGCTGCCTGACCCACTGTGTTTGGTGGCACAGTAGCACAGCAGTTAAGTCCCCTAGTTCGATCCTGACTATGGGCACTGTCTGTATGGAGTTGGTACGTTCTCCTTGTAACAGTGTGGGTTTTCTCCGTGTGCTCTGGTTTCCTCCACACTCTAAAGACGAACAGGTTTGTAGTTTAATTGGCTTTGCTAAAATTGTAAATTGGCCCTGGTGTACAGGCTAGTGTTAGTGTGCAGGATGATCACTGGTCAGTGCTGACTCGGTGGGCCGAATGGCTTGTTTTTGTGCTGTATCTCTAAAGTCTAAAGTTTGTGTCTATCTTTGGTTTGAAAGAGAGATGTACGGGACTCAATGAAAGTTGGAGATGGTTGAAATTGCACTAAACTCTGGTTTGAGGGGGGCCCAGAATAATAGTAGCATCGAGAGACAACAAAAGCACGGATGATATATAGGCCTGTCTTACAACCATTTATTTTTACTATCAGATGTGTACAGTAAACATTTTTGAAAGCTTGTGTTAGCTTTTACATCTTTATTGTGTCACATCAGTAACTGAGTTAATTAAAAATAAAAGCCACTGTTGATGCTGCAAATATCATTAAGAGTATTAACAAAGGAATTTGTAATGTGCTTCCAAAGCAAAAATTCATAAATCATAATTAATATAACTTATGACCATGAAACAAATGAGAATATCAAGGAGATGCTAATGGGTTATTTTGTTAACTATACTGTCAAATTTTTTTGTCAATTACAAGAGTTCTTGTTGTCGCAGAAATTACCGCAGAAATACCGGTTCACCGTGAATTGAAATACTGTTGCTCAATTAAAATTAACCCTCAGATTACCTACAGGGAAGTCCATGATAAACTTTGGGACTAAACAGGCATTGGTGAGTCTGGAGTTTGGATCATTGAGATTACCTTGTCCATATCCCATATGGGTTGTGAAGGGACAAGAAACTTCAGATGCTGGAATCTGGAGTCATACAGCGTGGAAACAAGTTCTTCGGCTCAACTTGCCCACACTGATCGCATGTCCTATCTACACTAGTCCCATCTCCCTGTGTTTGGCCCATGTTCCTATAAAGCTATCCTATCCATGTACCTATCTAAATGTACATGATTTTTTTACATTTACATATGTAAATGTGAATGTAACATGGGCTTTACATTTACACATTGTAAATTTACCATTACACGCTGTGTAAATTGTGTAATTACAATTAAACATTGTAATAGCACCTGCCTCAACTTCCTCCTCTGGCAACGCGTTTCATACGCTCACCACCTTTTGTGTAAAAATGTCACCCCTCACTCCCTCAGGTTCCTATACCCTTTCATCTCCCTACCCCCCCCCCCCCCCCCCCCCCCCCCCCCCCCCCCCCCCCCCCCCCCCCCCCCCCCCCCTCACCTTAAACCTATGTCCTCTGGTTCTCATTTCCCATACTCTGGGCAAGAGACTCTGTGAGTTTACCCAATCTATTCCTCTTATGATTTTATATCTTCAATCTTTGATTTTTTTCCCCCAAGTGTGATCTCTCTTGTGGTTTGTATATCCCAGTATATTGTGAGCATCCAAAATACTTCTAAATTAACTTTTAAATCGGGCTCTGGGCAACAGAAGGTAATTTAGTTTAGAGATTCAGCATGGAAACAGGCCCCACAGCACACCGAGTCCATGCTGGCCATTGTTTACCGCTTCATACTTGTTGTATGTTATCCCAGTTCCTCATCCACTCCATTCACAATCGGGGTGATTCACAGAGGCCAATTAAACTACAAACCCGCACAGGTGTTTGTGATGTGGGAGGAAACTGAAGCACCCGGAGGAAACCCACACGGTCATAGGGAGAACGTGCAAACTCTACATAGACATTACCTGAGGTCAGGATCAGCTACCAGCTATGCTACTGTGTCACCCCCATAGATGCAAGTAACTGCAGCTGCTAGTTTGCAAAAGAAGACAGAATGCAGGTCATAACTGCCTGACCCACTGCATTACTCCGGCACTTTAGGCCTGTTTATTTGCTATATAATAGTAAGATTAAATGAGAACTTACCAGTTTGAAGTTTGATCTGTATTTTATGAGGAGTTACGATGAGGGATTACGTGAAGAACCCCGTACAGCCATTGGTGTGTCAATCTTCAAAGCAGCGGAGTGAAATCACAGGTAATAATGACTGAAGTATAATAGTAAGGTAACAGAGACTAGAACTACCAGATGATATTTATGAGGGTTGGGAGCAGAGGGCACGTAATCCCTCATCGTAACTCCTCATAAAATAAAGATCAAACTTCAAACTGGCAAGTTCTCATTTAATCTTACTATTTTACTTCAGAGTCACGTGAATGACTACGTGAAGATTTCAAAGCTCTGTGATTTCATGCCGCAGACCCAAATCCGGCATTCACACTGCATTGATTTACTCAAAAGTCGTTAAATAATCAATAATGCATCAATCAGAGCATTGTCAAATAAATAACCGTTTATTTACAAACGAAACAATAACAACCTCTAACTCAGGGGGAAACTATAACAGAACTCAAAACAGAATCAGCAAACACCCCTAGCCTTGTAATCGGCTTATGATAAAATTTTTGGAAGGTCAGCTCACTGGACCATCCTGCGGCTGCGAGGATATGGTCTATTGGCAAGTCCATCTCCCTTTCCGCGGAAGTTGATGCCGCCCTGGTGGAATGAGATTTGAATTTATCAGTATCAATCCCAGCACTTCCCAGAATCTGCTTGAGCCACCTTGAAATTGTTTGCACCGACACCTTACTGTGTGGTTTTTTGTGGCTAATAAATAATGCAGACTCTGTTCCTCGTAGGACTCTGGTAGCCTCAATGTAATGAGAGAAATGTGATACTACACACAGGCGAGCATCTGTGGGGTATGCTGAAAACACAATCTTGCATCCTGTCATGCCTATTCTACTATGTTTGAGCAGATCATAGACATAAAAAATAATGGCATCTGACGATACCTGCATTCTGTCTAGCTGTAGCTTTTGCAATGTTTGCACACGTTGGGCTGATACCAACACCATAAGCCTGACCACCTTCATGGTTAGTTTGACTAGAGATAAGCTTGCAACAGGAGTCCAGTGGCGAAGAAGCATAAGGACTTCGCTCACATTCCAAATACTCGCATACCTGGGTTTAGGAGGATTAGAATTGGAAACTCCCTTCTTAAATCGAGAAACTAACGGATGTATCCCTACTGAATGTAACTCTGAACTCATGGGTAAATAAGAAGACAGAGCACTTCTGACTGTATTAATCGCACTTTAGCTTAATTTTTGATCAAAATCAAGAGTGGACAAGAACTCCAGTACGTCTGGGATGCCTGCAGTTTGATATGAGATATTCTGCTGTAGACAGAATACCTCCCACTTCCTTATCGAGGTGATGTACTGCTTCTGAGTACTATCCCTGCAGGACGACATGGGAACATCCACGGTACAATCAGACTGTCCTCTCCCCAGGTATGGCCTCCTTAAAATCTGCAAATTAACAGATCAATATGATCATGTAAAGTATGTTGATCGCCAGTTACTGGATTTACCAGTAGCTTTTTATGTTGGGGAAATAATCATGTGAGGCTGACTAGCCATTTGAAATACGAGAGGGAACCTTGGTTGTGTAGGCCAATCTGGCATACCAATACTCCTGAAGCAGAGTTTTGCTTGATTTTTTTGCAAGCATCGACTGATGAGACAGAATGGTGGAAATGCATATACAAACATTCCTCCCCAATGCAGCTAAAATGCATCCACAGCTGCTGCACCAGGATCTGGTTCCCATGAAACATATCTGGGCAACTGATGGTTTAGTCCAGATGCAAACAAATCACTATCTGGCATTCCATACTGAGCAACCACTTGATTAAATATGTCCTGATTTAACATCCATTCTATGTTATCATTGAATTGGCATGAGCTAATGTCAGCTACAGTGTTGAATCTACCTGGTAAATATATTACTGAAAACCAGATATTTTGGTCAATGCACCAGCCCCAGATCTGATTAGCAAGTCTATCACAAGACTGTGACTTGACTCCACCCATGTGGTTTAAATATGCCACTGCTGTAGTGTTATCAATCTGAACCTGCACATGCAAGTCACTCCTGGCAGAGCAATAAGATTTAAGCCCATACCAGGTTCCCAAAAGCTCTAAATAATTGATCCCTCTTAATTGAAGAAGGGATGTCTCATCAGTATTCCATCTGCCTCCACAACTGGAAGACATATCTGTAGCACTCCAACCCAGCACACTGACATCTGTCTGTAATATTATGGAAGGTGGTTCAACCAAAACCTCCCTGGAGCTTTTGAACATTTATGATCCACACATTGAATGTCTGAAATTGCCCCAGCTGCAATTGCATTTAGCGCCTATCAAATTATGAACCATGATGTGTCCCTCGGTGCCTGTTTTTCTTTTGCTCGTTGTAAATTGTGGACTAATGCAGAGGTCCAAACTGCACACTGGAAAAGCAGCCACCAATTTACCAATTAAACTGGCTTAATTGTAATCACAAACAAGTTCACAAACAAGTTTATCCTAATTAAACTGCTTGCCAATTGTCCTAGGCAAAGTTCACTAACATGTGATTTGATTAAATAATGGTTAAAAGCCCAAATAATCATATGATTTGAAACCGGTTTCTGTTTTCCCAACAATATTTAAATATCTTCTAATATAGGCCATTACCACATGCCTCCTGAGCTCTAGAACAGGTGTTTTAAACAATTTGGTAAATTAATGAGGGTTTGGTAGGAAAAGTTTCCATTTTGAAATGCCCTTATAGCAAACAAAGGAGTTCCAGTTCCTCAGGTCCCAGGCATGATTCTACATCCCCCAGTCTTTTTAGACTAGGAAAAATACTTTAGACACACAATCTGACATTTTGATAGAAACTGAACTTTATCAATAACCCCATTTTTGTGTAATGTGTTAAGTTCTGCTTGTATGAGCACATTCTCTTCTTCTGATAATATATAGTTTCTGACTGTGGAATCATGCTGATTAGGTGGACACACCAGTAGAGTAAAATTCATTTTTAATACCCCTATTATAATACTTTGCCTCACGTATAAATGAAATTGATTATGATGTTAACACTTCATTTTCTTTAAGAGGAAAATTTTCTCACCTGCATATGTCCTGGCTAGCCCTTGTTACCCTCTCAGCCCTTTGTACGGAAAGGCATCCTTCCCTCTCCACACCTGTGGCAGGCTGCCAGCTCCGAGAGTTTGTGAAGCTTGAGGTGGATGGTCCCTTCCCCACATCCGTAATGGTACCCTGTCCGGTAAGGAAAAAACCCTCATTTCATAGTTTGCCATCCAGCTTGATGAGGCCCATAGTTTTAGGCGATCCTCATGGAGTTCTTTAACTGCTTGGCGAGATCTCCGGCAAATAAAAAGAAGGGGATTAGTCTGTGCAGTTTAGGCAGTTTACACAATGATGCCAGAGAATTAGGATTAATAACTGGCCGAATAAAGCAACTTCGTCTTATATTGTTAATTTTTTTTCAAAATAGGCCACTACACAGAAGTCCCAGTGCATACTTGGTGAGCTTCTGACTTATGCCCTTGTCTCTACTTGTTAATAGCAAATGCCGTAAGCCTCTGCTGAAAGTAATTTCAATACCTTTTGAAAATTAATTAATATCATGTGATCTTGCTGACATACCTCAAACTGGTTGTCCATATAGATGGTTTAAACCACGGTGATACCTTTTAGGTAATAAACCGCAATGATTAGGGGCTTCATACTTTTTTATAGCCCGCCTCATCCATTGACCAATTCTTCTTGAGCTGTGTGAGAGCTGTGTTATTTTGGATGGCTGGATGCCCAAATTCTTTCCCCACCAACGGCTCTCCTGGCCTTCTTTGTCTGACTGTCAAATTGTCTGCTATATTTCGGATATGACTTCAAGTTCCACTACCTTGTTGGTCTCCCATGCCGCTGATTTGGTAACAAACTGCTGCTTAAATGTGTTATACACCGGTAAAATAACCTCTCCTCCTCAAAAGTTGGGTTATTCTTGCAGCCCTATTATAGGCGCAGCTAGCCACAGAACTCTCCACTTAGCCTGGCTTGTGGGCATCCCTTCTCCTCCTCACGGAGTTCGTCCCCCTGTCGAGCATTTCTGTAATTATAGACCTCGACCTCCTATGGAGAGGTGAGCCCGTGAGCAAAACGGTCCTCCCTTTTGAGGATAAAACCTCTTAGGCCCGCTCTGGACCATGGGGCCTATTTGATTAGCAGTAGCCTTTCGGCCCTACCGGCATGGTGACGCTGCTACAGGTTACGCTGCAGGTGGGTCGGTGTCACTAGCTCCATTGCTGGCGTCAGACTTGGTGTCAGGCGGGCATCGCTAACAGTAATACTATCCGGTTCTCGTCCCGTTTCCCTGTGTATCGCCTCGCTGACACCTTCTTCACCTTTCTGTATACATTTTATGGTGATACTACGCTGAAACAGAAAATGAATGCAAGAAAAGTTTGAAACTTACCTTGTTGTTTTTTATGTAATATTATACTGAATTATATAGCCTTTGTGTTGCTTATTTCTGGTGTTTACGAATATATTGTTTAGAGATCTGTTGGAAGGTGGCGGACGGCGTGTTTAAAACCAAAGATAGTACAAAAAGAATGGAGTAACTCGTGGGTCCCAGACAGCATCTCTGGGAAGAAAAGGAATCGTGACTGAAATTGAGAGGAGTAGGAAACTAGATATATGAAAAGGAACAAGAAACAAATGAAATAGTATAAGGCCTTTAGTTTCCCTCTCAAATGCCTCACCAGCTGAAGAAGGGTCTCGACCCGAAACACCACCTATTCCTTTTCTCCAGAGATGCTGCGTGACCCGCTGAGAATATCTAGCATTTGTGACTATATTTACAGAACTTTATGCTGCTGCAAGTAAGAATGTCATTGATCCTGTATCTGGACATATACAATAAAACAAAACACTCTGGACTTTTCACTCTGGGGCATTGACGAGTTTGGGGGGGTTTTATTTAAGGGCTGTTTCCATGCGAATGATTCTATACTCTACAACGATGCAGTGACACCCTTGCTATTTTGTTATGTCAGCCATGATCACAATTGAATGAGGTGCTGCTCTAAGGGCAGAATGGCCTACCTCCTGCACCTATTGTCTATGTCTTTGTCTATGGTCCTATTGTTATGGGGGTGGTGCGCTCCAGAGTTTTGATGTGTGCGAAACTGGGGGGTGTGGATAGAATATGGAGGAAGGAGGAATTTTTTACTGAAAATTGAACAATAGCTCATTCAGCTTTGACCCTCCCACTCCTCTGTCTCACACACCATGGGGAATCAGTCTAATTATTTCACAATCATAAAGACTTCAAAGAAAACAGATGTTTAAGGGGAAGAAACATTGTCTGAGTCAAAGATCCTGCTACGCTACAGGAGGGAGAAAGCATTCCCACATTCAAGAATGAAAGCAGAATGACTGTACGCTTCAAGTAATTGTGGCCCAAAGTGAGAGGTTATAAATTGTTTGTCATTCCAAAACAAATGCAATTCAACTCAAAAAAAATAAATCAATGTAGATTTTTCTTCTCGTATCTGTTTCACTTGTTATTTTTACAATCAAAACTGTGGAATAGGAAACAAAATTACTCAAAAAATGGATCACACCGATAGGCTCAGTCACTCCATCGAAATTGTTTGCATTCCTTAATGTCCATGAATTTGCCATTGTTCTCTATATTTTTCAAATGCATCACATTTTGTCAAACAACAGTTATTTTAAGAAATAGAGATTCAGAAATTAGACCAGGCAGCCACAGATTTATCAGAAACGGAATATATTGAAAATGCACTTTGCATAGAATAAAATATGAAGATGATTCTTGTGCAGTTAGTCATAATCATACAGCATGGAAACAGATTCTTTGGCCCAACTTCCCCATGCCAACCAAGATGCCCTATGTCCCATCCCACCAAACCTACAGCATTTTGTCCATATCCTTCTAAACGTTTCCCATCCATGACCCTATCCAAATGTCTTTATTCCAAGGAATAAAGACCTACTGCCCAACCTCTCAATAGACAATAGGTGCAGGAGTACAACTCCCTGTGAGAAAAAGTGTTTCCCCTTCTCCGTTCTAAATAGCTTATCCCTTATTCTTAACCTGTGGCACCTGGTTCTGGACTCCTCCAACATCGGGAACATGTTTCCTGCCTCTAGCATGTCCAAGCCATTAACAATCTTGTATGTTTCAATAAGATCCCCTCTCATCTTTCTAAACTCCAGAGTTTACAAGCCCAGCCGCTCCATTCTCTCAGCATATGACAGTCCCGCCATCCCGGGAATTAACCCTGTGAACCTACGCTGCATTCCCTCAATAGCAAGAATGTCCTTCCTCAAAATAGGGGACCAAAACTGCACACAATACTCCAGGTGTGGTTTCACTAGGGCTCTGTACAACTGCAGAAGGACTTGTAGCTCAAGCCCTGAAGTCACTGCACCCGTTCCAGTTTCACAACATATTTCCAATAACATAGCAAACAAACTGCACATAATACACTCAAATGTGGCCACACCAACGTCTAATTAACTGCGTCCTAGTCTGAAGTTATATTTGAATGAAAGAAAAGGTATGGCAACAGGCCCTCAAGCACACCATCTTCACACTGATCCATCAGATCACTCCCGTTCACTGTAGATCTATGTTGTCCCCACTTTTCACACCCACTCCCTACACACTAGAGTCAATTATATATGAAACCAATTAACCTACAAACCTGCCCGTCTTTGAATGTGTGTCGTGGGTGGGGGGGTGGGGTGGGGGGAGGGGGGGGGAAACTGAGCACCCTGTGAAAATGCACACGCTCTTGGGGAGAATGTGCAAACTCCATGCAGATGGCAAAAACTGAGGTCAGGATCGAACCCGGGTCCTCAGGTGGAGTGAGCAAGCAGCTGTGGAATTTGTGACTAAAGGCCACTGTGCTGTCCCATTGTGTATTGAATGACTGATTGAACTGATCATTGCTGATCCCCCTCTGTTATCTTCATCGAGCCTGGCTGCTCCCAAACAAGGGCAGGCCAACATAAGAGTTTCTGCAAGAGACACAAGGTTTGAAGGTCTCAAGACATTGTAAAGATAGCTCCTCGCCAAATTTCCTCAAAGTCCCAACCAGCATTAGGGGCTGCTTGCACACACCTGAAGTCACATAATTAACTCCTGTAACGAGATTCTGCTTTCTGCCACTCAGAAAACCACAAGACCTGGGTTTAATGAAGAAATGTCCCGGGAGATCAAGGAGCTAATTAACCAGACACAAGTAGTTCTTGGATAGAAAACCACACTCCAAGGAAAAAGAGGCCAGCACAAAGGAACTGAGAGCTAAGAACACATAGAATCTTCGAACCTAAACAACAGAATGGGTGGAAAAAGTGCATAAGTCTTCAACAACTTCACTGCTAACAATCAAAAAGTAGATACAAGGAACTGCAATGTGATATACACAAAGGGCACAAAGTGCTGGAGTAACACAGCAGGTCTGGCAGCCTTCTTTGGAGAAAAACATGGTTAGGTGAATGTTTTGGGCGTGACCCTTACTGTCAACTGCAAACTATACACGGATTCTACAGGACTAATCAAACCATTTACTGCGTAACACGGACCACTGCATCAAGAATGGAGGATAAATCAATAGGAGGTAGAATCTCACTCACATTAGCAGCTTAGTTCAAGTTCAGTTACATAAATTGTCACATGCATCAAATTGGGAACAGTGAGAATTTAGTACCATACAGCCATAACAAAATAAAAAGGAACACAAATACACAATAGAGTTTCACATGTACATCCCCAACACATCCGAGAATCAAAGTTTTCCCCACTGTAGGGAAGGCAATAAATTAAGTCATCTCATCTTGTTTCACCAGTGGATTGTGCCCCCCTACCCCCACATAAAATAAAAGACTAGAAACTATTTAGAAATACATGCTTTTGGACATACTAAATAACAACAAGGGGGAAAGGACATCGTCTCTGCGTCGAGGCGCACCACTTGACTGGTGCCTAGTTTAGAGATACAGCGAAAAACTGGTCCCCATTGGCCCACCGATGTCGACCAAGCGACCCCACTACTAAGACTATCTTAACCAAACACCAGGGATAATTTAAGAGACTCCATAGCAAGTCCCCCCGTGGAGAAACATAAAAAACTATTATATCATACAGCTCCAGTAGTTAGGATCGAATCGTTGTCACTGGTGCTTGTAAGGCAGACAGCGCTACGCGAGCTCGCAGCACCCAGACAGGCCAACTTCACAATATCACATCCACAGCTAGGAATTTATGAAACACCTTATGGAAAACACGGACACTGGATACTTGTGCCAATCTTCAGGGAAGAAGATTGTCCAATTGTGGTACTTACAGAAGGATTTATTCACCTCAACTATCTGCCTTGCCTTAAGTAAAGTCTACTCACCCACTTCCTTCCCAATGGCACCCAAATATCGCAATGGAAGTCAAAGGATACATGGTAGAATAATCTCTTCTTCCCCTCTCCCAACAAGCACGTTGCACAGAAAGGTGAAACACATACGTCTCCAATTCCAGGACATTTTACTTCCCAGCTGCCAGCTTTCATCCCCCCCCCTCCTTCAACAAGGGCAACACCTAATACCACCAACTAGATAGATGATCGGTTCCCTGATCTAACCAATCTTGAGACAATTGGAGACTATCTAATAAAATATTGGGACATATTTCTTATTTCTTTATTAAATATAAAAATAATAAACTGGACTACTGGAACTGTTATCTTGAGCACAATAGTTACCCTTCTGTATCTATCTGAACTGCGGATGATTTTAAACTGTACTCGGTAGACAACAATTAATATACTAAACTAACTAAACTAGACAAATCAACTCATAAACTAAACGGTACAAAGTCACAATGCAGAAGCAGCAAGATTTTCTTGGACCATCATAGAAGGCTAATCAATGAGAGATGTGATGGAATTACTTTCACAAATTGCTTAGCTGCCCCTAGAAACTGTCCTTCATCTTATCAATGCAAGGTGTGTGACGGCAGTCCAAACTGTAAGAAATTGAACCTTCAACCAAGTTTCACACACAAGAGACTTATTGGTAGTCATTTTGGAAAAAAATAAAGGGGAAATAGGGTCCATTTGGCCAATCGATCACCTCCGCCAATTCATCATGGCCGGGAGATGCCTCCCAATCCCATTTTTTTTTTTTTTTTCGCTTGCCCTTTCTTTTCCCCATATCACCCTTGACAACCTGTTCTCTGATCAAGAAGAACTTCCATCATCTGCTGCACTTAAAAATACTGCCTGATACAAATTGAAACTTAGGTCCTCCACAGCCCTCTGTAGCAAATTGAGTTTCCACTGATTAACTAACCCAAATCACTAAAGAAGTTTCTCCTCATCCCTTTCTAAAAGAGGCTTTAATTTCTGAAACCATGACCTCTGGTCCTACGCTCTCCCTCCAGTGGAAACATTTTTTCCACATCCATCTCTATCTCCTGCCTTACATTTATTGTGTAAGTTTATGAGGTCCCCCTCAACAAACCATCTAAACTCATCAGCGAGTAAATAGTCCCAGTTTTTGTGTCAAACGTCTCATCATATGCTAACCCATCATACTTGAATCTTCCACTGACAGGTTCAACAAACCAATCTTGTCATGCGCAGAACAATGTCAGAGGCAAGTCTACATCACCCGCAACACCTTCTCAGTCTTTCTTCTCGCAGCAAATCATCCAAATGCCTCAGCTCAGGCTCCTTCTGAAGTGGAAACTAATTCATCAGTAAGATCCACGTAAGTGTCGTCGCAGACTAACACAGAATGGCTCTGCAATTTGTCCAGTTGTCCGCTGTACTGTATGAAGATAAGAGAATGACAGTCCTTCTCACATAGAATAAGACACAAATAATTGCTGGAAAGTAACACAGTTGGATAGGCAACACAAATTCAGGCTGAGGAAGGTTGGACCTGAGAACATATGCCCTATTCCTTTTCTCGTGTGACGCGCGCCCTGGTTACTGAGTACGTCCAGCACTTTGTGTGTCAATCAGCTTTGTATAAACCAGCCATTGCGTTCCTTCCTACCACAGCCCTTACGTCATTGTTCTGCCAGGGTATGCCCCACCCATGCTTAGAATGGATGATGTGGCTTACTTCAGATTGGAAGAATCTGGCCCTCAAATTGGATACAAAAGCTAATGGCAAGACCCCGGAAGAACGAAGGGATGTCACATCTTGTATGCAGCTTCCAGATTGATGTACTCATTGAGGCATCTTTGCCTTGATTGATCGACCAGGTCGAGTCGATCGACTGATTGATTGGGAGATACAAGCATGGCAACAGGCCCTGTCAGCTCACCAGAGCTCCATGTCACCCATTGCAATGGTTCAAATGTTTCTCATCCACTCTCTACCACACACACACGAGTGGCAAATCCACAAAGTGGTCAATTAACCTACAAACCCAACACACGTCTTTGGGATAAGGGAGGAAACTGGAAGGAGCGCTCCGGAGGAAATCTAAATGAAAAATCCTTGTATGTAGTGAGTGGATGTACTCGTGGGATAACATAGAACTAATCAATGACTCGGTGGGCCAAAGGGCTTGCATCTCCATTCTGCATCTCGAAGGTAAATACTCACGCTCCAAGTGTGTTTACATTTAGTGTTTCCATTATAATGGAAAAGGGTTCAATCCATTCCCGATCAACAGTTCCTGGGATTTTGCCATGCGCTTGTCATAGAGCCATACAGTGTGGAAACCAGCACTTCAGCCCAAATTGTCCACGTCGACCAACATGCCCCATCTACACTAGTCCCACCTACCTGTATTAGGCCCACATCCCTCTAAACCTATCCTATGTATGTGATAATTGCTCGTTTCTAAGCTTCCTTCCAGTCTAGTTTCAGTAAAATCACTGAATCAAGCACTTGAATCAACTAAATTTTATTTTACCAAAAGCGTGTCACAGATCACACACTGTACCTATCCCACCGCGGGTTCGATCCTTGCGTCTGCCAGTTCAAGCCCTCTAGGCCTCGCTCAGACAGAGGCACTCCAGAAGAGTACGCGGTCCTGAGCGCTCTTCCAGAAGATCGACGCTGAGCCTCGTGGTCGCGGACTTTTATAGGTCCCGGGACCTCAAGGGCCGAACCACATGGGGGTGGTCTCTTAATCACCCAATAACAGATATCGATTAACCCCATACATAACAGGCATTTCCCTAACCCAATGATACAACAGTTGATACATTGTATGCGAAACGGATGAAGTCAACTTGGAAACATTTACCATGATTAACAGAAAACTCAGACAAGGCTCAACATCTCATCCAATCAACACTTAGCAAAGTCAGACTTTGCAACATTATTTACAACTATTTACAAGTTGTATGTCTGGTTTGCAGCCATCCAATCCATTCTATGCATTTTGCACCAGATTGACAGGGTTTGCAGGGCTTCCCATTCTTTGCTTGCAGATGGTATCTAAGCTCCAGATACTCTGGCACATCTTCGCAGCCTGTCCAAGCACTGCAGAGAGTAATTCCAATTTGACCAAATCTCCCAGCAACCCTGAAACTTAACCTCATTTTGAAGACCAAGCTGGTCCAATTTAGCCAGGATTAACATATGTACCTGTCCAAATGTTTTTTTTAAACAATGTGGTCATACCTGCCTCAACTACCTCCTCCAGCAGTTCGATCCATATACCTACCACCCGTTGTGTAAAAAACGTTGTCCCTCAAGTTCCTATTAAATCTTTTCTCCCCTCACCTTAAACCTATGTCCTCTGGTTCTTGGTTCGCCAACTCTCGGTAAAAGACTCAGTGCATTTACCCAATCTATTCCATAGTGGTAAATAGCAGATGCTTGCACTAACCTGCCACTCACAGTCAGTCCAAAATAATGAGACAGAACCACAGAAGAACGGAGGGCATCGTTGGAGCTGGTTTTGTTACCTCATTAACTTCAGCTAATGCTTCACCAACCGAAACTTTAATGTGTGGCTTTGGCGCTGTGCATCAGCAGGACCCATGGGGTGTGATTAATGTCCTAGTTGTGATGCTGACCATAATTCAGTCTCAGGGCTGTCACGGATGATGCATCGGGTCTGCCCACTCCAGGGAACTGAGTCAAGTCCCAAGTCCTTGTAATGTTTCCTTGGAATCATCCCTTCATCCGTCACATTTCCAAAAGCCAGATAATAAGTTTTTAGCTCGAAGTCTGTGCATTCAGCAAAAAAAAAGATGCCGCCCTTATTTACCATTTTGCAGTTGACTTTTTTCTATCCCTGCATCTTGCACAAAGAGCAGCACAGTAGCGCAGCAGTAGAGTTGCTGCCTTACAGTGCCAGATACCCGGCGTGTGTAAGTTCTCCCTGTGACCTCCTGGGTTTCCTCCGGGTGCTTTTGCTTCCACAGACTGAAGATGGGTCCTGTCACAAAATGTCACCTATTCATTTTCGCCAGAGATGCAAGAGATGGGACATAATGTTGCTACTGTGCAAGACCACACTTGGAGTACTGTTGAAGAAACCACACTTGGAGTACTGTGTCTAGTTCCAGTTGCCATCCTGCATAGAAAATTCTTATGCAGATTGAAATAATGAAATATAGAGAAATATTTGTGGTTTTAACTAATGTCACATAGCTGCACTCAACATTGCAGTCTGTACAACTTTATGTTATAGACTAGAGTAATTTGGTTGAGGAACAAGCTTGATTATTCTCTGAATCTCGTTCATAAGAAATGGTTGTGTGCCTTAATTGCATTCAGAGATAAGTTAGGTAGGAAAGCCTATGCTACTGAAAGTTTGGCACAGTGGCACAATGGTAGAATTGCTGCCTCACATGCACCAGAGGCCAGGTTAGATCCTGACTACGGGTGCTGTTCGTACGGAGTTGATATGTTCTCCCCGTGACCTGCGTGCGTTTTCTCCGGGATCTCCGGTTTCCTTCCACAATACAAAGATGTACAGGTTTGCAGGCTGATTGACTTGGTAAAAATTGTAAATTGTCCGTAGTGTGTGAGGCTCGCTGGTCGGCGTGGATTCGTTGGGCGAAGGGCCTATTTCCACTCTGCTTCTCTAAACTTAACTGAACTAAACTGCTAAAGTTCTTTTTGTATATTATATTGTTTACAGAGTACTATATCTACACATCTGTTGTGCTGCTGCAAGTAAGGATTTCATTGTTCTGCTTGGGACATATGACAATAAACACTTTTGACTCATGACTCTTCTGATGACATTTTTGATGATTGCTCTTCAACCTGAAGAGTTAATTCTGACACTTCCCCAGAGTGATTCTCACATTCTCTGTGTTTATTACAGTCACCCAAAGTATGATAAATATGCCATATGTTAGGCTCCTTCTGCACTTCTACAAATAACCTATTGCAAAAAATCATGCATGGTTGTGAGCTTATCATACATGTGGTCGTAAGGGCAGGGGGTTGCTCAGCAGAAAGTGCAACAGCAGCAAGACACGTTGAATGTAACAAGTCAGTACACTGCTTTCAGTAAATGAATTCCCATCAGCAGTCAATACCATGTTTGCAGGTCTCCCAGGTCAAAGCTTAGATCTGCTTGTCACATCAACATGTCTGTAGCTGTATCACTTAAAGGTATCAATTTAGGAATTCCACTTTGTGCTCCATTAGAATAAAGAGGGGCTCATAAATAGCAGAGATCAGACCGCAGGGATGTGAGAAGTAAGCTAATATGGATTTAGAGTGCTTCTGGGAGTGCAATCACCACAGGGACGGCACTGGTTCAAGAAGCTGGATCATCACCATCTCCTCAGTGCCAATTAGTAAAGACCATTGAATGTTGACCTAGCAGGCGACAACCTCATCCCATGCATGCATTTTTTTTTTCATGTCACATGGAAAGTAAGGTTGGCAATTTGCAGGCAGGGAAGAAAAAAAAGTAAGATTTTCACTTAAACACAGGTCCACCACCGATCTTCCTGCACCGTTGATTTCAGTGCCTTGATGGCTTATTCATTTTGCTGGACCAACAGAGGTCACAGGCTTCAAGAGGAGTCCAATGGGAATGGAGCGGTCCACCTACGCTGCTGAGATACCTGCCCCCAAAGTCGGTCTCGGTAATCGACTATGGGAACGGATCTGCCGGCTCCGGCCAGGCCGGCGTTCCAGAGTCCCGGCTGCAGGGAAAAAATTTGATCCGCCGATCGGCACAGAAGTCCCAATGAGATTGAGATCAGCCGCCTCATCCAATTCATTAATCCAACTCAACTCAACAAAACTGTTCCTGAATCTGCATACCTTTAGGGGGGGGTGTGGGGGGCATGCCTCAATTTCCTACCTCTTGGCTTGTGCCTGCTTAGACTTTTTTCCACTTTTGAAATCAATCCAGTAGCTCTCAACCCACTTGCCACACTGTGCCACACTTGCAATTTAGTTATTTTAGTTTAGAGATACAGTGTAAACAGGCCCTTCATCCTAACGAGTCCATGCTGACCAGCGATCCTGGCACACTAACACCATCCTACACTCACAAGGAACAAATTACAATTTTACCAAAATCAATTATCCTTAAACCTTGTACGTCTTTGGAGTGTGGGAGGAAACCAGAGCACCCATAGAAAACCCATGCGGTCATGGGGAGAACGTACAAACTCCGTACAGACAGCACCCGTGGTCAGGATCGAACCCGGGTCTCTGGCTCTGAAATGAAGCAACACTACCGTTGAACCACTGTGCAGGCACACTTGCAATTCTCAGCAAGTAACACGAGCTGGTCCCTCACAACTTAATTCTCATATATCCATCCAAGAAGCAGTATCCATGACCTGACAGTAATTCAAAATAAATCAATATTGTGTAATACCTCTCATACACTGTCAAATGACTACCTAGCAGTTTTCAGATGAGCAAACTATGTAAAAGAATATTAATTCTGGAAATATCTCTAGGCCGCATCTTTATGCTGATTGGGTTGCTTGTTGAGAATCCCAAGTGCTTGGTCTGCAATCTTGCAAAATATTTTCCCCTCCAATTACTTGTCCAATTTCTTTTTTGAAAGTAATTGTTAAATCTATTCCCATCCGCCTTCCCCACTGCCCTATCCAGCTCTTGCAACTTGTGTTAAAATAATTTTGCTCCCATCACTTCTAATAATTTTGACAACATTATTAAACCTGAATCCAAACAACATTTGTTCAGTCAGTCCAATGCATCACAGCGCTGATAAAGCAATGATTTAACTAATTCAGTGGTCTCAAAAAATTAACTTAAGGCAGATATTTATGGTATCGAAAATGCTTTGCATCAAAACAAATACATCAGAATTGGAAGCAATGAAATCAAGACTTCGAGCACACAGCAAGCTGCAATAAGCCACTGGATTGAATGGTACAGCGTCTGACCATCGAGTCCACATCGACTATTGATCACCCGTTTGCATGAGGTCTATGTTATCCCACCTACCCATATACTCCTTATACACTAGGGGCAATTTTACAGAGGCCAATTAGCCTAAAAAACATGCAGGTCAATTGGGATGTGGGAGGAATGCAGAGCACCTGGATGAAATGTACATGGTCACAGGGAGATTGGGCAAATTCCACACACAGACAGCACCTGAGGTCACGTTTCTTTCTCCCCACATGTTGTCTGTGATTTTGGATTAATGTTAAATGACCTTTCTTCATTCTTTCTTTCCTTTGACTCTGCCAACCCCATCAAAATGACTTGCGTGGTATTCCAAAAAATGACAGAGTGCTGGAGTAACTCAGTGGATCAGGCAGCATCTCTGGAGAATCTGGAGAACATGGAGATAGGTGACATTTCTGGTCAAGACCATTCTTCAGTCTGAAAAGATGCAGTCGGACCCGTTGAGTTACTCCAGCATTTTGTGTCCATATTTGGTACAAACCATCATCTGCAGTTCCTTGTTATCACATTTTTTTGCTACTTTCCAGGACCTCGGTTCGTATGCTCCCTTTAAATTAACCTGAATCCCTGGAAAATTTATTACAACTTCATTTACTGTGAAATATCTTGACACTCTGAGCTACTCTAGCAATTTGTGTCTTTCTAAATAACTTCAAATACTGGTTTACAGAAGAATGGTGCTCGAGTACCTCAACGTAACCACCTGCCCCTCATGCTGGTTTCCCAAAGAAAGACCATAAGACCATAGGACCATAAGACATAGGAGCAGAATTAGGCCATCCAACCCATCGAGTCTCCTCCACCATTTTCTCACGGCTGATCTGTTTTTCCTTCTCAAACCCATTCTCCTGCCTTCTCTCCATAACATATGACACCCTTCCTAATCAAGAACCTATCAATCTTCACTTTAGAAATACAACAGAGACACAATGTGCTTGATTAACTCAGCGGATCTGGCAGCATCTCTGGAGAACATGGATAGGTGACATTTTGGATTAGGACCCTTCTTAGGACTGGAGTCTTGCCTACACTTGCTAATTGAATATCGGGGGTTTGGCAATATTCTGCTGGACTGTTTCACAGACTTTCACTGTGTTAGCACTGCGTACATGTGACAACAAAATAACTATTGATACCATAGACCTTTGGACTTTCTCATTAACAAATGGATGAATGAGCTTTCTCCCTTATTCCACGCCTGGTAATGGTTTAAAATAAAACTCAGAAACTCTGTCCCTTAACAGAAACTCCGTCCCTTACAAGCTGTTTGGGAGACAAATCATTCGCACTACAGGAGTCTGATATGCTTTATGTCTAAGACAAATTGTTTAAATCTCATAAACCTGTTAGTCAGAAAGAGGTTGACACAGCTGATAGCTAACCACACTTTTAATCAATTTAAGCTCCTTGCAAACAGCCATCATAAAGCTCAGTTGGTCTGAATAATGGCCTTTTCAAACCAAATTGTGGCTTCTTTAATTTATGAAGAGCAGAAATCTTCAGTCTGTGCACCTGATTACCAATTGTTCCCTAAAAATGCAAGTCTAATGCAGGTGACTGTGCTCTTCAATGTACAATTCAGGGAAATTACAGTCGGTGAGAATGAAGCATTTTAATATACTCCGATACAACCATTAAATAACCCATTGCAAGACTTTGAAGTTATTGGGTCATTTTGTGATGTAAAGGTTCAACTATTCATTGCTTGATGAGATTTATGCTCAGTTTTACAGCAAATTCAATGCCTCATTTAATTTATATATGCCTGCTTGAAGTTAAATTGCTTTTGGATTAAACGCAGCATTCATCATTCATCTTATCTTCTGATAGCAGCCTCATTTTATTCCATCTAATTGTGTCATCATAAAATGAAAGGCTAATGGTCATGGGGACATTAGATATTCTAGGACGCCTCCAAGAGTTGACATCAAGGAAAGGTTTATGAATGTGGCTGAATTTGTGGCTGAATACGTTAAATCTCATGAACATTTTCTAACCAATATTTCATGTACCTATCAGAGATAAACACAAACTGAGGATTGTCGTACAAAAATAAGATATCCAGAGTGGTGGCATGGTGGCGCAGCGATAGAGTTGCTGCTTTACAGCGCCAGAGACCCGATTCAATCCTGACTACGGGTGCTGCCTGTATGGAGTTTGTACATTCTCCCCGTGACCTGCGTGCGTTTCTTTCGGGAGCTCTGGTTTCATCCCACACTCCAAAGACGTACAGGATTGTTTGTAGGTTAATTGGCTTAGTAAAATTGTACATTGTCCCTAGTGTGTTCAGGATTTGTGTGGAGATCACTGGTCAGCGTGGACTTAGCAGGCCGAAGGGCCTGAGTCCACGCTGTATCACTTTATTTATCTAAAAGTCACTGTAAAAATGTTTGCCATCCCTTTAATCCATTCACTGCAGTACCTCTGGCTCCGTTGGTAATACTCTGAGCTCAAAGGAGACATTGGGTTCGAATTCCCCCTCATAGGATGTGTTCAGAAAAATCTGGGCTGGTAAAGATGCTAAGAAAAGAACTGCCTGAGGAACTTAGTGGGTCAGGCAGTATCTCTGGAGGAAATGGGTAGGTGACGTTTCGTGTCGGGACCCTTCTTCAGACTGATTATAGTTGTGGGGAGGGGGGGAAGCTGGAAAGGAGATTGTGGCAGGCCAACGCCTGGTGAGTGATAGGTGGATACAGGTGAGAGGGGGTTTGATTAGTGGACAAAGGATCGAGGTGAAAAATAGGCAAAAGGCAGTGAGATAAGGAGAGGAGAGGAGTGAATGTAAATGCAGAGGGAGGGATATAGGTGAAAGGGACAGGTTAGTGGGAGATATGGGTGCTCACTGAAGTGGTTGGGAGTACAGGTAAGGGGAGGGGGGGGAAGCGGGTCCAAAAATTGGACAGCTCAATGTTCATATCATTAGGTGGTGAGCTCATTTGAAGGGTTTCGGCCCAAAACGTTGCCTATCTCCTTCGCTCCTTAAATGAGTTTCTCCAGCTTTTAGTGTACAGCTCATTTGACTTGATGATTTGACTTTTCTCCTGTACAAGTTGTTGTAAAAAAAAAGAACTGCAGATGCTGGTTTACATTAAACGACACAAAATGCTGGAGCTACTCAGCGGGCCAGGCTGCATCTCTGGAGAACATGGATAGGTGACCTTTCTGGTCAGGACCCCTCTTCAGACTGTATAAGTCTTTGCATTCATTTGACTCTAAATCTAAGGATGGGTGTAATCTAACTTCTGATAATCAGCCAGAGCTAAATTTAAACCAGATTACTAATATAGATGGAGAGTCAATCTATAGTTGGCAGTGGCGTAGGGGTCGGCATGGTGACACAGCAGTAGAGTTGCTGCCTTGCAGTGGCAGAGACCAGGGTTTGATCCTGACCAGGGGTGCTTGTATGGAGATTTTATGTTCTACCCGTGACCTGCGTGGGTATTCTCCGAGATCTTTGGTTTCCTACCACACTCCAAAGACGTACAGGTTTGCAGGTTAATTAGCTTGGTATATATAAATGTAAAATTGTCCCCAGTGTGTGTAGGGTAATGCTAATGTGCAGGGACAGCTGGTTATCGCAGACTCGGTGGGCTGAAGGGCCTGTTTCCGCGCCGTAGGTCAAGTGAAGCATTTACCCAGATATATATGGCTTTTCCTGAAACCTTATTTGTCAAAGCTTTTAGTCACCTGCTCACATATCTTCTTTTGTGGCTCAGTGTCAATTAGCTTTTGCTTGATACTGCTTCTATGAAGCAATGGAAACATTACAAAGCAAATGAAAAGGTGCTAAAAAAAAAATGCATTTGTGTGTTGTTATGGTAACCAAGCAAACATAAGCCTTCTGGCAACCAAATAATCAACCAAATGTGGAAATACATAAATGGAGCCAAATATCTTGCCTGTAATATGGAAGGGGCGACACAGTGGCACAGCGGTAAAGTTGCTGCCTCACAGTACTGGAGACCTGGTTCGATCCTGACCATGGGTGCTGTCTGTATGGAGTTTGTACGATCTGCCTGTGGCTGCCTGGTTTCCGGTTTCCTCCCACACTCCAACCATGTACTGGTTTGTAGATTAAATGGCACCTGCAAAATTGTAAATTGTTCCTAGTGTGTAGGATAGTGCTAGTGTATGGGGTGATCGCTGGTCAGCGTAGGTCGGGGGGCTGAAGAGCCTGTTTCTGCATTGTATCTCGAAGGTCTGAAGAAACTCTCTTCTGCAATGGGTCTTTGCACAATTTTAAGGCAGTGGTAGATAGGTTTAGTGAAGTTATACAGGAATGTGGAGTTAAGGACAATTATTGAATGATGAAGCTAGTTAGAGATTTGGGCTTGCCTAGTCCTCCTTCTAGCTTGTATGTCGGTATGATACTAGTGGTTTCTTCCAGAACATTAATACAAGAGAGCAGAACCTGTGAATGATGGAGTTGAAATTTCCTCGCTTCATTAGTTTTCTCCACTCTCCTCCTCTGGAGGATCCCTGCTAAAGTATAATTCTACAAGCAGAACCTGCTAATGCTTTCACGTCACCACTGTTGTAGACCGAGATTTTTCTCTGGGAGACTTTTCACATTTCAAATTGTGACTTTGGGGATGAATAAAAACAAAAACAAGTTACAAAAGAGGGCAAAGGAAGAGGTTTTTCTTCTCAGCTTGTTCTTAGTGTCCTGTGAGAGGTGCCTTCATTTCAGAATGTTTGGAGATGGTTAAAGAGACACCATTTAAGTTTAGATTTAGATCTATTATTGACTCGTGTACCGAAGTATAGTGAAATGCTTTGATTGCCATGCTATCCAAACAGATCAGAAAATCGGCGAATCAAGAAACAGAGGACATAGGTTTAAGGTGATGGGGGAAAGATTTAATAGGCAGGTGGGGCTAGTGTAGATGAGACATGATGGTCGTTGTAGGCATGGAGCTGTTTCCACGCTGAATAACTCTGTCTCTATGACTCAAGTACAAACTCAAGTACAATAGATAGAGCAAACGGGAAGAGACACAGTGCAATATAGTTCAGAATAGTGCATTATTCCAAAGACAGTCCAATGTCCACAATGTGGTAAATGTGAATTGGATAGTACCCTAGCTTATGGAAGGACCGTTCAGAAGCATGATAACAGAGAAGGTGTTTCTGAGTATTTACATTGCACACAGTTATGTCAACGCAAAGAGAATATGAACGGATAAATTAAAAGATTTTTTTTTTAAAAATAGATTGCAAAACAATTGACTTACAAGGAAGTTGGGACAGAATACTTTACAGATACATCAAAAAGAAGGGGAGGATTTCAATAAGACTAGGACAACTAAGGAAAAGGATAATTCCACAGGTTAGGATAGGGTTGGTAAAAATATTAAATTTTTAATGTGATTCAATATGTACCCGAGAGAAAGAACAAGTGAGTAAAGAAATAGAAAAAGGAAATATATTGAATAAACTGTATTGAATAAACTCAGAACCATTATCCCAGAGTGGAAATGTCATAGAATAGAAGACATACAGTAGCTTTATATGCAAAGGGTTATACAGTAAGTGACTGGAACGTGCAGGTAGGGATCGTGGTGGAGGTAGATTCCATTGTGAATTTAAGTGACTTTGGATAGGCACATGGATATGCAGCGAATGGAGGGATATAGATCACAGGGAGTTAGCTTATCATGGCATCATATTCAGCACAGATGGGCCTTTTCCTGAGCTGTGCTGTTGTGTGTTCAAATCAAACTCGGAAAGAATAAATCCCTTGATCCAGTAGAGTTATACCCGCACATATTAAAAATGTTGGGGAAAAACGCCAGAGGTAATGTTTAGTTTTAGCCGAGGTACAGTGAAAAGCTTTTATTGCATGCTAGTCGGTCAGCAGAAAGACAATGCATGATTGCAAATCGAGCCATCCACAGTGTACAGATACATGATAAAGGGAATATCGCTTATTAAGAGCATAGTTAAAGTAAGAAATGCTGCTGGTGGAGTAGAGTTTTAAAAGAGTGTAGCGATTGTGATGTGTGATTGCGGATCCGCTTCTGGGTCCAGCACACAAAGTGTCGCCCGGGGTGGGGACCGTCTTGGATCTTGAAGACTAATGCTAGATATTTTTAATTATTGGCTTGGAAAAGGTATAGTGCCGGACAGTTAATTCTACACCTGTTTTTAAGAAAGGGTGTTGGTGTGATTTAGAGTAAAGAGTTGAGAGTGTCTTATTGTCATGAGCACCGAAATATAACAATGAAATTCTTACTTGCAGCAGCACATCAGTTATGCAAACATAGTACTCTATAAACATAATAATAAGGGTGGCACGGTGGCGCAGCTGTAGAATTGCTGTCTTATAGCATTAGAGTCTCGGGTTTGATCCTGACCATTGGTGCTGTCTGCACAACATTTTTAACCTTCTCCCCGTGACCTGCGTGGGTTTTCTCCAGGTGCTCCAGTTTTCTCCCACACTCCAAAGAGATATAGGTTCTCCAAAGGTACATCAGTTAATTGGCTTTGGTAAAATTGTAAATTGTCCCTGGTGTGTGTAGGATAGTGTTAGTGTGTGGGAATCGCTGGTCGGCGCAGACATGGTGGGGCGAACGGCCTGTTTCCATGCTGTAGCTCTAAAGTCGAAAAAGTCAAGAGTATTTTTGTTTCACTTGTCCCAAAATAGAACAATGAAATACCTACTTGCAGCAGCACAACAGGTATGTAAGCACCGTACCCTGTAAACATTATAATAAACAACAAAAAAGTTTAGTATATTAAAGACAAACAAACAATGATAGTGCAAAGACAATAACGGACTATGTAGTTCGGAGCTTAGTTGGAGGTTGTAGTATTTAATAGCCTGATGGTTGTTGGGAAGAAGTTGCTCCTGAACCTGGACGTTAGAGTTTTCAGGCTCCTATACCTTCTTCCTGATGGCAGAGTGAAATGAGAGCATTTGCCAGGGTGGTGTGGGTCCTTGTTGTTGCTGATGGCCTTTTTGATGCAGCGACTCCTGTGGATCCCTTCGATGGTGGAGAGTTCATTACCCACGATGGACAAGTAATGAAACACCAGTCAGCTTAATAATGATGCGAGGAAACAAAGTGGAATAACTACAGGTGGTGTGTCATGAGTGTTTCATTGTTGCATATACTGGATACAGAACCAAGAGCAGCAGCATGCAAAGGAGAGAATACAGTGGCTTGCAAAAGTTTTCATATCCCTTGAACTTTTCCACATTTTGTCATTTTACAACCACAAACGTAAATGTATTTTATTGGGATTTTATGTGATAGACCAACACAAAGTGGCGCATAATTGTGAAGTGCAAGGAAAATGATACATGGTTTCCAAATTTTATTACAAATAAAAAACTGAAAAGTGTGGCGTGCAAAAGTATTCAGCCCCTGAGTCAATACTTTGTAGAACCACCTTTCGCTGCAATTACAGCTGCAAGTCTTTTGGGGTATGTCTCTACCAGCTTTGCACACCTGGAGACTGACATTTTTGCCCATTCTTCTTTGCAAAATAGCTCAAGCTCAGTCAGATTGGATGGAGAGCGTCTGTGAACAGCAATTTTCAAGTCTTGCCAGAGATTCTCAATTGGATTTAGGTCTGGACTTTGACTGGGCCATTCTAACACATGAATATGCTTTGATCTAAACAATTCCATTGTAGCTCTGGCTGTATGTTTAGGGTCGTTGTCCTGCTGGAAGGTGAACCTCTGCCCCAGTTTCAAGTCTTTTGCAGACTCTAACAGGTTTTCTTCCAAGATTGCCCTGTATTTGACTCCATCCATCTTCCCATCAACTCTGACCAGCTTCCCTGTCCTTGCTGAAGAAAAGCATCCCAACAGCATGATGCTGCCACCACCATGTTTCACAGTGGGGATGGTGTGTTCAGGGTGATGTGCAGTGTTAGTTTTTTCCGCCACACATAGCGTTTTGCATTTAGGCCAAAAACTTAAATTTTGGTCTCATCAGACCAGAGCACCTTCCTCCACATGTTTGCTGTGTCCCCCACATGGCTTGTGGCAAACTGCAAACGGGACTACTTATGGCTTTGTTTCAACAATGGCTTTCTTCTTGCCACTCTTCCATAAAGGCCCGATTTGTGGAGTGCACGACTAATAGTTGTCCTGTGGACAGATTCTCCCACCTGAGCTGTGGTTCTCTGCAGCTCCTCCAGAGTTACCATGGGCTTCTTGGCTGCTTCTCTGATCAATGCTCTCCTTGCCCGGCCTGTCAGTTTAGGTGGACGGCCATGTCTTGGTAGGTTTGCAGTTGTGCCATACTCTTTCCATTTTGAGATGATGGATTGAACAGTGCTCCGTGAGATGCTCAATGTTTGGGATTTTTTTTATAGCCTAACCCTGCTTTAAACTTCTCCACAACTTTATCCCTGACCTGTCTGGTGTGTTCCTTGGGCTTCATGATGCCGTTTGTTCACTAATGTTCTCTAACTAACCTCTGAGACCTTCACAGAACAGCTGTATTTATACTGAGATTAGATTACACACAAGTGTACTATTTACTAATTAGGTGACTTCTGAAGGCAATTGGTTGCACTGTATTTTTTTAATGGGTATCAGAATAAAGGGGGCTGAATACTTTTGCATGCCACACTTTTCAGTTTTTTACTTGTAAAAAAATTTGAAAACCATGTATAATTTTCCTTCCACTTCACAATTATGCGCCACTTTGTGTTGGTCTATCACCTAAAATCCCAATAAAATACATTTACGTTGGTGGTTGTAACGTGACAAAATGTGGAAAAGTTCAAGGGGTATGAAAACTTTTGCAAGCCACTGTAGAATAGCAAATACACACAAAAATCTAATGATAAATAGTCAGCACAGATATCAAAAGGGAAAATCTTGCATCACCAGCCATACTAATATTTTCACAATGTAACCCTGAGAATAGACAATGGAAATGCTGTGCATGTAATTTATCTCTGTTTTTATTATGAGAGCTTTGTTATGGGACCGAAGGATCGATGAATGAGACTGTGAGGATGCAGTGTCAGGGAATAATTATTAGAATAGATACACTGGCATGGATTGAATATGGCTGGATAGAGAAATGGACATAATGGTGCCATCAGTAATACTGCTGCATCAGATTTCCAGGATTCCTGGTTCAATCCTGAACCCTGGCGCTGTCTTTGTGGAGTTTGCATGTTCTCCCTGTGATTGTATGTTTCCTCCGGGTGCTCCAGTGTCATCCCACTCCTCCCATAGAAGTCTTTAGGTTAATTAGTTTAATTTAGTTTTGAGATACAGCATGGAAACGGGCTCTTCGGCTCACTGGGTCCACGCCGATCTGTGATTCCTGAGCACTAGCACTATCCTACACACTGTGGACAATTTACAATCTTTACCAAATCCAATTAACCTGCAAGCCTGTATATCTTTGGAGTGTGGGAGGAAACCAGAGCATCCGGAGAAAACCCACATGGTAATGTGGAGAGAATAAAACGGTAATTGGTGTAGGATTTGGTGCTTGATGGTCAGCACGGACCTGGTGGGCCGAAGGGCCTACTTCTGTAATCAATGACAGGGAACAGAGAGCACGAATGAATGGGTCTTCCCTAGGGTGGCAGGTGGTTACTTGTCCTGATCATTGATTACATTAACCATTACATCTATTGTGCCTGCATTACAATGGTAGGATGGGTTCAAGATCAAGATCAATATTGAGTTTAAAATCAAGACTCAAACTAAGCTGAAGAGTCAAGAGCCCCTCAGACTACAAGCTTGTAGGTTAATTGGCTTTGGTAAAATGGTAATATGTACCTAGTGTGTAGAATAGTGTTAGCATATGGGGATTGCTGGTTGGCATGGACTCGGGGGGCTGAAGGGCCTGTTTCTGCGCCGTACCTCTAAACAAAATAAAACAAAACTTTGATAGATAGGTTGCATTACCTGTATGTCTGACACTGGAGCCTCAAAACAAATGGCCTGTTGTAGCAATAGATTTCTAGTGCAGTGAAAAATATTTGTTCTGGAAGCTTCCTTCAAAATATGTAATGTCCTTTTTGATTCATTGCAATTTGTTGCAATTCTAACCCCGTGCCGCTGCCAGGACAACGGGCCTCTATGGCCAAGCTAAGAATTTTTTTTTCATCTTAGATTTCGCAGGGTACATGATTGTGCCTATAATGAGGTGACACTTGTGTACAGACTCACTTTTTGTCTCCTATCATACAGAGGGGCAGCAACGATAGAGTCGCTGCCTTACAGCGCTAGTGACCCGGCTTTGATCCTGACTATGGGTGCTCTCTGTGCAGAGTTTCTACATTCTTCCTGGGTCTTCGGGTGCTCCGGTTTCCACCCACACTCCAAAGACGTACAGGTTAGTAGGTTAATTGGCTTTAGTAAAATTGTAAGTTGTCCATAGTGTATAGGGTTGTGGTAGTGTATGGGGTGATCACTGGTCGGCGTGGACTCGATGGGGGTGATGGGCCTGTTTCCATGCAGCATTTCTAAAGTCTAAAGTCTAAATCACACAGAACCTTCTAAGCGACCACTCACTAACTATGCCAACCATTTTCAGATTCACGAGGGGTAAAGTTTGGTGGCCCTGGTTGCCCTCATCTGTCAGAAAATCATGGGGTCATACAACATGGAAACAGGTGGCTCAGACCAAATTGGCCATGCCAACAAGCGCCCACCTGAGCTAGTTTCATTTGCCCATGTTTAAACCAGATCCCTCAAAACCCTGCCTATCATTTCAAAACCCATGGACATTTAGTGGAAGTAATTTATTCTCAGTCAGGAGAGACACTACCTCTGGATGATCTCATTCCACCATCAAAGGACAACACTTACTGGTCAAAACACATTGTGCTGGAGTAACTCAAAGGGTCAGGCGGCATCTGTGGAAGGAATGGACAGGTGAAAGTTTGGGTTGGGACCCTTCTTCAGTCAGTCAGAAATGGCGCCTATACATTCTCTTCCCATATGGTGTCTGAGCCAAGGGAATCAAGAGTGAAGTAAGTAAGTAAGTAGGTTTATTGGCCAAGTATTCACATGCAAGGAATTTGCCTTGGTGCTCCTCCCACAAGTAACAACATGACATACAGTGACAGTTATGGATGACTCAGAAAACACTAAACATTAATAACAATAAAACATTAATGATAAAACACCATTGATCAAGCATGTGAACCAACAAAATCAAAGGGAGGCTACAGATTTTTGGCTGTTAAGTAGAGCAACTGCTCGTGGATAAAACTGTTTTTATGTCTGGCTGTGGCAGCTTTGACAGTCTGGAGTCGCCTTCCAGAGGGAAGTGATTCAAAGAGTTTGTGGCCTGGGTGAGAGGGGTCAGAGATTATCTTGCCAGCTTGCTTCCTGACCCTTGCAGTGTACAGTTCATCAATGGTTGCAGCCAATAATCTTCTCTGCTGATCGGACGATTCGCTGCAGCCTCCAGGTGGCTGAGCCAAACCAGACCATGATGGAGAAGGTGAGAATATACTCTACGATGGCCGTGTAGAATTGGACCATCATTGCCTGTGGCAGATTGTGCTTCCTCAGCTGCCGTAGGAAGTACATCCTCTGTTGTGCTGTTTTGACTGTGGAGTCGATGGTAGCCCCCCATTTAAGGTCCTTGGATCTTAAAAGACTCCACAGATGTGACTGTGGTGTTGTTGATGGTGAGTAGGGGGAGGGGGAGCTCTCCTAAATAAATTCCACTGTCTTAAGAGCATTGAGCTCTAGTTTGTTGCTATGGCACCAGGACGCCAGCTGTGACACTTCCTGTCTGTAGGCAGATTCCTCCCCATCCTGGATCAGTCAAATCAGGGTTGTGTCATCCGCAAACTTGTAAAGCTTGACAGAGGTGTCTGTGGAGATGCAGTCGTTGGTGTAGAGAGAGTAGAGGAGAGGAGAGAGTACGCAGCCTTGCTGTGTTCCTATGCTGAGCGTTTGCAGGTTTGAGATGTGCTTTCCCAGCCTCACATGCTGCTTCCTGTCTGTCAGGAAGCTGGTGATCCATCGACAGAGTGGTTCAGGCACAGTCAACTCGGAAAGTTTGGAGTGTAGTAGCTCAGGCACAATGGTGTTGAATGCAGAGGTAAAATCAACAAACAGGATCCTCACATAGGTCCCCTGGCGGTCCAGGAGCTGTAGGATGAAGTGCAGGCTCAAGAGTGCTTTATTTCCATATGTCCCAAAACGGAACAATGAAATTCTTACTTGCAGAAGCACAACAGATATGTAAACATAGTACTCTGTAAATAACATGATAATCAACAAATAAAGTTTAATGTAGATATATAGAGTATATATTCATCTTCCTCTTCATAATATATATATTATGCGCGTGTGTGTGTGTGTGTATTTATATGTATATACAAAACATCAAACAAACAATAAGAGTGTAAAAACTAATTGAAATGCCCCCAAGTCTATGTAGTTCGGTACTTATTAACACGTGGTAGTGTTCAATAGTTGATGGTTGTGGGGTAGATGCTGCTCGTGAACCTGGACGGAAAGGGGCTGTCCCACTGCGGCGACCTAATCTATGAGTTTAGAAGAGTTTGCCCTCGACTCAAATTCGCAGCATGGTCGACACGTGGTCCTAGAAGGTCCTATGACATCACTGGAACTCTCCTTCATGCTCGAGGGAAGTTCCCGCATGCTTGTGGCCTCAGCTAGGTCGCGGAAACATTTTCAGCATGTTAAAAAAATGTTCGCGAGTAAAAATTGGTCGGCATGGTTCTTTTTAACTCGTAGTGCAATGGAGTGGGGTCGCTATTTAGTTACAGGCAGTCGATGGCAGCCATAGTCAATCTCCTTCGCTGACCGGGCGTTGGCTCATTGGAATTTTCAGGACCAAGGAAAACCGACTGGTTGGTTAAATGCCCGCTACCTTTTATTAAACGTTGTCTGACTTCTTAAAAGTGTCTCCACTCTTTCTCCCCCCTTCTCCCCATTCTCTCCCCCTCTCCCCTTCTCTCCCCTTCTTTCCATTCTCTCTCCTTTTCTCTCCCTCTCTCCCCTCTCTCCTTCTCTCTCCCCCCCCCCCCCCCCCCCCCCCACACACTCTCTAAAAGACTTACCGTTACTGTGCAGCCGTCTTTTAACTTCCTCTTCATCACAGGTGTGAATTTCCCCCACTTTCCCTGGCCCCCACCTTTGCGATGGGTTTGTGTGTGCGTACGTGGTCGGTCGATCCAGCTCGTGGTTTTCCAGGCGAGTGCCCTCGAGCTTGAAGGTTGAAGACACTCTTCTGAACTCGCGGATTAGGTCGCCGCAGTGGGACATCCCCTTTACAGTTTTCAGACTCCGATACCTCAGCTAACCGGCTGAGTTACTCCAGCACTTTGTGTTTTACTCAAGATTCAATCATCTGCGGTTCCTTGCAACAACACTTACCGGTGTATTGACATGGAGATATTCTGATATTGAATCTTATACATGGGGTTGCATAACGTAGCAACTGAAATAAAGAAACATGAAGATCTATTTCAGGAAATGCAAGAGGTATATATTAAAAATGTATTTAGGGAATTTCATGAAAATTGTCTAGAGAGGAATTTATATCTTCAATAATGGATATTGATGAATTCCTCTGGGATTGCAATTACCTTCTCTGACTTGGTAAGGAAGAGGGCATTGAATTTAAATGTCATGTTATCGTATAGCAATGTAATGCATAGTCTTCTTATGCAGATACTAATGTCTCCACAAGTGCCTTCCATCATAAACTGGTTCGTATGATATGGTTTTAATCAGCTCTTTATTGATACAGAGTCCCATGAAGTTTGCAGTATGTTCATTTCCTGTCTTTTAATAATAAAATGCAAACATTCATTCAGCTGTACAAGGAATGGACCAATTCCCTCTGTGGCTGTAGTGTCGGGTAAGATAAACAAAGTGTCTTAGAGGACTGGCTAAAATCAATTTTAATCAAACCGATCTAACATGAAAACCCGCCAGTCTTCTCTCACAGCCAAAATGCTGAGGCCACATTAGTTAATATTTCACATTACTTTCACAAGTAATAGAAGCAGAATTAAGCCATTCGGCCCACCAATTCTACTCTGCCATTCACTCGTGGCTGAACTATCTTTCCTTATCAACCCCATTCTCCTGCCTTCTCCCCATAACCCCTGACACCCGTACTAATCAATAATCTATCAATCTCATCCTTAAAAATATCCATTGACCTGGCCTCCACAGCCTTCTGTAGCAATGAATTCCACAGATTCACCACCCACTGACTGAAGAAATTTCTCCTCACCTACTTTCTAAAGGTACGTCCTATTATTCTGAGGCTATGGCCTCTGATCCTAAACTCTCCAGCTAGTGGAAACATCCTCTCCACATCCACTCTATCCAGGCCTTTCACTATTCGGTAAGTTTCAATGAGTTCCCCCCTCATCATTCTAAATTCCAGCAAGTACAAGCCCA
The DNA here is from genome assembly GCA_035221665.1 of Okamejei kenojei. NCBI lineage: Eukaryota > Metazoa > Chordata > Chondrichthyes > Rajiformes > Rajidae > Okamejei > Okamejei kenojei. The sequence goes on along the minus strand of CM069147.1, from coordinate 30,833,853 downwards.
GGGCCATCAAACGATCATCATATGTTAACCCGATCATTCATGGGATCATGTAGCTAGTGCTTGAAGATGTATGTAATACCCTGTGCTATCATTAAAAGATGTTGCACACTTTAAGAGCTTGTAAAGTGTTTATTTACAGTTTAATTTAAAGATACAGCGTGGAAAAAGGCCCTTCGGCCCACCGAGTCCACGCCGACTACCGATCACCCCTACACTAGTTCTATCCCACACATTAACGATGTGAGTCAAGAGTCAAGAGTGTTTTATTCTCTCACGTCCCAGTTAGAACAATGAAATCCTTACTTGCAGCAGCACAACAGAATATGTAAACATAATACTCTGTAAACAATGTTAGAAACGAGAAAACAAAACGGTGAATATTTATATATGAATAAGTCTGTAGTAGGTTCCTGCACACCTTTGGAATGTGGAAGGAAACGAGAGCACCCAGAGAAATCCCATGCGATCAAAGGGAGAAGGAGACAACCACATAGACAACACACATATTCAGGATCAATTCCGGGTCTCTGGCACTTTTAGGCAGCAACTTTATGGCCAATGTACTGCCCCATAGTATTGAACTGAATTAAAACATACAGTAGCTGCAAAGGGGGATTAGCGTCACTTGGAGATTTAAGACTGAAAATGGATATTTTTTAGTAAACAAAGTTATCAACGTATAATTCTTTGTGTGTTGGAAAACAAAATATAGTAGCGCAGCTGGCAGACTTGCTGCCTCACACACCAGAGATCTGTGTTCGATCCTGTCCTCGGGCACTGGCTGTGTTGAATTTGCACATTGTCCCTGAAAGTGTGTGGGTTTCCTCCCACATCCCAAAGACACATTGGCTTTGTAGGTTAACTTGTCTCTGTAAAATTGTCCCTAATGTGTAGGGAGTGGGTGAGGAAAGTGGGATAACAGAACTTGTGTGAAAGGGTAGACAAAAATGCTTGAGAAACTCAGCAGGTGAGGCAGCATCTATGGAGTGAAGGAAATAGGCGACGTTTCGGGTCGAGACCCTTCTTCAGACTGATGTGAGATTCGGGGGGACGGGAAGAAGAAAGGAAGAGGTGGAGACAGTGGGCTGAGGGAGAACTGGGAAGGGGAGGAGACTACCTGAAATTGGACTGTCAATGTTCATACCGCTGGGGTGTAAACTGCCCAAGCGAAATATGAGCTACTGCTCCTCCAATTTACAGTAGGCCATGGAAGAGGCCTAGGACAGAAAGGTCGGATTCGGAATGGGAGGGCAAGTTGAAGTGCTGAGCCAGCGAGAGATCAGGTTGGTTATTTCTAACCAACGGAGGTGTTGGGCGAAGCGATAGCCAAACCTACGCTTGGTCTCACTGATGTAGAGCAGCTGACACCTAGAGCAGCGGATGCAATAGATGAGGTTGGAGCAGGTGCAGGTGAACCTCTGCTGCACCTGGAAAGACTGCTTGGGTCCTTGAATGGAGTCAAGGGTGGAGGTAAAATGAAAAGTGTAGCATTTTCTGTGGTTGCAAGGGAAAGTGCCAGGAGAGGGGGTGGTTTGGGTGGGAAGGGACGAATTGACTAGGGAGTTACGGAGGGACCGGTCTTTGCGGAAAGCCAACAGGGGAGGAGATGCGAAGATGTGGCCAGTGGTGGAATCCCATTGGTAGACAAAAAAGCTGGAGAAAATCAGCAGGTAAGGCAGCATTTATGGAGCGAAGGAATAGACGACGTTTCGGGTCGAGACCCTTCTTCAGATTGATGTCGGGGGGGTCACGAAAAAGAAAGGAAGAGGCGGAGACAGTAGGCTGTGGGAGAGCTGGGAATGGGAGGGGAAGGAGGGAGAAAGCAAGGACCATCTGAAGTTAGCGAATCCAATGTTCATACCGCTGGGGTGTAAACTACCCAAGCAAATATGAGGTACTGCTCTTCCAATATGCGGTGGGCCTCACTCTGGTAATGGAGGAGGCACAGGACAGAAAGGTCAGATTCAGAATGGGAGGGGGAGTTGAAGTGTTGAGACACTAGGAGATCAGGATGGTTATTGCGAACTGAATGGAGGTGTTGTGCAAAGCAATCGCAAAGCCTGCGCTTGGTCTCACTGAGGTTGATCATACGCTGAATAATCCAAACATATTTTTGTTTGGAAGTGGAAAAAAATAATAGAAATTGCATTCATTGCATCGTGTAAAAATAGTTGAGATACTGTATTATAATTTTGCTGCATATCATTGTGGATTATATCATGTCTTGATTGATGAATATGTATAGTTTGTGACTTTATTTGAAGCAGAAATAATATGTGAATGCTTCATTGAGCATAATTCCGACTAGTAACTACGCACTTCGTCCGAGCACATTATCACACGCGTCATGCAAGCCGTCTTAAATGACCATCTAAACTGCCATTTGGCAACTTTAAAAGCTGCCAAGGTTGCCTGACTGACAACAGAGGAACAAAAAATTAAGTGAGTGCCCTGCAAGGTGTATAATAATTTTGACACTGTCATTGGCCTTTCTTACATATGCTGTCACAACGCACGGTGGTCTCTAAACAACCCTTCAGTAATTTTCCTTGCCCTCCATATCAGAATAATAGTGTTTAAGGCAGATAACTCAACACTAGCCCTGGCAATAACGAAATAAATAAAAAGTGCCGCTTTCCAGTCCCTTATCTCATTGGCTACGCTCAGCTGCAAATCAGTGTCAATCTGGTGGACCATCTTCCTCTAGTCGTGGGGGTGGGGGATTGGGATGGACCTCACAAGTGGAACAGCTTAGGGCCTCTTTTCAACTAAATCCAGTCCTGAACACTAGTGGCGCTGCATTGAAGGCAGCCTCTGCCTACAGTCCGTCCGCTTTTCTCTATCTTTTTTTATTTTAGTTTGTGTGTTTGGAGTTTCTTTACTTTTTTTATGTGGGGGAGGGGGGTAGGGTAAGGGGGAAACCGCTTCTCATTCGCTTCCTGGCGTGGACGCGACTATTCTCCGAGTCACATCCTTGCTCCCCTCTTCGTGGCCTGCCAACTGGATCGGAGCAGCCTTTCCTGACTGGGGCCCGGACTAGAGCTTCAGCAGCGAAGTCGCAGCGCAGGATTCACCGCGGACCGGAGCGATGCCTACCTGGATCGCCGTTTGAAGCTCCAGAGTGCTGGGCCCACTGTTCCAACATCATGGAGCTGAGGTTTGAAGAGCTCCCAACGCGGGCGGCGCTGACCTCAACACCACGGCATCCCTGGGACCCTTTGCCGAGGGTGGCCAGCTTGACTCTCCGCCCAGCGCGGCCTGTGGGCTCCGGGAGCCGCAGACTCTGGTCGGAGGCGGCCGATTCGGAGGTCCAAGCCGTGGAGGTTGTTCTCCCGGTCCGACGTCGGAGTTCCATCCCGGCGAGCGGGCCCGAATATCGGGCTACCTGCAGCGGCGACTGCGGAGGGCTCGGGAGGCCCCGACCACGGGTGAACATTAAGAACAACAGAGGAAGATGACTGACTTTGGTGCCTTCCCTCACAGTGGGAAACTTTGATTCTGCTGTGTGGGGGTGTTTTATGTTGGACTCTATCGTGTGTTGTGTACTTTATTTTAATTGTATGGCTGAATGGTGAACACACATTTCACTGTGCCAACTGGCACATGTGACAAATAAATGTATCTTGTATCTTGTGTGTGGTAAAGCACTTACAGCACTGCATTAGGCCCTTCGGCCCGCCTGATAAACTCTTTCCCACCACAGATGCTGCTTGACCCAGTAGTTTATTTAATGTGACACCCTGACTACAGCAAACTAGAAGATATTTCTCAGAACACAGTGAAATAAAAAGGTCAATCTAATTCTGGTTGCATTGTGGAGAGAACAGAGAAAAATCATTAGAAGCTCTGTTTAACTGTTGAATTCATTTCACCAGCTTTCAACGGCAGCTTAAAAATATATCAAATACGTCTCCTGGAATTTTAATTGTTCGCACTCATTCACAGCCTCCATAATTAAAGACAGCTTTAAGAATTAATGTTCCTGTAAATTGCGGCCAAGACTACAGTGATGGGCATAAATCAACCTTCAAAGGCTGCATTTGGAAATGGATCTGACCAGCTGGAGCTAAACTGGTCCATTTACACATGAATGAAAACTGGAATCTATCAACTTGTTCTGAAGTGCAAACTCTGCGGGTGGAGGGGGTTGGGGAGGGGACGGGGATGTGCATATATCTGAGGGATACATAGTAACAAATAATCGAATTTAGTTTTGAGATTTAGCACGGTAAAAGGCCCTTCAGTCCACTGAGTGCATGCTGACTGTCAATCACCCATTAGCACGGTGGCACTGTGGTAGAGTTGCTGCCTTACATTGCTTACAGCTCCATAGTAGCGGGTTCCATCCCGACTATCGGTGCTGTCTGTATGGAGTTTGTACATTCTCATTGTGATTGCATGGGTTTTCTCCGAGATCTTCGGATTCCTCCCACACTCCAAAGACGTATCAGTTTGTAGAATCCGGTTGAAGATTCCTGTCTGAAGAAGGGTTTTGGCCCGAAACGTTGCCTATCTCCTTCGCTCCATAGATGCTGCTGCACCCGCTGAGTTTCTCCAGCCTTTTGTGTACCCTCGATTCTCCAGCATCTGCAGTTCCTTCTTTAACAACATGAAATGTTGCCTATCCATTTTCTCTTGAGCTGCCAGTCCATACATGGTTTAAAGGGAAAAACAAAGAACTGCAGATGCTGGTTAATATCAATGGTGGACACAAAGTGCTGGAGTAACACAGCGGGTCAGGAAGCATCTCTGGAAAAAATGTTTCAGGTCGGGACCCTTCTTCAGACAGGTGACATTTTGTGTCAGGATTCTCCTTCAAGTCTAAAGAGATTTGGGCCAAACAGTGAAAGAAAGAAATTAAATTACTGTATAATTTCTGTTTGATTAAATGAATGATTCGTGGTCGGTGTGAACTCAGTGGACAATAGGGTGGCACGATGGCACAGAGGTAGAGTTGCTGTCTTACTGCGCTTACAGCACCGGAGGCCTGGGTTTGAACCAGACTACGGGTGCTGTCTGTACGGAATTTGTACGTTCTTCCCGTGACTACGTTGGTTTTCTCTGAGATCTTTGGTTTCCTCCTACACTCCAAAGACGTACAGGTTTGTAGGTTAATTGGCCTGGTATAAATGGAAAATAAAAATTGGTCCAAGTGTGTGTAGGATAGTGTTAGTGTGCGGGGATCACTGGTCGATGCGGACTTGGTAGGCCGAAGGGTCTGTTTCCGTGCTGTATCTCTAAACTTACCTAAACTAAACTGAACTAGAGATTATTTCTCTGTGATTCGGTTTAGGTCTTAAATATTTGTCTGCACGATTTGAACTCTACAGGTAGGATCTGACAGTGAGGAAAGGCCATTGTGATTGGAAAACAGGGATTGATTGAAGCTGTATTCAGATCTTGAAGACACAAGAAACAACAAGTACTTGAATCTTGAGGAAAAAACAAACTACTGGAGGAACTCAACTCGGGCAGCATTGTGAAAGGAAATAGACAAATTATATTTTGGGTGGGGAACCTGAAGAAGGGTCGTTAGACTTTAGACTTTATAGCTGCAATACAGAGACAGGCCCTTCCGCCCACCAAGACTTGCCGACCAGCGATCATCCCATGCACTAACACTATCCTACATACTAGGGGCAATTTACAATTTTTACCAAAGTTAAGTAAACAAAAAAACCTGTGTGTCTTTGGAGTGTGTGAGGAAACTAGAGCTCCTGGAGAAAACCCACACGGTCACAAGGAGAACGTACAAACTCCGTAGAGACAGGATCGAACCCAGGCTTCTGTGAGGCAGCAACTCTACAACTGTGCCACTGTACCACCCCGGTCCTGACTCGAAATATCATCTGTCCATTTCCTTCCACAGATGCTGCCTGACCCTTTTCTGTTCATCCAGCGCGTTGTACTTTGCTCAAGATTGCAGCATCTTCACTCTCTTGTGTCTCCACGATCTGACAACATCTTGCATTGGGGAGATGTACCCCTCAAATTCTCACTCAGGTGTATGGTTGTAGAAGTGCTAACAAGGCAGGCATTTATCTGCCTTCTGTTTGCTTGCTCCCCACTGACATCCTAGCCACCAACCCATTTTAAGCATCATTTCCCCATCAAAAGCACCCATTTAGTCTCATTTACAGTGAGATTGTAAAACATTCCGATGCTCGTTTATTTAAGCAATATGACAGAGGAAAAACAGCTGCATCCACATCTTCTGAGCAATTACTTATTCCCTCTGTAATCAGTCACTCTCCGAGATACGAATAAATAATGAACAGGAGGAGTACAAAGAAATCCTCTTGAGGTTAACATTACTTTTTCTAATTAATCCTGCCTTATGTTACAGCACACAACTTTCCATTAGCTTTTAATGAGACCCTGTACTTAAATCCTTCAACTACTAAACAGCACAATTTCTACAGGATTGTTAACGTTATCATAGTCACGATGTGAATTAATGCTCAGCAGCTAATTAGGAGGGAGAGAAAGAGAGTACAGTTCAGTATCATGTTTCATTTTCCAAGACATGATTTTGTGGGGATTTTGACAGTGCAAAGAACTTGACCGTTCTTCCAGTCTCGAGCCACAGCTACTCTCCGTCCTCTCCCTATCAAGTTGTTAAATTGTCAAAATATCTCCCCCAATACAGTGGTGCAGCAGTAGAGTTGCTGCCTTACAATGGCTGAGTCCTGGGTTCGATCCTGACTATGGGTGCTGTCTGTCTGGAGTTTGTACCTTCTCCCCGTGACTGTGTGGGTTTTCTCCGGATGCTCCGTTTTCCTCCCACACTCCCAAGATGAACAGGTTTGTAGGTTAATTGGCTTCAGTAAAGAATGTAAATTGCCACTGATATGTAGGATAGTGCTGGTGTACAGGGTAATCATTGGTCGGCACAGACTCGGTGGGCAAAATGGTCTGTTGCTGCATTGTATCTCTAAACTAAAATTATGGAATGAGAATTGAGCAATGGTTAATCACATCAAGGGTCAAGAGAAGTAAGTCAAGAAAGATTATTAAATTGTCATCTGTATCAACATATGAACAATGAAATTCTTATATATACATAGTCGGCATGCATTCAGTGGAATAAAGATTCAGATTCAGATTCAGATTCAAAACCTTATTGTCATTGTGCAGTGTACAAGTACAGAGATAACGAAATGCAGTTAGCATCTCACCCAAAAGTGCGAACACAGAATAATGGAACAGTAAAACATATAGTCCATTTTCGGGGGGGGGGGGGGGGGGACTGGCAATCACCAAGGTTCAGTTAAGTAGGGTAACGACCGCAGGGAAGAAGCTGTTCCTGAACCTGCTGGTCCGGGAATGGGGAGACCTGTAGCACCTCCCAGATGGGTGGAGGGTAAACAGTCTGTGGTTGGGGTGAGAGCAGTCCTTGACGATGCTGCGCGCCCTTTGCAGACATCGCCTGCTCTCGACAAACTCAATGGAGGGGAGTGAGGAATCGGTGATGCATTGGGCAGTTTTCACCACCCTCTGTGGTGCTTTCCGGTCGGAGACAGAGCAGTTGCCATACCATACTGTGACACAGTTAGTAGGGATGCTCTCGATGGCGCAGCGGTAGAAGTTCACCAGAATCTGAGGAGACAGGTGGACCTTCTTTAGTCTCCTCAGGAAGAAGAGACGCTGGTGAGCCTTCTTGATCAGTGTTGAGGTATTGTGGGTCCAAGAGAGGCCATCAGCGATGTTGACCCCCAGAAATCTGAAGCTGGAAACATGCTCCACCGCCGTCCTGTTAATATGGATGGGGGTGTGCGTGCCATCCCTAGACCTTCTGTAGCCCACAATGAGCTCCTTGGTCTTCTTGGTGTTAAGGGCCAGGTTGTTGTCAGCGCACCATGCTGCTAGGAGCTGGACCTCCTCCCTATAGGCAGACTCATTGTTGTCGCTGATGAGGCCAATCACCGTTGTATCATCTGAATACTTGATGATGGTGTTAGTACCATGTGCAGGTGTGCAGTCATAGGTGAAGAAGGAGTAGAGGAGGGGGCTCAGCACACAGACTGTGGAACGCCGATGTTCAGGGTGAGGGTTGAAGAGGTTTGGTTGTCTAACCTAACAGACTGGGGCCTGTTGGTTAGAAAGTCCAGTATCCAGTTGCAGAGGGACGGGTCGATGCCCAGGTCGATGAGCTTGGCCCTTTTTCCGTGCTATATCTCTAAACTATAATAAATTATTTGTTCCTATGTATCCCTCAGATATATGCACATCCCCGTCCGCCCACCAACCTTTCCACCCACACAATGTCAGAACCTACAGTACAGGGACAGGTCAATTGGCCCAACTGTGTCATTCCAGTATCCATGTCAACTTTTTCACACTCTAACGATCCATCTGTACTTCATTTTCAAAGACACAAAGTGCTGCAGCAACTCAGCAGCTCAGGCAGCATCTCTGGAGAATATGAATGGGTGACGTTTTGGGTCGAGACCCTTCAGACTTATTCAACCTTTCTGATTTTTGATTGTATCCTGCAGAAATCAATGCCAGTTTTTGTTTGATGATTGAACCTTTGTTAACTTGCTGCCGATTTATTCACTTTTATTTATTTAACTGGCTCCACACAGACAGCACCTGAGGTCAGGATTGAACACGGGTCATAGCGGCTGTGAGGCAGCAGCTCTACCAGCTCTGCCTCTCGTTGGGAAAAGGAGAAACTGCTCAGAATTTCTGCTCCTGATTTTTACCCAGTGACTCCTGCAGGTTGCAACAGAACTAACCGAGAGGGCAAAATTCGAGGAAGGAAAATACTTTGGTATCGGATGTTCCTACTAATTGCTCAAGCAGCCTGGCAGAGCATACGGCTGTTGACGAGACTTTGCAATTGCTGTCCGCAGTCATCCGGCGTGGCTGGCCGGATAAACAACACAGCACCCCGCTCGTGATCCACCCATACTTCCTGGTTCGTGACAAACTGGTGTTACAGGGCGGGATTATAGTCAAGGGCCACAAGGCAGATGTCCCAGCCGTCCTCCGGGAGAAGTACTTCGACGCCGTCCACAGGGTCCACCCCGGTGTGGTGGCAACCTTACAACGGGCAAAGAGCATGTTTTACTGGCCTGGTACGACCAAGTATATACATGACAAAACTGAAGTCTGCGCCATCTGCAAAAGCCTGACGCCACACCAGCAGAAGCAGCCCTTACTGCCGCACCCGGTTCCTCCTTTACTGTGGTCCACGGTAGCCACCGACATATTCGAATGGCATGGGAAACACTATCTGGTTCTTGTCGACTCGTATTCGGGCCGGTTTGACGTCAATCTACTCCAAACCATCACATCTGAAACAGTTATCCAGAAGTTGCAACGCCATTTCTCCATGCACGGCTCCCCTGCACGCCGTCTATCCGACAACGGCAGTCAGTTCACCCGCCAGCTTTTCAAAAGCTTTGCACAACGATGGGACTTTCGACAAATCACCAGCAGCCCTGAGTTTCCGCAGTCCAACAAACTGCCGAACGGGCTGTACGAAGTGCAAACCAACTAACGGAGCGTTCTTACCTTGCTAAATCTGACGTCTACCTGGACCTGCTCAATTAAGGAACATTGCCAGGGATCCTATACTGGGTTCCCCAGCCCAACAAATGATGTCTCGTCAAACCCCTGCTGCCCTGCCTGTACCCCAGCAGCTCCTGCAGCCACAGTTCTGCTCTCTGCCCACAGTCCAGAAACAACTACAATTCAAGCACGATGCACAAAAATCTTTTTTGACAAGTCCAGTAAGCCACTTAAACCTCTCTCCAGTGGACAGGTTGTTCGCCTCCAGACCAACAAGGGCTATGGCAGTCTGGGTCACGTCCACAGCCCTGCCAAAGAACCGCACTCCTACCTGGTTAGCGCGGATGGGGCCATTTACAGATGCAACCGTCAACATCTCCTTCCTGTGAAGGAACCGCGTCCTGCGACTCCGTATCCGGAGGTCTCGTGTTTTGTATACCCTCCCACTACCGGCCCGGCTGCTCCACTAACAGAGACTGTGTCCCCCGCGGCCGCTCCACGGCATTCAGCGTCCAGCTCGCCTGCTTCACCACCTTTACCCGCAGGGTCTCCGGTGCCATCCCCGGTCACATCCCCTGTCCCCTCCCCAGTCACTTCAGCGGTGAAAGGAGGAGGTGCGGATTTGTACCGCACACATGCCGGACGGGTGAGCAGGCCACCCATTAGATACGGCGACTTTGTGTAGCCATTTATACTTCCCCATATGCGTTATTAACTTTTCGGCTGCTGTATTGTTTAGCCACCATGTTTCCACGTATTTATGCTTCATTTTGTTGGAGAAACTCAGCGGGTGCAGCAGCATCTATAGAGCGAAGGAAATAGGCAACGTTTCAGGCCGAAACCCTTCTTCAGATTGGTGATTTCCTACTAACCAATTGTAGTGCTTGTTAGTAGTTGCTCCACCTAATATGCGATTTATATTACCAAGATCTTGCTTATGTAATTCAGTCTGAGTAGCTGCTAGTTACTGTAATGTCCTGCAGACCTATGCTGCAAGTGGACTTTTAATAAATATGTGTTGTATTTTGACATGTGTACGACTCGACCCTTACAGGAAAGATGGGGAAGGACCAGGGTGACTCGGGGGTGGGGTTTGAGAGATGGTGGAGGAAATGGAATTGGAGCTGGCGGGGGGAGGAGGAAAATAAATAAAGAAAAGGTGACGGAGGTAGAATTTGATTTGATTCTGTTGTTGCTCAAGCACGACAATTCTGCACATCCCTAAATGAACATCGTCACAAGGTGAACGACTCAGTGAAGGTCATTTATGTTCAATGAACAGTGCTCCGACAGGTTTCATTGTGTGGGAAATGTATGCACATATATATGAAACCTTTGGATAAATTACCAATCAGGATTAAATGATAAACAGGTGGATGTATTTTAAATTACAATGCAAGATCTGTTCCAAATTAAAATTATATTATTCAAATGATATCAATTACATTAATCAGAGGAAACTTATTACATCAACACTGAGGCATAATTATATTGCTGGCAGAAACCAGACATTTATAAATAAACCAGTTTATCTCGTGCTGTGATGCACTCCTAGAGCTGGAAATGAGTATAGTCTTTATAGTCTTTAGTTGAGGCAGGATTAGAAATTTAACATAACATTTTACAAGGATGCTGCCAGGACTCGAGGGCCTGAGCTATAGGGAGAGGCTGAGCAAGATACAAGATATACAAGATACAAGATTCATTTATTTGTCACATGTGCCAGATGGCACAGTGAAATGTGATTACCATACAGCCATACACTAAAATAAAGAACACAGCACACGATAGATTTAAACATGAAACTTCCCCACACAGCAGAATAAAATGTTTCCCACTGTGAGGGAAGGCACCAAAGACAGTCTCTTTCCTCGATGTTCACTTGTGGTTTGGGCCTCCGCAGCCCTCCGCAGTCGCCGCTGCGGGCAGCCCGCCATTCAGGCCCGCTCGCCTGGGATGTTGCCTCTCCAACGTCGGGACTGGAGGTCAACCTCAGCGGCTTGGACCTCCAAAACGGCCGCATCCCACTGGAGTCCGCAGCATCCGACGTCCTCAGGCTGCGCCGGGCGGAAATTCAACGCTGACGGCCCTCGGCTAAGGGCCACAGGGACTCAGCGATGTTGGTCAGCGCCGCCCGCGCTGGGAGCTCCGCAACCACAGCTCCACGATGTTGGAGCAGCGGGTCCAACACTCCGGAGCTCCAAACGGCGATCTAAGTAGTTATCGCCCGCTCCGCGGTGAAACCAGCGTCCGCCGCTGCTGCCGAAGCTCTGGTCCGGTCCGTGGTCTCCGGTAGGAAAGGCCGCTCCGATCCAGCTGGTAGGCCCAGAGGTGGGGGGGGCGAGGCCGCGACTCGAAGAAATAGTAGCATCCTCGCCTGGAAGCGACTGGGAAACGATTTCCCCCTTACCCCTCCCCCCTCCCCCACATAGAAAAACGAAAGAATCCCCAAAACGAAATTGTTAGACAAACTAAATTTTTAAAAAATAGGAAAAAACGGACAGGCTGTAGGTAGAGGCGCCTTCAATGCAGCGCCCCTGTAGAGGCAGGTTGGGACTCTATTCCTCATTGGGACTCTATTCCTCATCAACCCTCAGCGCAGGTTGGGACTATTCCTTGGAGGAGGAGGATGGGGTGATCTTATAGAGGTGAACAATATCATGAGAGGAGTAGATGGAGTAAACACACAGAGTCTCTTGACCAGTGTAGTGGAATTGAGAACCAGAGGACATATGTTTAAGGTGAGGGGGAAAAGATTTAATAGGAACCTGAGCAGTAACTTTTTTACACAAAGGGCCGTGGGTGTATGGAACAAGCTGCCGGAGGAGGTAGTTGAGGCAGGTACTATCGCAACGTTTAAGAAACATTTTGCAGGTACATGTATAGGATAGTTTTAGAGGGATCTGGGTCAGTTGGCCTAGTGTAGATGGGACATGTTGGTGAGCATGGGCAAGTTGGGCTGAAGGGCCTGTTCCACATTTTATGGCTCTATGACTTTGTAACACTATGACAAGGAACTGCAGCTACTGGAATTTTGTGTAAAACACAAAGTACTGGATTAACTCAGCGGGTCAGGCAGCATCTCTGGAGAACTGAAGAAGGTTCCTGACCTGAAACATCAAACCATATATGCTGCCTGACCTGCTGAGTTACTTCATCACTGAGTTTTTTTTTCTAAATATTTCAGGGATTACAGGGAGAAGGCTGGAGAATAGGGTTGAGGGGGATAGACAGATCAGCCATGATTGTATGGTGGAGTAGACTTAATGGGGCGAAATTCAGCTCCTATAACTTATAAACGTATGACCAGTCAGGTTTGCAGCCTAGTGTATACAGCCACACAGCTTAGGGATAGGCCAGACTGTCTATGTCTTCAATCCTCAAAGGAATAACGAAGAATTGGCCACACATTCTCAACACAACTTTCAGAAGTGAGATAAATTGTGCTTTCAAGACGGATTAGTGCATTCAGAGCAAGTGACCAAAGTGATTTCCTACCACCTTGTCAAACATGATAACAAGTCCACTTGCCCTTTATATGTTAAAAGTGTTGGATAGATTCTAAATAATGCTTCTGTCACATTCATGATGAGGTTATTTTATTTTGAGACAGGCAAATAATTCTACAAATTAAAAAGGAATCTGTATAATTGCATAGGGCTAATGTTGTTCCAAAAACATTAAGGTGACATATATTCCATTATTCATGTCTAGCCCTCAATTGCTATACTGCAATATCTTACCTATAATAGGCTTAAAATTTAATAAACAAGAAGGCTTGTCAGTTGAATTATACTGATTGTTGGACACTCAGTGTCTCTGTACATTATGCCACTGTGACAGGGCTGAAAGTGAACGCTGCATAATTCCAGTAACAGCTATGGTCATAACATGAAGAAAATGTCTACATTCAGATGGTTGAAGTTCTTCACTTGGTAGTTCCATCTCTCGCAAATGACGTTAATTCTCAGGTAAATCGCAGCACTGCCCAGTCCATCATCGGCTCTGACCTTCCTTCCATCGAGGGGATTTACCGCAGTCGCTGCCTCAAAAAAGCTGGCAGTATCATCAAAGACCCACACCATCCTGAAGACTGCAACGACCGGGTTCATGAATAGCTACTTCCCCACAGCCATCAGGCTATTAAACCTGGCTCGCTCAAAACTCTGATAACTAATAACCCACTATCTGTTATTTGCACTTTATTAGTTTATTTATTCATGTGTGTATATATTTATATATGGTATATGGACACACTGATCTGTTTTGTAGTAAATGCCTTCTATGTTCTGTGTGCTGATGCAAAGCAAGAATTTCATTGTCCTATCAGGGACACATGACAATAAACTCACTTGAACTTGAACATTAGCAAAGATAGATGCAAAACGCTGGAGTAACTCAGCGGGTTGGGCAGCATCTCTGGAAAAAAGGCATAGGTGACGTTTTGGGTCGACACCCTTCTTCAGACTGAGAATCAGGGGAAAGGGAAATGAAAGATAAAGATGGTGATATATAAAGGTATAGAGCAAATTAATGAAAGATAAGCAAAAAAGTAACGATGATCGAGGAAATGTGTATCTCACAATGGTCCTTTGTTAGTTGTGGGGTAGATGATAAAAGAGTTGTACAGACAATAAAACCCAACAGGATGACAGTGAAACTAGTACAATAACTAGGGTAGTGGAGGGATGGGATGCAGGGATTACTTGAAGTTATAGAAATCAACTAGACCAAGTGGGACCTGTTGGGCCCTGTCCCCCAACGCAATAATCCACCACTCACCTGTTCCCCTAACGCAACCCGTTTCCACCAGTCACCCGTTCCCCCAATGCAATATTCCACCTCTCACACATAGCCCCCACGGGAGGCCTGGTCCCGCAATGCAACCCGTCGGCACTCCCTGGAGTCAATCAATCTTTCCCACGTGTGTGGGGGGGGGTTGGGGGGGCAATCGTTGCTTCCCGGAGCCAATGAATGGACTGGTCTTTTGGGTCGGCAATGCTGCTCCCTGCAGCTAATCAATCTTTCCCACGTGTGGGGGGGGTGGGGTGGGGGGGGCAGTTGCCGCTTCCCAGAGCCAGTCAAATGGCTCGACATTTGAATCATCGTCTGCGCTCCATGGAGCTAATGAATCCTTCACACGTGATTCTGCTAATGGTGATGCTGCAGCTCAATGATTGGGCCACCAATGCCAGAGAGAGGCATCACCAAAATTCTGGCTCTCAAAATTCTGTGTGGAGTGGGCAGTGAGGAATGGGCTGTGGGAGTGGGCTGTGGGGAGTGGGCTGTGAGCTGTGGGGAGTGGGCTGTGGGCAGTGGGCTGTGGGGAGTGGGCTGTGGGAGTGGGCTGAGGAGTGGACTGTGGGGAGTGGGCTGTGGGCTGTGGGGAGTGGGCTGTAGGGAGTGGGCTGTGGGGAGTGGGCTGAGGGCTGTGGGCTGTGGGTGTAAATAGCTCGTTCTAAGCACCCCCCCCCCCCCCAGTCTAGTTTCAGTCAATAAAATACTGAATCAAGCCCTTCTAGCCTCATGCAAGCAGAGACACTCCAAAAGGTCTCGCAGTCCCAAGTGTTCTTCCAGAAGATCGACTTCGGACCTTGTGGGAACTACCTATAGGTCCCAAAACCTTGAGGGACTGAACCACATTGGGGTATTCTCCATGCAGTCCAATAACACATATCAATTAACACAGTACATGACAGACAGTTCCCTAACCCAATAACACAGTAACTAATACAATATATCTGACGAAGCTCCTAGATGGAAGTTAATAGAGATGAATTATGCAACATCTGTCCGGGGATTCAGACAACCCAGACAAAACTCAACATCTTAACCAATCAACAACTATCCAAAAAAGGCTTCGCAACATTATTTACACTTTACACTTGTTATTTTGGTTTGCATTGACCCAATCAGTTCCATGCAATTTACACCTTATTGTATGAACCCGCAGACCTGTAGCGGGGCAAGATAGGCCACTCCTGTGAAATGCAATGGGCTGACGTGTAGTACGCAACGGAGCGGAAAATGGGCATTTTTTTTCATCCATTTCAGTAACCGGAACCTACCCGACCCGACCTGACCCGACTCGCAGTGTAATCAACAATGCGGGGGGGACAGTTTGTGTGTGTGATATAGGGCTAGATTCATTATTCTGTTAGTTCATAATTCTGTTAATTCTTGTTGAAGAATAAAATTTGACTGGTAATTTTCTTTTTTAAATCATTTCTTTTTAATGGCTCATAAGCTGTGTTTGAGTTGATTTTATAGTAACTGGAACCTACCCGACCCGACTCACAGTGTAATCAACGTTGCGGGAGAACAGTTTGTGTGTGCGATATAGGGTTAGATTCATAATTCTGTTAATTCTTGTTAAAGAATAAAATGTGTATAAATTTTGATTCTGGTAATTTTCTTTTTTAATGTTTTTTAAATCATTTGTTTTTAATGGCTCATATGCTGTGTTTGTGTTGATTTTGTTGAGATGACACTTGCACTCTGTAATTCATTCATCTAATCACACTGTTCACAACTGCAGTATTTGGAAAAATAATAGCAATATGAAGATTCCAGTTGCTCTAGCCCTGGAATGTTACTTAATGTGTTTGTGTCTATGGAGTTGTTTCTCAACAATAAAATGGGTCTGGTCTTCCCAAAAGCCAGAGAGTGGAATGAGATTTGTCTGTAATGGTGGGGTTATCTAAATTAAATATTTCACAAAATTAAATGTGTTTAAGCAAGATTTACAAATGATGCATAACTTAAGGATGGTTTTATTCAGCGAGCATACAACTGATTAGATTGTGCTGGAAAGAACACACATACATGAATGTGATATAGATGTAGATAATATTATAACACACACATTTACATTTCTTCCGATTTTTATATCGAATGATGAACTTTATTTCAGACTAGACAAGGGACAACATTAAATAAAAAAACATTGTAAACCTCCCCGCAACTTCACTTTGGTGTCTCGGCCGTGCTGATCCGGGCCAGACTCCCTGCACGCTGTGGAAGGAACATCTTTTCGCTTTTATTGTGATTTATTTCTCTTTTTAACGCTGAATATGAAGGGCCATCTGAAGATCTAATAACGACGCATCAGCAGCATATGGCACCAATATTGCCACGGGCCGGTTCAAACTCCGCGGCCTGGGGCGGTCGAAGCTGCCGAAGCTGCCGCCCTCTAGTCCAGCGGACGAAGCTGGTGCTGCGTGAGCTCCGGAAAAACAGGTCACCAACCTGTGACCTGCGAGCTCTCGACGATGTCGTCCACTGGCTCGCGGCCAAGCCTCCAAAGTTGGGACGCTCCACCGGGACACAGCCTCAGCCCCGAGTCAGGCCGCTCCACCGGAACACAGCCTCAGCCCCGAGTCGGGCCGTTCTGCCGGGACACAGCCTCAGCCCCGAGTCGGACCGCCGCATCAACCCTGAAGACGGAGGCGGAAGCAAAGATGTTTGGGCAGAAGCAAGATGGCCGAAGCAAGATGGCGGAAGCAAGATGGCGGAGACTGGTTGCTGAAATGGGTCCTATAATTACCCATGAATCTGCCCATGACCGTACTACACGTTTTTCGTGGGAGTAGGCCATCTTGCTCCGCTATAGGATCTTTGCCGTAGATGTCCCATTCTTTCCCTGCAGCTCTTATCTAGGCCACAGACAAACTGGCACCATTCAGCAGCTTGTCCTAGTTCTCCAAAAGCACATTTAACTTGACCAAAATGGCCTAGCAGCACACAAGCCTTTTCTCAAATTTAATGTCCTGGCTGCTCCAATTTAGCCAGGATTAACAGGGGGATTGGGCTGGGGGTAAAATTCACGGTCTTGGCTTCCGTTACCGTAGGCAATGGTGTAGGCTTGATGACTTGGCCCCATTGTGATGACATTGTTGGACATGGCAGCCTATGTAAATGAGATGCCATTGTGATTGGTGGACTGTGAGATGGCTTTGTGACATCATCACTGGAAACTGCTGGAAGCCTGTATCTCTCAGACCCCGTTATTATTTTCAAAGTAGGCTTTTTTTTTTAACTTTAATCATCAATGACTTTTGAAATATAACATCATATCTGAGGGAAACCTGATTATCGCGACGACCGGAAAAATGTGAGTAAGATTTTGTAAAAATGTCAGCGCTACCATGTAGCATTTTGACGAAGATACAAACACACACACACACACACACACACACACACACGCACACACACACACACACACACACACACACACACACACAAGATGAGAGTTTTATAGTGCAGACTCGTTGGGTCTGCTCACCCAATGCACCTGTTCCCTACCCGTAGCCCCCCAATTGCACTCGCCTGCATGTGGCAATAGCAATTCGACCTCCCCTTCCTGTGAGGTGAAAAGTTCAGAGTTTCCTGTGTCGCAACATTGGATCGAAGTGTGTTGGAAGCTGGCAGGAATGATTTTAACAGTAAAAATCTTATGAAAGTTGGCATTTTTAAAGCTTTAATTGCAAATAATGTGAAATATGGGATGAAATCTTCAGTGATGCTGATCACTGCCAGCCAAGCCATTGTGACATCATCAGTTGAAGCTGGTCATTTTAAATTCAAAGCATTTTGATTTTTTTTAAACTTTAACCAGTAATGTCGAGAAATAAAGCATAAAATGTTCAGTGAAGGTGTTCTCTGCATAGATGGGGGAAATGTGAATCAGACTATGTGAAAATATTGTGAAAGTTGGCATTTTTAAAAGCTTTTATCGCAAATAACGTGAAATATAGGATTGAATCTTCAGTGAAGCTGATGACTGCTAGCCGAGCCATTGTGATGTCATCAGTGAAAGCTGGTCATTTTAAATTCAGTCTTTTGATGTTTTTAAACTTCTTACAAGGGGAACAAGGATATGGCGGACCAATTGAATAACTACTTTGGTTCCGTCTAATAATCTGCCAGAAATAGCAGGGGACCGCGGGTCAAAGGAGGAATTGAATGAAATCCAGGTTAGTCAGGAAGAGGTGTTGGGTAAATTGAATGGATTAAAGGCCGATAAATCCCCAGAGCCAGATAGGCTGCATCCCAGAGTACTTAAGGAAACGGGGAATGTTCGGAGTCCACTTCAGACTGATTCAGACTGATCAGTCGAAAGAAAGCGCCCGACTCGAAATGTCACCTATCCATGTTCCCCTGAGATGCTGCCTAGTGTGTAGGATAGTGCTAGTGTAAGAGGTGTTCGCTGGTCCGTGCAGACTCGTTGGGCCTGTTGTCAGGCTGTATCTCGAAAGACTACAGTCTACAGCTTATTAAACCATTAAATGTAGGTTCTGAGAAAATCACATGATTGAAGACAAACTAGGAGACATAGAAAATCAAATACTTTGTCTCAGAATGGAAATATCAAATACCAGAGGGCATAGTTTAGCTTCATTTAGTTTAGAGATACTGTGTGGAAACAGGCTCTTCAGCCCACTGAGTATGAGCCGACTAATGGTCACCCATACACTGACACCATCCCACACACACACACACACAATGGACAATTTACAATTTTACCAAGCCAATTAGCCTACAAACCTGTATGTCTTTGGAGATTGGAAACAGGGAGGAAACCGGAATTCCTGGAGAAATCCAAGCAGGTCATACGGAGAATATTACAATTTATTACATAGAGAGTGGTGGGTACCTGGAATGCGATGCCTGGTGGGGTAATGGAGGCAGATATATTACTGTCATTTAAGAGATGTATGGATAATTATATGGATATGCAGGGAATGGAGAGATATGGACTACGCAGAGGCAGATAACAGATGGTCTTGACATCATGTTCTGCACAGACATTATAGGCCGATGGGCCTCCTCCTGTACTGTCTTGTTCTATGTTCTAGGTTCTATGTATTATGTTCTATGTTCTATGTTCCAGTTTTCAGCCGTGATATGGGCCTGAAGTCCAAGCAAGGATCTGCAATCTTGTAGATGACAATTTAGAGTGCTCTAAGTGCGCAATGGTTGACACCTATTCTTCAACAAGCTCTTAGTGACAGATTCATTATTGTTAGTAACTACCCAGATTAAACTTGTCTTGAAGCCTTACAAGTGACGCGTGAGTCCCATTCTTGAAGTTGAAAGGTCACCGTCCTCATTTCACTTGAAGCACCTTCGCTTGTCAGTTCTCATCAGCTGGTAAAATGAAAACACCAGACCACCCTGTGCGGAGTGAGACCGGAGTAGAAACAGGGCTGAGTACATATTATAGAGTGCTCTTAACATGAGGAATCAAGCCTTTTCTATTATTCACTTAAAAAGGTGAAACAGCCATTAAGTACATAACATGATTTGGCAAGGGATTATTTGGTGACTCTGAGGCCTGATTCCATGGAGGAGAGGGCCACAGGTTCAGACGATTAAACACAACCCTTTTGACAAATGTGTAATTGGAATTTCTCTCTGCCTGCTCTAATTAAATGGTATAATATATTGCATTTTGCCTGATCATTTTTAGTGAATGGTAAAAGTATTTTTTGTGTGTACTAGGAATGATGTTGTCAAGCTGGAAAGGGTGCGGAGATGATTTGCGAGGATGTTGCCAGGACTTGAGGGCCTGAGCTAAAGGGGGAGATCAAGCAGGCTAGGACTCTATTCTTTGGAGCGTAGGGGGATGAGGGTTGATCTTATAGAGGTGTACAAAAGCACGCGAGGAATTGATCAAGTAGACACACAGCTTCTCTTGCCCAGAGTTGAGGAATCAAGAACCAGAGGACAGCGGTTTAAGGTGAGGGGGGAAGGATTTAACAGGAACCTGAAGGGTAACGTTTTCATACAAAAAGTTGGGGGTGTAGAGAACCAGCTGTTGGATGAGGTAGTTGAGGCAGGTACTATCACAATGTTTAAGAAATGTTTAGACAGGTACATAGATAGGAGAGGTTTCGAGGGATATGGGGCAAAATGAGATTTTTTTCCACATCCAGGCTATTAAAATCGAGACACAAGTGCAGATGCTGCATTACAAAGAATAGCACAAAGTGTGGGAGTAACTCAGTTGGTCAGTCAGCAACTCTGGAGGACATGGACAAGCAACATTTCAGAGCAGGACCCTTCTTCAGACTCCAGACTAGAAATGTCAACTATCCATGCCCTCCAGAGATGCTGCCTAATCCACTGAAATCCACTTTGTGCTCTACACAGGATTCCAGCATCTGCAGTTCCTTGCGCCTTAATTATCTGTAAGTCTGGTAAACTATTCCTGGCAAAACATAACATACTGAAGAACACAATGGGTCAGGCGGCTTAGGGGGAGGGAAATGGGAGGTGACATTTCAGGTCGGGATCCTTGTTCAGATTGATCGGAATACCTGTCAATCTGAAAAAGGGTCCCAACCAAAAACAACATCTATCCACTCCCTCTTCAAATGCTGCCTAACACGTTGAGTTCCTCCAGCACTTTTATTCCCCTCAAGATTCCACCATCTGCAGTTCCTAGTGTAACCAATATCTCCCAGTTTAGGTTTCGGTTTATTATTGCAATGCATGCCTAAGGTACAGAGGAAGGCTTTTGCTCGCGTGTTATCCAATTAATTCAGATAATTCTAAACATAAATACAATTAAGCTAAACACAAGAACAAAATGTAGAATGATACATTTCTCAAGTTGTAATGCACTAACAAGCTGGTAACCAGTCCATTACAAATTACAACAAATGCTTCACAAGTCTTTATAGATTACAATGCTATACATTACAAGTAGAAAAGTTGTTATGTGCACTGAGGATCTACCAGAGCTGTGAGTCATTGGTTTTCATGTCCTACTTCATCTCTTGTTTTCCTTGGCAATGGAAGTTAAACAAAAAACAACAGTATTTTAGACCCTCAAGACATCTTAAAATGCTGAGCATACCACAAAGTACTTGAGGAACTCAACAGGTCAGGCAGCATCTGTGGAGGGAATGGACAGGTGACGATTCATGTCAGAGTTGAAGACTGGTCCTGACCTGAACGTCAGACTGAAGAGGGGTCCTGACCTGAATTGTTTTCTGGTCCGTTCCCTCTACAGATGCTGCCTGACCCATTGAGTTTCTCCAGCACTTTGTCGTTTTGCTCGAGATTTGAGCATCAGCTGTTTCTTGTATCTCAAAACTTTTGGAAGTTGATTAATTACTTTTGAAGTGTAGCCAATAATTAAATTTACAAACATCGACAGGCAAATCGTACAAGTGAAACTCCCACAAATAGCAAAGTGATAGTGATAGAGTCATACAGCATGGAAGCAGCAGGCCCTTCAGGCCAGCTTGCATTGCATTGCATTGACTAATTGTTATTTCCTTTATCCTGCATCTGCACACTGTAGACAGCTTGATTGTAATCCTGTCTTTCTGCTGACTGGATAGCAAGTAACAAAAAGCCTTTTCATTGTACTTCGGTACATGGAGAATAAACGTAACTGAACTAAACTAAACTAAACTAAATTAACTTGCCAATGTCAACCAAGATGCCCCATTTACTTGCATTTGGCCCATATATCTCCAAGCCCCTGTCCATGTGCCTGTCTAAATGTCTTTTAAATGATATAATAGTACCTGGCACAACTACCTCACTGACAGCTAGTTCCATGTACCCACCACCCGCTGTGTGAAAAAAATTGCTTGTCAGGTTCTATTAAATCTTTCTTTACTCACTCTAAACCTACGTCCTCTGGTTCTTGATTCCTCTACTCTGGGTAAAAGACAGTCAGAACATCAGGGTGGGAATAACAAAGAGTAGAGGACTTAGCAGTCGGGTGCGAGGAGCAAGGTTTACAGGAGATGCGCCGGGCAAGTTTTTTATACAGTGAATGGTGGGCACCTGGAATGCTTTGCCAGGGGTGGAGGTGGAGGCAGATGTGATAGTGGCATTTAAGAGGCTTTTCGATGGGCACTTGGAATTGCAAGAAATGGAGGGGTATGGATCAGGTGCAGGCAGAGGAGATTAGTTTATCTTGTTATCATGTTCAGCACGGACATTATGGGCCGCAGGGCCTATCCCTGTGCTGTAATGTTCTATGCTCTATGCCCCCAGATTGATTAGACAGGACATCTCATATTAATTGCAGCAGCTTTGCCCTGAAATCAGTCAGAACAAATATATAGCCAAACATGGACTGATTTAGTGATCTCTAAACAGTGCACATTAATTATTAACAGAGATGTAACCTGGTCGACATAAAAGATATCCTGCTGTTAATTCGACTCCTGTAATTCAACCGTTGGGAATCTGCATCAAAGATTGACTGAACATTGATGGATGAACAGAGCGATGGGTCTGTACATTTTTCATGGACTTTCCAGAACACTTCATAATCGCTTTGCCTCACGACAGTCACTCGCTCTTCGCCGACGATTGTAATTGAACGTTTGGGAATTTGCATCATCTGGAGCTGCGCCACTTTTCTTGGTCATGAATGTCAATGTAGTGTGAGTTGGTGCTATTACATTCAAGGGTACTGCAGAGCGCATGTCTAAACGCTGATAGACGTTTGTTGAGAAGGAATGGAGAGGCTTGCAAATTCCTCAAAACAGGCTCATCATTATTTCAACAAGGTCAAGTTCTTTGACAGAATAGTACATTAATATCTATTATGAATATTTATAATTATTTTATTCCTTGGGGTTGCAGGGATACGAGGACAAATCTCAGATCATCAGGAGCTGGATAGTTGCTTCATTTACAGCAGGCACCACACTATGCACTTCAATGATATCTCATCTCCTCTTTATCTCCTCAGCACTGCCTAGTTTTAGATTTATTATTGTCACGTGTATCAGAGTGAAGTAAAAGCTTTGTTTTGCACGCTCAAACAATGTTTGTGCTGAACATAACGCCATAGGTTTAGGGGGCGCTGTCCTGTACGGCTGCCTGTCCTGCAGCTGTCCGTTTCTTTCACTTTTTATTTTTAGTACGTTAAAAGTGTGTTAGTTGGGAGTCTAATCTTTTATGTATGGGGAGTGGTGGGGTGGAAGGGGGAAACTGCTTTTCAATTCCCTACCTGGTCGGAGAGACTGCTTTCCTCCGGGCAGCGCCTTCTACCCGTCTCCGCGCCCTATCAGCGGGGCCTGGAGCGGCGTTTCCTGCAGGGACCTGGCCAAAACCTCGGCTTCAGCGGCGGCACTGCGCTGGTGCGCTATCGCGGAGAGGGCGATGCCTTGCCTGGGGTGCCACGCTGGAACTCCAGTATGCTGGGATCTGCCGATGGAACATTGTGGAGCTGTGGGCCTGTGGAGCGGCCAGCTGCAGGCTGCGGAGCTGAAATTTACATCAGGAGCCTGGGATCGCTCGCCGAGATCACCAGTGGTGGAGCTCCGTCCAGCGCTTGGAAGCCGCGGTTTCCGGTAAGTTGGCTTGGAAGCCGCGGTCTCCGGTAAGGAAGCAGCCGTTCCAGGCATCCCAAGCCGCTGAGAAGGTTCTTCCGTGCCATCACCCGGCGAGGAGGCCTGAAACATCGGGCCCTATAGCGGCGACTGCAGAGGCCTCAATAGGCCCGACCATGGGTGGACAAGAGGATGGGGACTGGACTTTGTGCCTTCCCCCACAGTGGGAACCATTGTGGGGGGATGTTTTTATGTTTTAAAGTTAAATTTCTTCTTTAATGTTTATGTTGTATTTTTATTAGTGTGCTGCAAGGACATCTAAATTTCCACTGAAAAGGGGATTAATAAAGTATTTATTATTATTATTATTATTATTATTATTATTATTATTATTATTATTATTATTTATTATTAAGTTAAACTGATCTCATCAGACTGTGCATGAACCATATCTCTTTATTTCCTGCCACATGAAATGCCACATTTATTTTCCAAAACAGCCAACAATCAAGAAAACCAACCTACTGTCTTAGATCATCCTTATGTGCTTTACAATCCATAGAGTCATAGTCATGCAGTACAGAAACAGGCCCATTGGCCTAACTCACTCATGCTGGCCAAGATGCCCCATCTATGCTAGTCCAATTTGACTCCATTTGGCCCAAAGAACACAGAACAGTATAGAGGAACGGGCCATTTGGCCCCACAATGTTTGTGCTGAATATTGATGCCAAGTTACACCGATCTCGTCTGCCTGTATGTGATCCACATCCCTCGATTCCCGACACTTCCACATGACTATCAAAAAGCCTCTTAAATGCTACTTTCTATCAGCCTCCACCACCACCCCAGGTGATGCATTTCAGGCCCCTATGACTCTGTGCCCCGCACATCTCCATTAAACTTTCCCCCTTTTCCCCTAGGCTCTATAGCAAGGCCCTCTTCTATCATTTCACCCCTCATTCTCCACTGTTTCAGAGAAAATAGTCGAAGTTTGCCTGACCTCCCCTATAGCTAATACTCTCTGTAGATTGATGTTGCATGTTAACCAATCACACACCAGCCAGCATCTCTAACTCCACCCCACTGTAATACTTATACTAACACTATTTCCCAGCACAGACAGTTGGAGCAGCCAGGATGTTCTAACAACTAATCATCCTTCATGCATCATGCATAACTATGCACAGGCATAATTGAAGCAGTCAGAGACCCCACCGACTGGGTCTCAACCATGATTGCCACAGTCAAGAAGGGAAAAAATGAAATCTGCTTGTGCATCAACTCGAAAGAACTGAACACTGCCATTAAGCGCCCACACCATCCTATGAAGAATGTCAAGGATGTTGCGGCAAAGGTCGGACCGGCCACCCTATTTTCTGTCCTCGATGCAAAGAACTCTTTCTGGCAGATACCGCTGGACAAGGAGTCATCAAACCTCACCACGTTTGCCACCCCATTCGGCAATTACAAGTTTCTGAGAATGCCATTCGGAATCAACTTTGCCAGTGAAGTCTTCCAAAGAACTATGGAGCTATTATTCGAGGACCTACCTTATGCCATCATTGTCGACGATATCCTAGTGTATGGCAAAGATGCAACGGAGCACGACCACAATCTCAGGCGCGATCGCACGCAAAATCAACCTCAAGCTCAATCCTGACAAGTGCAAGTTCTGGGTTCCAGAGGTTTCCTACGTCGGCCACATCTTCACTCCTAATGGTCTCAAACCCGATCCGAAGAAGGCTACTGCCATCACAGAAATGCCTGCCCCCACAGACGTGAAAGGCCTGCAGCGTTTTCTGGGCATGATAAACTATCTCGGCAACTTCATACCGAACCTCAGCGAACTAAGCACCACACTGCGGGAGCTGACAAAAAAGGACACAGCATGGTCATGGTTCCAGCAACATTGCTTTCGATGTTTTAAAATCCGAACTGACCAGTGCACCAACCCTGATTTTTTTTTACCTGAAAGGTCCGGTGACGATCACCTGTGATGCTTCGAAATTTGGGCTCGGCGCAGCCTGTTTGCAACCATCTGCCGAGGGCACCCTACTACCTGTCTCGTATGCCTCTCGCACTATGACCGACACGGAGCAGCACTACGCGCAAATCGAAAAGGAACTGTTGGCTGTTGTCTTTGCTTGCTCCAAATTCCACTACTTCATCTTTGGCAACACCTTCACGGTTGAGATGGACCACCAACCACTGGTGACAATCCTGAACAAGCCCATCCACGCCGTGCCAGCTCGTTTGCAGCGCATGATGATGCAGCTGTAACGGTGCGATTTCTCTATTACCTACTCTAAGGATAAGGACATGCACATCGCTGACACTCTCTCCCGTGCACCTCGGGCATCTTGCGAACAACATCCCTATGAACAGGAAAATTTCACGGTCCTCGGTGTCGATTTCGTCTCCAGCAAACAACTGCGCACCTTGGCCGCGCACACCGCCACTGACGATACGCTTCAAATCCTCTCCTCCGTCATCAAAAAAGGCTGGCCAGACAAACAATCCAACACACCCACAGAGGTGCAGCCTTTCTTCCTGGTTCGTGATGAACTGGTAGTTCAGGTTGGGGTTATCGTCAAGGGTCACAAGGTAGTGATACCCTCATCGCTACGAGATGTATACTTCAAAGAGGCACACAGCGGTCACCCTGGATGTCGCTGGCAGCAGACATTTTCGAATGGTGAGGAAAGCATTATCTCGTTCTAGTCAACTCCTTTTCTAATTGGTTTGAACTAGACCAACTGACCTCCCTCACATCTGAGATGGTCATCCAGAAGCTGAAAAGACACTTCTCTACCTTTGGCGCTGCCGTCAGCCTGAGAACCGACAACGGTTGGCAGTTCACCAGCCACATGTTCAAGCTTTTCGCAGACCGATGGAACTTTCAGCACGTCACGAGCAGTCCCGAGTATCCACAGAGTAATAGACTCGCTGAACGCGCTGTTAGAAGCGCCAAACACTTGCTGGAGCGAGCACAGATTTCAAAGTCAGACGTTTATCTCAATCTCCTGAATCTCAGAAACGTTGCCAGGGACGGAACCGTGGGATCACCGGCACAGCGACTTATGTCGAGATTGACGAGGCCTCCGGTACCCATCACACAACAGCAACTGGTCCCTCAGGTGCTGAAGCCTGCCATTATCCAGAAACGTCTACAAGAGAAGCACGACATCCAGAAACGGTCATACAACAGTTCCAGCGGACCACTCAAGCCTCTACCTCCGGGTCAGGTCATCCGCCTGCGAACTTCAACTGGCCATTCCCGTCGGGGCACTGTGGTCAACCCAACTGACGAGCCACGGTCTTACCCGGCATTCTGTGAGGGAGCGGTATACCAGAGAAGTCGACAACACCTGCTTGCTGTGAGGGAGCCTCGCCCACCGCCTGCTGGTCTCTATGCTCCACCGCTCCAGTTCCAGCCGCCTTTTGCAATGTCTACCACCCGTCCCCGCATGCCTTGCACCCCTCCACGTCCCGTGGTCTCCACTAACCATGGGGCCTCACCCACTGCATGTTTCTTCCTTTCGGTCACCACAAGCCCCCACCACGTCATTCTCGCATCCAGGCTCTCTGTCTCATCTTTCCGGTGAGGGGGGTGGGGGGGGGGGGGGAGGGGGAGGGTTTGGTCCGCATGCACTCGGGCTGTGTTAGTAGACCACCAGACAGATATGGCGAGTATGTTTAAACTCCATGGCATGGGCGCTCTTCCACACTGAATCTTTGGGGCGAAGGATGTAGATTGATGTTGCATGTTAACCAATCACACGCCAGCCAGCATCTCTAACTCCACCCCACTGTAATACTTATACTAACACTATTTCCCAGCACAGACAGTTGGAGCAGCCAGGATGTACTAACAACTAATCATCCTTCATGCTGTGAAGTTTCAGTGCTGATTAAAGATGTATTTGAATCACGTACTGAGTCTGGAGGTCATTTACACTCTCTAAACTAGTCTAGGAGAACTACCCTCTCCAAACTCTCTCTCCATTCTCTCTCCAAAGTCTCCACGTCCTTCATGCAATGTGTAAACCGATGAATTCATGAAAAATATAAAACATGGAAACTAGAGATCTACCACCGATTTTTCAGCACCCTGGTTCCAGATCCTTGCCGTAATATCTGTTTTGCCAGGCCATTGGTGGTCATGGCCTTGGGAAGGGCGCTGAGATACCGGCCCGTAATGCCGGCCACGGTAGGCGGCTATGGGAACTGATCTGATGGCTCCGCCTGGGCCGTAGTTGTGCCCCGGCAAATTCTACCCAACGACCCACCGCGGAAGTCCCAATGAGGTTGAGTTATCGTAAAATCGGTGATTGACCTGTAATGAGTCCATAGTAAGCTTCCACATGGAAACACAGGAGAATTCATCAGGCTGGAGCTTATAAGAACAAAAGTTGAGGCACAACTCGATGACATTACCTCTTCTCAATACTTGCAACAAAATGATTGTCCTCTCGCAACCAGTAGCCTTGATCCCTTTCACAAAATAGTGCCCCACTGCTGATGGATAGCTCAGACTCAGATTAATTTATTGATTTAATCACATCTTCCCAATGTGGACCTGCACTTAGATCTTAAGGATTAGAGGACAAACGCACTGTACATCATTTGCACTGTAGATAAACACCATTTATATGATTACCAAGTTGTCACATGTGCAGAAAGATCCTTTACACTACCCACAATATTTCTTTCGATTGTAAATGTCTCCTATATTATTTTTCTCTCTATTCATGGGCTGAGTGGCTGAGAGGATTTATTACAATGATATTTGACATGGAGAGTTCAGCTTGTGAATCTTTCACAAAAACATTATTGAAATATTGAAATATTAATTGGAACTGCCCCAGAGGTTGCCACCTGCATTCCCAGACTCATGCGGTAAAGAAGGAATAATGAAGGACGTTTGCCTTCATCGGTCGAGGCGTTAAGTATAAATGTCTAGTGCGGCACGGTGGCGCAGTGGTCCAGTTGCTGCCTTACCGTGCCACAGACCCGGGTTTGATCCTGACTACGGATGCTGTCTGTACAGAGTTTGTACATTCTACCCGTAGCCTGCATGGGTTTTCTCTAGGTGCTCTGTTTTCTTCCCACACTCCCAAGACATACAGGTTTGTAGGTTAATTCGTGTTGGTAAAATTCAAAATTATCCCTAGTGGTGTGTAAGATAGTGTTAGTGTGAGGGGATCGCTGATCGGTGCAGACTCGGTAAGCCAAACGGCCCGTTTGCACGCTGAATTAAAATTAAAAACTAAATTAAAAACTAAACTAAACTAAATATATATAAATATACACACACACACACACACACATACACAAAAACATATAAGTTCATATTTATGTTTGTGTGTATGTGAGTGTGAGCACGTGTGTCATAATATCTATGTTAACTATATATGTTACAGCTTTATAAAACGTTAGTATGGTTACATTTGGATTATTGTGCGCAGTTCTAGCCACCTCATTAGAGAAAGGATGTTAAGGCTTTGAGAGAATGTTGGGTGCCTGGAACGAGGTGCAAGGGGTGGTGGTGGAGGCAGATGCGATAGTGGTGTTTAATAGGATGTTAGATAGGTACATGGAATGTACGTATATGGATCACGCACAGACATTGTGGGCCAAAGCTTGTTCTTGATTTATGTGGTCTATTCTCCATCTCCTCCTCCTTATGAGCAAGAACATACAAACTCTGTAGTTAGGATTTAACTCGAGTCGCTGGCGCCGTAAGGCAGCAGCACTACTGCTGCGCCACCCTGTTCTTTGTTGTATATTTTTGTTCAATATATTTAAGAGAAAGAAAGAAAGAAAGAAGGAAAGAAGGAAGGAAGGAAGGAAGGAAGAAAGAAGGAAGGAAGGAAGGAAGGAAAGAAGGAAGGAAAGAAGGAAGGAAAGGAAGGAAGGAAGGAAGGAAGGAAGGAAGGAAGGAAGGAAGGAAGGAAGGAAAGAAGGAAGGAAGGAAGGAAGGAAGGAAGGAAGGAAGGAAGGAAGGAAGGAAGGAAGGAAGGAAGGAAGGAAGGAAGGAAGGAAGGAAGGGAAGGAGGGAAGGAGGGAAGGAAGGAAGGAAGGAAGGAAGGAAGGAAGGAAGGAAGGAAGGAAGGAAGGAAGGAAGGAAGGAAGGAAGGAAGGAAGAAGGAAGGAAGAAAGAAAGAAAGAATCTCAGTCAACTGACACCTTATGCTGGATGATGGTGGAAGTGCAGTCAGCCAGACAATTACAGAGCATTCCATCTGCTTTTGTGAGACATGATCTGTGCAATAATTTGGTATGAATGCATGCACTCATACATTCATGGACACCGATTAAATAATGACTTTGAGAAAGGAATTGGATAAATGCTTGAGGGAGTGAAAAATTGCAGATAGTGGGGTAAGACAGGAGGAAAGTGGCTCAAGGTAAAAGAAGGTGCTTTTTTAAGAGACAAGTGAAGGCCAGACTCGCAAAGCAGTGGAATTATTATCTGAGAGTTGCAGCCATGCTTGGCTGTCAGGATGTAGATGAATTTAAGCCTTGTTTGCTGCATTGACTTTGCTTTGAACAGAAAAGAAAACAAACGTGAAGAAGTGCTTCACAGCTCGACTGTGTTGCTTTGAAAATGCAATCGGATGAAAGGGAAAATTCTGCCGCGCAAGTTTAATTTTCATGAGCACTAAATCTAAGCATAAACCATTGACCAAAATAAATTCATATCACACACAGCCCCAGAAGACGCAGCAATAGCTTAAACGAAATGTGCCTTTCGGACAGAATAAATGTTTAAGACAGCTGCCTCCTATCATAGTGGGTAGCAAGAGAATCTCAAGCAAGTATTACCATCCGACCTGGTAAAAGGTCTTGACCCAAAACGTCACCTATTCCTTTCCTCCAGAGGTGCTGTCTGACACGCTGAGTTAATCCAGATTTTTGTGTCTATCTTCGGTTTAAACCAGCATCCGCAGTTCCTTCCTACACATACTATCCGATTGGCAGTCATGAACTTACAAGATGACCGTGGTTCCAACCAACCGGCGGATCTCACAATGCGCCAGCTGAACGTCAGGGGATGGGACTAGGAGGTAGAGGACTCCGGGAATGTCAAGTTACATTTTGACGCAGCCCCTCTGACTGACAAAAATGTCTTCTGTAATATGCCTTGAAATGTTACATGCAGGAATGGCTACACCTTTCATTTAAAGAGGACTGTGTATGAAGAAATTGCAGATGCTGGTTTAAACAAGAGATAGACACAAAATGCTGGAGTAACTCAGTGGGACAGGCAGCATCTCTGGGTGACGTTTCGGGACAAGACCCTTCTTCAGATTAAAGAGTACTGCCCCTTGATCTGTCAAAGTCCAGAAGTATTTGAAGTACAGGCGGCTTTTAATGTGTTATTCCAATAATTATTTTTCTTTTACAGAAACTTTTTGTCAGGCAGAAGTTTGCTTCTCGGACTGGAGGCCTGTGACAAGTGGTGTGCCTCAGGGTTCGATGCTGGATCCATTGCTGTTTGTCATGTGTTTTGATGATTTGGATGAGAACATGCATGGCATGTAGGTGGTATTGCAGATTGTGAAGATGGTTCTCAATAATTGCAGCAGAATCTTGATCAGTTGGGCAGTTGGGCTGAGAAATGGCTGGTGGAATTTAATACAGAGAAATGTGAGGTGTCGCATTTTGAGAAGTCTAACTTGGGCAGGACCTACACTGTGAACGGTAGGAGTCTGGGGAGCATTGAGGAGCAGAGAGATCTGGGCGTGCAGGTACATAGTTTGTTGAAAATGACGCCACAATTAGATAAGGTGGTCAAAAAGTATTTCTGTACATTGGCCTTCATCAATCTGAGCATTCAGTATAGAAGTTGGGAGGTCATGCTGCAGATGGATAAGACATTGGTGAGGTCACATTTAGAGCATAATGTTCAGTTTTGGTGAACATGTTATAGGAAAGATGTTGTCAAGCTGGACAGGGTACAGAGAAGATTTACGAGGATATTATCAGAAATAAAGTCCTAGTCTGCTCAACCTCTCGCTATAGCTCAGGCCCTCAAGTCCTGGCAACATCCTCATAAATCTCCTCTGCACCATTCCAGCTTGACAACATCTTTCCTATAACATGGTGCCCAGAGCTGAATACAACACTCTAAATACTCTAATTGTACCAATGTCTTATACAGCTGCAACATGACCTCCCAAATTCTATACTCTGACTGATGAAGGCCAATGTGCCAAAAGCCTTCCAATTTGACAATTGTTTGACATGGAAAATAATCAGACACAACAACAGTGAATTCCACCCCCATAAAATCCTAAGGCAGGATGACAACTCTTCCAATAAAAGACAAACAGTAGCTAAAGATTGAGTTTGCTTTTAAAATGTGGTGTCTCACATTAATTGCGGGCAACAGCAGATTAAATGGCATCAATGAGTGTGTAACTGGAAAATTAATTAAAGACTCTGTCTAAACTGTGCATCACACAACCCTACTCAGACAACCAGTCTCACTAATTTTATTCTGCAGTCTTCTTGTGAATAATTGAGAGGTTGGAATTGTACAAATATACCATTATCTGAAACTAATACACAGCAAGGGAAGTTTAAATCAATTGCACTGTAATCCACACTGAACATTTTACCATGTGGGTGGAAGACTTCTGAGTGTTCTTCAGGTTTAGACAGTGTGCTCCCTTCACATTTGATGTTCCTTAAAGAAAAAGTGCAGAAGATTTTGCCAGGGAGACAATATATGAGTTATATGGATAGGCCTGGGTTTCTTTTCCTTGGAGCAGAGAAGGTTGACTGATGTATCTAAAATTATGAGGAGCATTGATAGAATAAATGGTAGGATACATTTTCCTACAGCCGAAGTATCTCAAAATAGAGAACGCAGAGTTAGGATAAAGAGTGAAATGTTCACACAGTGCATAGAACGGTGCAGCACAGGAACAGGTATCCGACGACAACCCATGCGGTCACAGGGAGAATGTACAAACTCCGTACAGACAGCACCCGTAGTCAGGATCGAATCCGGGTCTCCGGAATGGCAAGGCAGCAACTCTACCACTGTGCCACCATGCTGCCCAACCTCACAAACATCTATGACCTTTACTCCACTGACCTGCTTTGAGCTCCTTCAACAAATTCTGCAAATCAGTCCACTTAAAGAACACTGGCTGATGTATTGCAGGAAGGAGCAAAAGATGTTAAGAAGTCTATGACTATGACTGAGTTCACCCCATTCAATGGCACAAAACACAATATTGCCAGGTGTAGTGTGTCGCACTCCACCTCTGAAATTCAGTCCCCTGTTGCTATTGGCATGACTTCAGAAAGGATTCTTCAGGATAGGATTTGCTCCCATTTGGAAGAGGCGAAGCAGTGATCTTATAGAGGTGTGTATAAAATTATGAGTAGAAATGATAGAGTGATTGCACAGAGTCTTTTAAGCATGGTAGGGAAATCACAAACCAGAGGACATAGGTTTAAAGGAATTTGAGAGGCAACTTTTTAAATTCTGATATTGGTGGGTATATGGAATGAGCAGCCAGAGGAGGTAGTTGAAGCACGTATTATAACAGCAATTAAAATAAAATTGTAGAGGTACATGGATAGGAAATATTTAGATGGATATCAGTTCAGTTCAGTTTTATGTGTCATATGTAGGTTAACACAGGGTCAACGGTACAATGATATGTTTTTGACAAGACATCGGGTCACCTCAGCAACACCTTACAAGGATAAAATTAAGGTAAAAAAAGAGATAAGATAAAAGTGACATTGGTAGATAAGACAATAATAAATAAAATAATCAACATATATGATGTGTTTATGAGTTCAGAAGCCTGATGGCATGATAATAAAAACTGTTCTTAAGTCTGGTGGTGCGTGCAGCCATGCTCCTATATCGTCTGCCTGATGGCAACAAGAACAGTCTGCGTGCTGGGTGGCTGTGGTCCTTGATGATGCTGTGTGCCTTTCGCAAGCACTGCCTGTGGAAAATGTCCTGAATGGCCGGGAGACAGTTGCCAGTGATGTGCTGTGCTGCCTTCACCACTCTCTGTAGTGATTTGAGGCTTTGGGCAGAACAGTTCCCGTACCAGACTGTGATGCAGCCCGTCAGCAGATTCTCGATGGTGCAACTGTAGAAGTTTGTGAGGATGCTGGCGTTCATGCTAAACTTCCTCAGACTTCTCAGAAAAAAGAGCCGCTGGCGAGCTTTCTTTGTTATTGTGTCCGTGTGCAGTGTCCAAGAGAGGTCCTCAGTGACGTGCACACCGAGGAACTTGAAGCTGCTGACCCTTTCAACCTCAGCATCACCGATGTGGTTGGGGAGCTGTCCACTCCCCTGTTGTCTCCTGTAGTCCACGATCATCTCTTTAGTTTTGCTGACATTGAGAGAGAGATTATTTCCCTGGCACCAGCTGTTTAGTGCCCTTACCTCCTCTCTATAGGCTGTCTCGTTATTGTCTGTGAAGAGGCCCAGGATGGTCGTGTCATCTGCAAGCTTTAAGATGATGTTGGAGCTGTGCTTAGCAGTACAGTCATGCATGAACAGGGGGTATAGGAGAGGACTGAGCACACAGCCCTGTGGTGTGCCCGTGTTGAGCATTAGTGAGGAAGAGGTGTGGCTGCCAATTCTCACCACCTGGGGCCTGCCCGTCAGGAAGTCGAATATCCAGCCGCAGATGGAGGTCTCCAGTCTAAGATCAAGGAGTTTGGGGACAAGTTTTGAGGAAATTATAGTGTTGAATGCCAAGCTGTAGTCAATGAAGAGCATTCTCACATATGTATTTCCTTTGTCCAGGTGGGTGAGCGCAGTGTGAGTTGCCATGGCGATGGCATCGTCCGTGGCCCTGTTTGGTCTATACGCAAACTGAAGAGGGTCCAAGGTGTCAGGGAGAGAGGAGCAGATGTGAGTTTTGACTAGTCGCTCAAAGCACTTCATGATGACTGATGTCAGTGCGACTGGACGGTAGTCATTTAAACAGGAGATTAATGGTTTATTTGGAACAGGAATGATGGTGGATGCTTTGAAGAGAGTGGGAACCACAGACTGACTCAGGGAGAGGTTGAAGATGTTGGTGAACACCTCTGCCAGTTGATCAGCGCACGCCCTGAGAGCTCGCCCTGGAATAACATCTGGCCCTGGAGCTTTGCGGTCATTGACCTTTTTGAAGGACCGCCTCACGTCTGCCGTTTGTAGGGTCAGTGAGGTAGTGCCCCTGCACACCTGTGGACTCATGGTGGGCACCCACCTGTGTTGTCTGCATTGAACCGGGCATAGAAGGTGGTAAGCTTGTCCGGGAGCGAAACGGTAGGCTGGACAGTGCTCCTGTTTTTCCCATTGTAATCCGTGATGCAACGTAATCCATTCCACATGCGTCTGGGGTCAGAGCTGTAGTAATTAGATTCCACTTTGTCCCTGTAGATTCTCTTGGCTTTCCTGATGGACTTCTGGAGGTCATATCTAGCTGCTTTGTAGGTATTGGGGGTCCCCTGAGGTGAAGGCAGTGGTCCATGCTTTGAGTTTGGCAAATTTTCCCTCTGACCCAGGGTTTCTGATGTGGGTAAGTGCAGATGGTGGCTTTTGGAACAACATCATCGATGCACTTACTTATGTAGCCTAAGACAGAGACTGTGTATTTGTTGATGCTGCCTTCTGCTGCATCCTCAAACATCTGCCAGTCAGTTTTGTCAAAGTACTCCTGCAAGACCTCATCAGCCTCATTGTTCCATTTGTAAATGTCCCTGGTAACTGTTTTTTCCTGTTTTAGTTTCAGGCAGCAGTAGAATGGAGCAGTGATCTGCCTTCCCAAAAGCAGGGCGGGGGGTGGGCTTGCAGCAGTCTCTGAATGGGGTGTAACAATGGTCTAGGGTCTGCTCTCCCCTGGTGGTATGTTGGTAATATTTTGGGAGAACCTTCTTCATGTTAGCTCTGTTGAAGTCTCCCCGAACAATGACCGCAGACTCAGGATGCGAGTTCTCCAGCTCATTTACAGTCCTATACTGTTCGTCCAGGGCTAGGGATTTATCACCCTATGAGGGGATGGAAACAGCTGTAAGGAGGACTGTGCTGGAGGGAAAATGAAACTAGCTTTAGGTGGGGCATCTTGGTCATCATGGACAAGTTGAACGGCCCTTCCGTGCAACTTGTCCATGACAACTACGATGCCTTATCTAAAGCTAGTTTCATTTTCCCTCATTTGGTCCTTACTGTATGACACCATGCTGTATGATACTATGTTCTGTGCTGTATGACACTATAACTCTTATGATTTTCAATGCTGAGTACAAAGTGTTACGAAGTGTCAAATGAAGGGATGAATTTCTGGTGAACAGCACTTGAAAAGTAAAGTTGTAAAGTATCACAGGAAGAGCAAGGAAAAGGACGAGCACAAGCTTGTGTGAATTGTGAACACAAACCCTGCAATGTCGGAAATTTGAAATAAAACCAGAAAATGCTGGCAAAAATGTCTCTAACCTGAAGTGCTAACTCACAGATGATGTTCTTCACTAAGAAGGACACAAACAATCTTCCTGATATAGTAGTGGCCAGAGGATCTGGGGTGACAGAGGAACTGAAGGAAATCCACATTAGGCAGGAAATGGTGTTGGATAGACTGATGGGACTGAAGGCTGATAAATTCCCAGGGCCTGATGGTCTGCATCCCAGGGTACTTACGGAAGTGGCTCTAGAAATCGTGGATGCATGGGTGATAATTTTCCAATGTTCTATAGACTCAGGATCAGTTCCTGTGGAATGGAGGGTAGCTAATGTTATCCCACTTTTTAAGAAAGACGGAAGAGAGAAAACAGGGAATTTTACTTCGGAGTCACGTGAGTGACTACATGAAGAAGCCCCGCCAGGCGCATGCGCGTCATTACGTGCACGCATGTCGCACTGAACGGGCTGGAGGGCACAGCTCCACCAGCGGGTAAGTAGGAACTTCTAAGGTAAGTGTTTTAAAAACTTTACTTAGAAGTATTTCCACTCCGTAACGCTGGCTCGAGCAGTCAGTAGGAGTGGGGAGTTGGAGCTGTCACTTCCGAAGATCCGTCTTAGCGTGGGTCCAGGGATTCACCAATTTGATTGGGTCGGGAGATAAACGCGGCAACGCCGGTTCCGATGCCGGGTGCCGTTTTACCGGCAGCAGTTAAAATAGCGCGCTAATTTCCCCCACTAGCTCCATTGACAAAAGGCAGGCCAACTGGAATTTGCTTCAGAATGAGCCTGGTCCATCTGTTTATTTCCAAGGGTGCTAGCAGACTGAGGCTGCTCATAGCCATGAAAAGGCAAATATAAAGTCACAGACCTGGGTTCTCTGACAACAATGGTGACTCTTCCCCTGATCATACAAGACTGTGGGGGAGGTTGGGAACATCCAGCTGATGCTCCAACCTTGATTACATAAGGGTCCAAGTGCCAGTGATGTCCAAGAGGGCCATACCAAGATCAACATATGGAGGGTCCGTATATTGGGGTTCCTTCCAGCGCCTTGTTTAGGACTGGAGGATGCCTCCCTACTATATGATTTGGGAGAAGCAGGGCAGATTGCAGCTGACCCTGATGCTGGTGTCCCTGCTTATGTGCAAACACCAACGCGCACAAGAGCCACGCTCCGGGCGTCTCGGAAATGGCACTGAGTTGCTATTCTGGAGGGGACTGGTGAGTCAATGGAACAATCCCTTTCCAGCGGTATCAATTATGTAGTACCTCACCAGCTCCAGCAAGATATGATGCAAGTGACTGCAAACAAATATGAGACACCTGTTTAATGTGCATTACTGAAAGTGCCTATGGTGACCCAGGTTCTGGGCACCCATGAGTCCTTCTTTGACGAGACAGGAGGTTCGGTGTTAACACGTCCTCCAACTGGTGGCTGCAGCAATTACTGCATTTGGCACTATGGTCCAAGGGACAATCATTCCTCAAACTCACAACAGATATGTTGGGTATTTTATGCAATGCATTTTTCAGGAAATTGCATCAGGGAATATCACCATCAGGCCAACACTAAACCAAAAATTTGCTGCTTTATGTAGGGCGACAAATGTACAAACGCCTGAAATATTGTTTGGAATGGACCTGGTCATGAAAATACGTGAAATTCATGATGAGGCCAAAGCAATTGGCTTAATGTAGTCAAGCATTTTGAGGCCACCTATTCGCATCCCTAGGTTAATACTGAAGGTCAGATCCAGGTGCTGGGCTCAGCAGGGGCAGGCCAATGGGGCAATGAGGGTACCCACCGAGACAGACCGGCTACAATCCCAATATGAGCAGACAACAGCTTTACAGGTCAACTGTAGAGGTACAGGGACTTTTCTTAACGATAAAGTTCTGGTGGCCAATCTCCTATTGGAGGTTGATTACACATGTTTTCTAATGACTGGTGCTGTATAATGTATGATATGTTTATACTAAATACTGTCTCACGTCTCCCATTGAGTTTATCTCAGGGATAGATCCACCTCAACAGCACAAGCCTAATAAAATGTGCATGTTTTCTGCTCCAGAGCCTGAACAGATAGATAATGGTGATTGATAAAGCCATTAATCATCCTTCACAATTGTGTCTAATATTTCCCATTCTCAAAAAGATGGGTGTTGTAGAGTCATTCTCGTCCTCAATCACTTAAATTCGTTACTGCTAATCACCTGCTATCACAGGGATGTTATGTGGCAACTATTGGTTTGCAAGATGTGTATTATTCACTGCCAATTCATGCTCATTATCTCAGGTGCTTGAAATTTAATTGGATGGCACAGCTGTGGTAATACAAGCATTGACTCCTGGATTAAGTTCAGCACCCAGGCTATTTGTTAATTTAGTTAAAAAAAACCTGTGGCTGGTGCTATTCAGCCCATCATCACATTGTAATGGCTTATTTAGCTGATATCTTAATTATCAGCAGCACTAATGAGTCAACTGAAGAATCGGTGCTTGAGTCATTAGGGGTTGCTCCATCCAACTAAATTCAAAGTTTACAGCCAACCCAAAATATTGAGTATTGGGGTTTCTTATTAATTCCGTTGCTATAACAGTAACATTACAACAGCCAGGGTGTCGATGATGATGATGTCTGTATTGCCTCCCACAAAACTTTATCCCTCCATCTGAGAAGGCGCCAAGGTCATTGGTAAATGGGGAGCAGGTTCCTGCAGTACATTTGGGCCTTTGCATTATCAACATTTGCAGAGAGCACAAGAACTAGCACTAAAATCGAATGCAGGCCATTTTCATAGGGTTATCCAGTTACCAACCACAGCTCTCGCAGAATTGCAGTGGTGCATTGTTAATGTTAATATAGCTACCAATAACATTTTAGATACTAGACACTTCATTAATCTTCCAGACTGATGTCAGCGCTCTCAGATGGGGGGCTACGGACACCGTGTCTAGCTGTGGGGGTAGCTGGCATGAACACAAAGGGTTGATTCACCACACACATGGGATAAATTATTTCGCATTATTGGGGGCATTTTATGGGTAAAGGCATATTGCTCCTCAATGAAGGATTTACACATTCAACTCCAGATTGATAACACCACAGTAGTGGCATATATTAATCATATGGGAGGAGCACGATCAGTATCATGTGTTAACTGGGTACCGTCATGTGGCATTGGTGTATGTCAAGGCATATCTGCGTTTCAGCCATTTATTCACCACCTATAGCTAATGTGGTGGCCGACCATAGGTCGCGTACGTTTCATGCCAATATGGAGTGGATGTTGAATTCTAAAATTTGTCACACAATTGTCACTCAATTTGGGTTGCCAGCCATTGATCTGTTCCATCCAGATTACATCACCAGTTGCCTAAATATGTTTCATGCGAGCCAGATCCAGGTGCTGTTGCCGTGGATGCAGTCTTGTTACATTGGGGACACTAACATTTTATGCAATTCCTCCATTTTTTCATCCTGAACTGTCTCACCACAATAGAGCGAGACTCTGCCACAGGTGTTTTGGTGGTCCCAGATTGGCCAACACAACCATGGTTCCCCTTAGTGTTTTCAATGATGGTTCAGTCATTCATGATGATTCCCAGCTGCAGTAATTTCTTGGTGCATTCGGTTACAGGAGAAAGTCACCCTTTACATGACCGTATTACTTGTTGGTCTGCAGGTTCTGACCAGACAATTCCAAGGACTTGAATTGTCGAACACGGCCAGGTGGTGGTTTCTCACTGAGGGCTGGCGAAATAGCACTCAAAAATTAAATCAATATATGGTTCACACTAAAGAAAAAAAAAATGGGAACTTGTTTTCTGTGTACAATCCCAATATGTCTTATCATAAATGCAAGCAATATTGTGATGTGTTTGGACGTTCCCTTGCTAAGTTGCATTTTAATGAGCATTCGTTTTTATAGTGACATTTACCAGCGCTTTGGACTGCATTGTCCTCTTATTGCGGGCAGTCTTCATAACAACATCCTAGCGGGTCTCATCCGTAGTATCCCGAT
Organism: Okamejei kenojei; assembly: GCA_035221665.1. Lineage (NCBI taxonomy): Eukaryota > Metazoa > Chordata > Chondrichthyes > Rajiformes > Rajidae > Okamejei > Okamejei kenojei. The sequence goes on along the minus strand of CM069147.1, from coordinate 30,793,560 downwards.
TTATGAGGAATTTTTTGAATAAAAACCCACCGAAACTCGCTATACAGAATTCTGGGATATCACTCCTTGTTCTCACAATGCCTTCGGCAATGGGCCCAATTACTTCATTATTTACGCAGAGATGAACTCTTGCTGTGGTTATGCTAATAGCGCTGGTTTCAGCACAACGTGTACAAACATTACAATTCTTACGAATACCTTGTATGCATTTGTCTGTCAATGACATTAACTTCTATGTTTATGCTTTAATCAAACAAAGCAGGCTCGGTCTGGCTGGAATCAAGGTGACGTTTAAAGCCTATCTTGTTGACCAAATGTTATATGTAGTTAAGCCATATAACTTAAGCCAATATATTAAGGTAACAAGGAGTCTCAGAGGTTCTGAGACAGGACTGCTCATTAGTCACAAAAATACATATAAAAGAGTGTCAGCACAAACTATTTCTACATGATTGAGACAGGTTCTCAATTATGCTGGAGTTGACATTCCTGTCTTTAACTCTCACTCCACCAGGGCGGCATCAATCTCCGTGGCGAAGGCTCAGTACGTGCCGCTAGACCAAATCATCGAGGCCGCAGGATGGTCTTGAGAAGCAACATTTTCTCAATTTTCTGACAAACCTGTACAGACTGTGCCACGGTTTGGGCATGCTGTTTTGGGTCACATTTAATTCATTTGCTTTGTTTTCTATCATTGTTTTTGTTATCCTGTGTTTGTTATTGTTAACAATAGTTATTGAATAATTCGAAGCAATGTTCAATATATTATTTATTCCCTACTGTGTCAACCAAAGCAGATTGTCATATGGTGTGCATCTACGGCATGAAAATACAGAGCTTTGAAATCTTCACGTAGTCACTCACGTGACTCCGAAGTAAAATAGTAAGATTAAACGAGAACTTACCAGTTTGAAGTTTGATCCTTATTTTCACCCTCATAATCTAAGAGATCATCTGGTAGTTCTAGTCTTCTACGAGCCTTACTATTGTTACTTCGGCTATTTGTTTTCTGTGTTTTCACGCCGCTGCTTTGAAGTATGACGCGCATGCGCCTGGCGGGGCTTCTTCACGTAATCCCTCAACGTCACTCCTCATAAAATAAGGATCAAACTTTGAACTGGTAAGTTCTCATTTAATCTTACTATTATAGACCAGTTAGCCTGACATCGGTGGTGGGAAGATGCTGGAGTCAATTATAAAAGATGAGATAGCCGAACATTTGGATAGCAGTAACAGGATCGGTCCGAGTCAGCATGGATTTACGAAGGGGAAATTATGCTTGACTAACCTTCTGGAAAATGGATAACGGATTGTGGTGTACCTGGACTTTCAGAAACAATTTGATAAGGTCCCACATAGGAGATTAGTGGACAAAATTAGGGCACATGGTATTGGGGGTAGAATGCTGACATGGATAGAGAAGTGGTTGGCAGACAGGAAACAAACGAGTAGGGATTAACGGTCACTTTCAGAATGGCAGGCAGTGACTAGTGGGGTACCACAAGGCTCGGTGCTGGGACCGCAGCTATATACAATATACATCAATGATTTGGATGAAGGGATTCAAAGTAACATTAACAAATTTGCAAGTGATACAAAGCTGGGTGGCAGATGTGAACTGTGAGGAGGAAGCTATGAAGAATGCAGGGGTGACTTGGACAGGTTGGGGGAAGTGGGCCAGGATGCATGGCCAGATAAGTTTAATGCAGATTAAATGTGAGGTTATCCACTTTTGGTAGCAAAACAACAGGGATGGCAAGATTACTATCTAAATGTAAAGTGTCAAGTTGGGAATCGCGAAGGGGATGTACAAACAGGATCTGGGGGTCCCTTGTAACATCAGTCTGGGAGTAAGATGCTGGGTTACAGCAGGCAAGTGAAGATAGCGATGGCAAAGTGTTGGCCTGTATAACAGAGAAAATCAGATATAGGAGCTTGACAGGTCCTTTCCTGGCAGTTGGAAGACCTAATGGACTACACCTAGAGTATTTGTGTGCATTTTTGGGTCCCTAAATTTGAAGGAAGGAGTTATTCTGCTATTGAGGGAGTGCAGCATAGGTTTACAAGTTAATTCCGGGAATGGCGGGACTGTCATATGCTGAGAGAATGGGAGCAGCTGGCTTGTAACAGTCGGAGTTTAAGAAGGTATTGAGGAGGTCTCATTGAAAATATTGATGTTAAGGGCTGGACAAGCTAGAGGCAGGTAACATTTCCCGAATGTTGGGGGATGACCAAGACAACCAGTGGGCACACAGTTTAGAGAAAGAATAAGGATTAAGCCATTAGATCGGAGATGAGGGAAGGGAAACCTTTCTCACACAGAGAGTTTGGGTGAGTCTGTGGGTATTCGCTGCCTCTGCGGGTGTGGTGGAACGGCATGGGGGGGTTGGTTCACTGGATGCTTTTCAAGAGAGAGCTAGCTAGGCTCTTAGAAAATTAGCGGAGTACGGGGATATGGGTAAAGGCCAGGGATATGGGGTACTGATTGTGGGATGATCAGCCATGACACATGTGAATAGCATGGCTCGAAGGGCCGAATGCCACTCACTGCACCTATTGCCTATTATCTTATTGTCTATTCTATTGTCTATTATGGGCTGCTGAAAAACTTTTCTTAGTACATTCTCTACACATTTCAAGCATTATCAATAGCCCTTATCACCTTATGGCGCTTGGGGAACTTGGCCTTGCTTGTGTTTCTTCATACAAGAGAGTAGTCACTTAATTGATGGTTGAAGCACTTTGAATGTTCTTGAGGTCCATGCTATGTAGTCAATTCTTCTTCGTCAACACTGCATGTACCCTGGGCTCCGTAATCCTGGTTTGGTGAATTGCCCAATAATGCATATTATTGATGGGTAGAAAGGAAGTAACATTGAACGCACAGATCCTCTCTCAAGCCGCACCAAAGCATAAGCCTCCTTTGTCATCATTAAGGCAATGAGATCATTATATGCAGGATTGAGTGGTTGGAAGGAAATGAATTTATAACCAAAAGGTCAGCGTTCATGGAAATGTGTCTAACAAGCATTTCCTCTGGTTTATATCTTACTTCCGCGATTCAGCCGCATAGTTTGCAACCATTGTGGACATTGAGATCACCCCCCCCCCCCCCCCCCCCCCCCCCCCCCTCTGCATCTTAATCGGGAAAATTTCAGCAACAACCACCACTCATCCCTAGAACACACTGATCCCAAACTGATGATCTGGGGAACTCTGTAAGTTCAAGGAAAGGAGAGGGCCCCTGGATTTAATGGGAGCACTACTTCTCCTTGAATTTCAAGAGTCAAGAGTGTTTTATTGTCATATATCCCCAAACAGAACAATTAAATTCTTACTTGCAGCAGCAAAACAAATATGTAAACACAGGACTCTGTAAACATTAGATTGGATTAGATTAGATTAGATTCCTTAATTGTCATTCAGACCTTTCGGTCTGAACAAAATTGTTACCATGCAGTCATAACATATAATAAAAAACAAAACACACAATAAACACATATCCAACATCCACCACAATGAGTTCACCAGGCACCTTCTCACTGTGGTGGAAGGCAAAAGTCTTAAGTCATTGTCTTCATCCCTCCTTTCTCCCTCTGCGCTGAGATCGCGGATCCAGGCTCCGATGCCGGCTGAAGCGACACCCGCAGCTCTAAGCCAGACCTGAACCACCGCCCGCCCGCTGGAGCACTGCAGCTAAAGGCCAGGACCACCGCACGCACTCGTCCCAGCTGGAGCACCAGCAAGCTCCTCTAGCTGCCGCCGCCGCCTGAGCTTGAAGCACGCAGCCTAAGCCAGACCACCGCGCCGCTGGAGCACCCACCCGCAGCTCTACGCCAGACCAACCTGTGCGGCCGCCGCCGCTGTGAGCACCGCAGCTCTAAGCTGGGCTGCCGCCGCCGCCGCCCGCGTGGAGCACGCAGCTCTAACGCTGGAGCACCGCCAGAGCAGCTCTAAGCTTGGGCAGCGCCGCCCTGCCCGCCTCGCGTTGAGCACCCGCCAGCACTCTAAAGCCCAAACCGCCGCAGCTCTGTGCCGCCGCCGTCGACCGCCGCACCAGCAGTTCTAAAGCGGGCCGTGCCGCCTGTCCCGCCCTGCTGGAGCTCACCCGAGTTCATAACCTGGGCTGTGCCGGCCGCGGCTGGCGACCCGCTCTAAGCGCTGCCCGCCTGGAGCACGCCAGCCAAAGCTGTGCCGCCGCCGTCGCCGCTGGAGCCCGGCCCGTCCAAGGCAGCTAAGTGGGCCCGCCGCCGCGCCGTAGCCCTGAGCAAAGCATCCGGCAGTTCTTAGCCGGACCGCCGCTCCGCCAGCCGCTGGAGCAAACCGCAGCTCCAAGGCCAGACCGCTGCGGCTGGAGCACCTGGAGCAACAAACCGCAGTTTTCTAAGCTGGGCGCCGCCCCCGCCGCGCCCGCAGTTCACGCTGTCGGCTGGTACACCGCAGGCCTCAGACAACTCTCAGATGGCTTGCAGCCTCCGAGCTACACAGGGAGACACGCAGCTGGAGCACCGCAGCTCCCCACTCCGTTAGGAGCCCCTAGCACAGAGACAGATGGTGAGAGAGAGACTAAAACCGCCATCCCCCCCCCCAACTCAATTTCATTTTCCACCACCCCCCCCCCCCCCCCACCCAACCCAATTTACACAAGCCTAATCTAAAACAAAGTTTACTAAAACACTAGAAACCCAAAAAGAATAAAAAAACAACAGACGGACTGCAGATGAGACAGCTGCCAGCCCAGCGTGGCCACTTCCGGATGTTGTTCAGTCATATATAAAAAAAATAAAATGTTTCAGTATAATAAAAAAAATCTAGACAATAATATGCACAAGAACAAAACAGCCCCCCCCCCCCCCCCCCCCCCCCCCCCCCCCCCCCCCCCCCCCCCCCCCCCCCCCCCCCCCCCCCCCCCCCCCCCCCGCCCCACGCCGAAACGCAAGTTTTTTCATTGTTTTTAATTCAAGTTAAGTTTTGTTGGGAGGTTGTATTGTTCCATAACTGAATGTTGCTGGAAGATGCTGCACCTTGAACCTACGTTACAGTTTTCCAGGCTCCTGCACTTTCTTCCTAATGACGGAACTGAAATGAGAGCATGGGGCAGTGTGTGGGGTTCGCTCTGATATCCCATTTTTGAGGCAGCTCAAATTTTAGCTGTAGACCCCTTCTATGGTGGGGGGGAGGTCAGTACGCATCGATTGGATCTGGGCAGCTGTCCACTCCCTTTTCAGGAGGGAAAGCGCAGTGTCCCCTGTGAAATTAAGAAAGGAAGGAGACAGAAGACCCTCCATATGTAAAGATCGAGCGAGAGGACCCTAAATTAAGCGACAAAACGCCCACTGAACTTACAAAGGATGACACGTGGCTATATAATTATTAAGAGGGAAACAATGAGAGCCCTGATGCACACTACAGAAGCAGCTACTGATCATATATGTTTAAAAAAGTCTCTTGGTCAGAGGTAAGAATAGAGTTAGGAGAGGTTTAGAGGGATCGGGGCCATTTTAACCTAGTAGAACTAGCCCGATTGGACATACTTGGTTGGTATGAACGAGTTGGGCTGAAGAGACTGTTTCCATGCTGTATGGCTCCATTTTGCTTTTGGTTTTGATTTATTATTGTCACGTGTACCAAGGTACACTGGAAAGCCTTGTTTTGCATGCTATCCAAACAGACCAGATTTGCCAATCAGTTAAAACTCAAGTACAATGGATAGAGCCAAAGATACAGAGCAGAATATATTGTTCCCAGCATTGTAGCCCGTTGTAGCTCATTGGTTCCTTAGACCTTATGATTAATAAGTTCATAAGTTATAGGAGCGAAATTAGGACATTTGACCCATCAAGTCTACTCCACCATTCAATCATGGCTGATCTATCTTTCCCTCTCAATCACATTCTCCTGCCTTCTCCCCATAACCCCTGACATCCGTACTAATCAAGAATCTATCAATCTCTGCCTTTACAATATCCATTGACGGCTTCCACAGCATTCTGTAGCAATGAATTCCACTGTTTCACCACCCTCTGATTAAAGAAATTCCTCATCTCCTTCCTACAGGTGCGTACTTTTATTCTGACAGTATGGCCTCTGATCCTAGGCTCTCCCACCTAGTGGAAACATCTTCTCCACATCCAGGCCTTTCAGTATTCGATAAGTTTCAATGAGAATCCCCCTCATCCTTCTAAACTCCAGCGAGTACAGGCCAGTGCCATCAAACGCTCATCATATGTTAACACAATAATACCTTGGATCAATGCCTTGATGACTAAGATGAGGATGACTTTGGAACTGTCGTTTACCTCTGATATTCTGCAATTACTTTGCTGATAAATGCTGTAAAATCTGCTCTGCCAGACTTTCACCTTAGTGTTTGATGGGTCTCCGACAGGACGCTCTCTCAGCACTAAAAACTAGCTTCCTTCTGCTAATGCCCCAATATGTGTGTCCTCAGCTGTCATCAGTTCAAGGACCTTGTGCTTCAAGTGTATAATCTGGAGATATGAATGCCTTCATCTTAATAAGGAGAGATGTGAAGCGAGGAAAATCAGGGACTCTTGCTCTGAAGGGAAATCAGAGCCATGTGTGAGAGGTAAAACCTGTTTAGAAATTCACTCAAATCTTTTGGCACTATACTTGTAAATTATTTCTGTTGATGGAATGCAGCGGCAAAGGCATTGAAGGGCTTTAAGGAGAGGGGCAAAGTTTAAAGGAGAGGTGCAGAGCAAGTTTTTTTACACAGAGGGTGGTGGGTGCCTGGAATGTGCTGCCAGGAGTGATGGAGGCAGATATGATAGTGGCATTAAAGAGCTGTTTGGATTGATATGCGGGGAATGGAGGAATATAGATCATGTGCAGACAGATAAGTGTTGGTCTTGGTATCATGATCGGCAGTGACATTGCAGGTCTAAGAGGTCGTTTCTGTGCTGTGCCATTCTATGATCCAGTCAAAAGAGTTTTATTGCCATATGTCCCAAAATGGAATAATGAAATTCTGACTTGCAACACAACAACAGATACTCTGTAAATACCAGAGTAAGCAACAAAAATGGCTGTATATATGTATATATATATAAACATAGAGATAAATAATAAATGTAAATAAAGAAACTCACACTCACACAGACTCACACACATGCACACACACTCACTCTCACACACATACTCACTCTCACACATGCACACACGCGCACACGCGCGCACACACACACACACACACACACACACACACACACACACACACACACACACACACACACACACACACACACACACACACACACACACACACACACACACACTTGATCCATTGAGTTTTCCCAGTTTGCTGCCTTGCCCCAGATTTGATTACTTGCAGTCTCTTCTGAATAGCTCAGCGGGTCAGGCAGCATCTGGAGAAAAATAATAGGTGACGTTTTGGTTTAGAACCCTTCTTCAGACTTTTTGTCTGAATATTTTGTATTTCTCTTCGGTATAAGACAGCATCTGCAATTCCTTCCTACATATGCAGTCTCCTCCATCTCTATATTACTGCTGCTTTCAATTTTCCATGTTCCCTCACCTCCTGTGAGTGCTGTAGAGATAAAAGAAATGTATATTAATGTCACAATAATGAGGAGAGTCCTAGCTCTGGAATTCCAATGTGAACATGGGTAGGACAGGTTTGGAGGGATATGGACCAAGTCTTGGCGGAAAACCCGGGGGGGCCCCCCCATGTTTTTGTCATCCGGATTTTAAAATCTCCGCTTTCTGCGAGACAGTGGAGGTGGGACTGCTGATCGAGGGCGCTGATTGGACGAGAGAGACGTCAGTCAGCAGGTAATGGGGGCGGGACATGATGATTCAGCACGATGGAGGAGGGAGGAGTGGGGGGGCTGGGGGGGGCTGGGGTGGGACTGAGGATAGAGTGCGGTGATTGGAGGAGGGAGACGTGGCACAGACCTGCGCCTCATCCACAGCCAGGATCGATCCCGGCCGGGTCTCAGGCGCTGTCCCGTCCCCACCTGAGTGCCCCCCCCCACACGGGTGGCCAGAGAGGTCAGGAGTCAGACGGGCACGGCGCCCCCAGGCCCACAGCCAGCACAGAGAAGCAGCGCTAAACCCAGCTCAACTCTGCCTGTCCCACCAGGTCAACCTGCCTGGGTTTGCGGGAAATATGGCCAGCGCGGAGAAGTAGTTAACCTGGCGAGACAGGCAGAGTTGAGCTGCATTTAGCGCTGGATTGAGCCTCCGAAGCCTCGCGCATGTGTGTGTGAGTGTGCAAATAATTCTGTCCCCCCTGTCCCGGTACCCTCCATATTTTGATAGCGAGTTCCGTGCCTGGACCAAGTGCAGGAAACTGGGACATTCTTGGCTAGTGTGGTCAAGTTGGGCCGAAGGGCCTGTTTCCACACTGTAACACTATAACTCTAAGATAGCAAGAATGCATCTCTCTCCTTCTATTGTCCTTATGTACACGATGTGTCGACCTATTTTACATATGACGCGTAAATGAGGCGGAAATGATGGCCAAGTGGGACAGGCCCTTAACATTGTATCAACTGAATCCCCCCCACCCCCTCGCACATCCCACCTTATTCTGCTGCTCAGTACATGAATAGGAAAGGTGTGGAAGTATATAGGTCAAGCGTTAACTAGCTAAAGTAAGCTCATGTGAAGGAGGATCGCGACACAAAACGTCATCTGTCAATGTTCTCCAGAGATTCCGCCTGAACTGCTGGGTTACACCAGCACTTTGTGTCTTTTAGAGGCAAATGGGATTATCCTTATGTGCATTAACCAGCTTCTGTAGTTCTCTGTTTCTACAGGGAAGCAACTTGGTTGGCAGGGAAAAGCTGGGCCGAAGGGCCTGTCTTGGCATTCTATAACTATGCCTCAGATCACACGGTTGATCCCTATTGCCTTCTGTGTAATGCCTGTCACATTCACCCTGTATTAATTCATTACCACATTTCAACGTTTTGTCAAGTGTTAAAGGAATTTGTCGATGTTTTTATTGGGGAGAATGGAATCAGTTTAGCGCATTTAATATCGATTTCTATTGCTACCATAATTTATTTAAACTCTCCTGAAACTTTATTCCTTTTACTAGGCTGTGAAACCTAATTTTCAACTTAACTTTTTCTGACCAGATGAATCTTTCATTGGAAGTATAATGCCTTCACTGCGCCAATTGAGTCATGGCTAATTAAATGGGAACAAAACATGCCTGGTTATTAGATTATATGGTTTCCCCACCTCTCTACAGCAGACAATGTAAATTGATTATATCCACTGGCTCCACTTGATAATAAATTAACAGTCTTTTGGAGAAGGACATTCAATTGTGTTTGTTGCAAAGGGAACAGAAACCACTGGAACACACAGTATGTGAGCAAAGAGAAACAGTGTTAATCTTGCGAGTCGCAAACAAAGAATCCTAATGCTGTCTAACCAGATTTCCCTCAGAGGGTGGTGAGTATGAGGTGTGATCAGCCAGAGGAGATAGTCGAGGCAGGTACATGGAGACACTACCTGACCTGCTGAGTTACTCCAGCACTTTGTGTACTTTTTTTGATAAACCATCATCTGCAGTTCCTCGTGCCTATCACCTATCTACTGTTAGTGGGACTGTTAAACTGCCAACCCACCAGGAGCATTATGGAAGTGATAATTAGTTCACAGGAGCAGAGCACACATTGCTGGAGTAATTCAGCAGGACAGGCAGCATCTCTGGATAGAAGCAATGGGTGACGTTTTGGGTCGAGACTGTTCTTCAGACTGAACTCTCAGTTTGAAGAAGGATCTCAACCATAAACGTCACCCATTCCTTCTATCCAGAGATGCTGCCTGTCCCGCCGAGTTACTCCAGAATTTTGTGTCCATCTTCGGTATAACCCAGCATCTGCAGTTCCTTCTTATGCAAAGGAGAAGAGCAGTTGGGATATTATCTACGGCTCAGTTCAAAGATACTATGTAAAAATAAATTTGCATCAGCGGTATGTAAATACAGCTTAGAACAGATGGTGTGGAGAGGTCTGTAATTTGTAGAATTAATGTTTATGTTAAGTCCCTGCTCTTTGCCCTTTGTTTCTCCAGCAGATCCTGAGCTTGGAGAACACTGTTGCACTCTTTAATAGTAAGATTAAACGAGAACTTACCAGTTTCAAGTTTGATCTTTATTTTATGAGGAGTCGAGTTGAGGGACTACGTGAATAGAAGCCCGTACAGCCGTTGGTGCGTCAATCTTCAAAGCAGCGGAATGAATTCACAGCTAACAATGACTGAAGTATAATGGTAAGATGATAAAACTAGAACTACCAGATGAGATCTATGAGGGTGGGAGCGGAGGGCACGTAGTCCCTCAACTCGACTCCTCATAAAATAAAGATCAAACTTCAAACTGGTAAGTTCTCATTTAATCTTACTATTTTACTTCGGAGTCACGTGAGGTGACTATGTGAAGACTTCAAAGCACTGTGAATTCACGCCGCAGACCCAAATCCGACGTTCACACTGCCTGGATTGACTCAAAAGTCGTTAACAATCAATCATGCATCAATAATACATTTGTTAAATGAAATAACAGTTTATTTACAAACAAATCATAACAAACCCCTCTAACTCAGGGGAAAAGTGTAACAGTACTGAAACCAGAATCAGCAAACACCCCGAGCCTTGAAATCGGCTTGTGATAAAACCTGTGAAAAGTTAGCTCACTGGGAGCATCCTGCGGCCGCGAGGATATGGTCTATTGGCAAGTCCATCGCCCTTGCCGCGGAAGTTGATGCCGCCCTGGTGGAATGAGATTTGAATTTATCAGTATCAATTCCAGCACTTGCCAGGACCTGCTTTAGCCACCTTGAAATCGTTTGCACCGACACCTTACTGTGTGGTTTTTTGTGACTAATAAACAAAGCCAACTCTGTTCCTCTCAGAGGTTTAGTAATCTCAATGTAACGAGATAAATGTGAGACTACACACAAGCGATCATCTGCGGGGTATGCTGAAAACACAATCTTACGTCCTGTCATGCCTCTTCTATTATTATAGACATAAAATATAATGGCGTCAGCCGACACATGCATTCTATCTAGCCGTAGCTTTTGCAACATTTGTACACGTTGAGCTGAAACCAACGCCATAAGCATGACCACCTTCATAGATAATTTGGCTACTGATAGGCTTGTAACCGGCGCCCACTGGCGAAGAACCATAAAAACCTCACTCACATTCCAAATACCGGCATACCTGGGTTTAGGAGGATTAGAAACATAGAAACATAGAAATTAGGTGCAGGAGTAGGCCATTCAGCCCTTCGAGCCTGCACCGCCATTCAATATGATCATGGCTGATCATCCAACTCAGTATCCCGTACCTGCCTTCTCTCCATACCCTCTGATCCCCTTAGCCACAAGGGCCACATCCAACTCACTCTTAAATATAGCCAATGAACTGGCCTCAACTACCCTCTGTGGCAGAGAGTTCCAGAGACTCACCACTCTCTGTGTGAAAAAAGTCTTTCTCATCTCGGTCTTAAAGGATTTCCCCCTTATCCTTAAGCTGTGACCCCTTGTCCTGGACTTCCGCAACATCGGGAACAATCTTCCTGCATCTAGCCTGTCCAACCCCTTAAGAATTTTGTAAGTTTCTGTAAGATCCCCTCTCAATCTCCTAAATTCCAGAGAGTATAAACCGAGTCTATCCAGTCTTTCTTCATAAGACAGTCCTGACATCCCAGGAATCAGTCTGGTGAACCTTCTCTGCACTCCCTCTATGGCAATAATGTCCTTCCTCAGATTTGGAGACCAAAACTGTACGCAATACTCCAGGTGTGGTCTCACCAAGATTAGAATTGAAAAACTCCCTTCATGAATCGTGAAACTAACGGATGTGTCCCTACTGTATGCAATTCTGCATTCATAGGTAAATAAGAAGACAGAGCACTTCTGGCTGAATTAATCGCACTGTAACTTAATTTTTTGGTCAAAATAAAGAGTTGACAAACTCCAATACGTCCGTGATCCCTGCAGTGTGATATACAATATTCTGCTGTAGGCAGAATTGCTCCCACTTCCTTATATAGGTGATATATTGCTGCTGTGTACTATCCCTGCAGGCCGACGTGAGAACATCCACCGTCCGATGAGACAGTCCTCTCCCCAGGTATGGCCTCCTTAAAATCTGCAAATTAACAGATCAATACGATCATATAAAGGATGTTGATCCCCAGTGACTGGATTTACCAGTAGATTTTTATTCTTGGGCATAAGCATGTAAGGCTCCTAGCCATTTGTAATACAACGGGAAACCATGCTTGTGTAGGCCAATCTGGCACTACCAATACCCCTGAAGCGGAGTCCTCCTTGAACTTTTGCAAACATCTGCTGATGAGACAGAATGGAGGAAATACATACACAAACATTCCTCCCCAATGCAGCGAAAATGCATCCACTGCTACTGCCCCAGGATCTGGTTCCCATGAAACATATCTAGGTAACTGATGATTTAATCGAGATGCAAACAAGTCAATATCTGGTAATCCATACTGATCAATCATTTGGTTAAATACATCCTGATTTAACATCCATTCAATGTTGTCATTAAACTGACGTGACCTCTTCCTGGCAAATAAAGTGCTGAAAGCCAGATATTTTGGTCAATACGCCAGCTCCAAATCTGGTTAGCCAGTCTATCACAAGACTGTGACTTAACTCCACCCATGTGGTTTACATATGCCACTGCTGTGGTGTTGTCAATCTGACCTGCACATGCAGATCCCTCCTTGTAGAACAATAAGCTTTGAGCCCATACCAGGTGCCCAACAACTCTAAATAATTAATCCTTCTTAATTGAGGAAGCGATGTCTCATCCACATTCCATCTGCCTCCACAACTAGAAGACATATCTGTTGCACCCCAACCCAGTGCACTTACATCAGTCTGTAATATCAGTGACGGTGATTCCACCAAAACCTTCCTTAAACTTTTTGAAACATGTACTATCCACCATTGTATGTCAGCAATCGCCCAGCTGACAACTGCATAGGCCTATCAAAAATGGCCCCTTTGTATTCTCAGTGCCTGTTCCTTTGATCGTTGTAATTGTTGATAATGCAGAGGACCATACTGCACAGCTGGAAAGGCTGCAAACAACTTCCCAATTAAACTGGCTACTTGTCTAATCGAAGGCCGTTGTTCTCCAACGAGATTAACACAGTCCTCAATTAACTGATTCAATTTATCCCTGGGCAAAGTTACCAACATGTGATTGGAATTAATGGTAAATCCCAGATAATCAATAATTTGGACTGGTGATAATTTAGATTTATCTGGGTGAATAACAAATCCCATTTGTTCAAAAGTGATTTTAACAACTGAAACTGATGATTGAGTTTCAGCACGAGTCTTTCCAACAATCAGAATATCATCTAAATAGGCCATTATCACATGCCCCTGTGCTCTAAGTAATGGTAACACAGGTTTTACCAATTTAGTAAATAATCTAGGAGCTGAAGTTAATCCATTCGGCAATGCCCTGAATTGCCACAGCTCAGTCATCCAAACAAATTTCAAATATCTTCTATCATCACCATGAATAGACACTGCTTAATACGCTTTCTTAAATCAATGGTTGCCATATAATACCCCTTGGACACTAGATGTTTGCCCGTGGTAAAGGTCTCCATTTTGAAATGCCCATAACAAACAAATTTGTTCAAATTCGATAAATCCAGAATAATCCTACATCCCCCAGTCTCTTTAGATCTGGGAAACATACTTGACAGAAATTGTTGACTTTGATAGACAGAAGGCTCAATTACCCCTTTCTTATGTAACGACTGAATCTCTGCTTGAATAAGCACATTTTCCTCATCTGAAAAAAATAAGTTTACGACTAGGAAAATGTTGATTAGGTAGACTGTCCTTAGAGTAAAATTCAATTTTTCACCCCTTCAATACACTAAGTATGAACAAATCTGATGTCAACTGCTGCCATTGTTTGAGAAACAATTTTAACCTTCCCCAATTTGAACAGGAACATCAGTTAATTCATCGTCTGTCAATGTTATATTCCTTACCTGCATCTTTCCTTGCGGACATTGTTGTTCTCGACTTCTTGTAGAGAACCTTTTTTGCCTGGCTTGCCAGCTGGCTTAAGGAGGGCCATGGTTTTAACAACTTCATGACAGTCTTTGACCCTTTTTGCAAGGTTACCACCAAACAACAGATTTCGTGGTGGTACACTGGTCGGTTTGCACAAACTCGCCAAATTCGGATTAGCACTGGCCTAATAGCGGCTCTCCCGATATTATTAATTTCAAAATGCATTACAAAGGAATCCCAGTTCATCCTGGTGTGATTCAACCATATCGCTTGTATCAATAACTTTCACCACAGCTGTAATACCTGCTGACAACAGTTTAAGCACTTTTTTAGTCTTCATCTCCTGGGCCCTAGCAGGCATACCCATCTATGACCAAATTTGGTGATTAACCACCGGTACCTTCAGGAGATCACAATTAACAGGAGCTTTATAGTTTTTTGCTACTTCATCCATAGCTAGCTCCTGTAACTGGTGGGAGAGCTTCGGCCAATT